>CM018051.1:39479176-39486676 GCA_008638375.1 Nyssa sinensis | reverse complement strand
GTAGTACATTCTGAAATGTCTATACTCATATGGAATCAGAATACATCGTATCAAAGTACAACAGATCAGATATTAGTATCAAAGTTATTTTCAATAAATCTCAGTTCAATCACAGTCGTAAATCAATAATCGATAACATAATGATTCAATAACATAGTTTGATAACGCTGATTAGTATTGTAATTCAAACATGGTTCAAAGTCGTTTTGAATATCAATAATCATAGTAAAATCAACATCATAGTCTAATATTGTAACTCGATCATAGTTACGGTTCAAAGTCGTTTTCAATATCAATAGTCATAGTCAAATCAACTTCATAGTTCAATCAAAGTCCGGTAACATAGTTCGATAACAATTTTTTAGTTTGATAATCAAAATCATAGTTCAATAGTTCTCAGTTCGATGATTCAAAGTTCAATCATAGTTCACATTCGATATTCATAAAAGTTCAAATCATTAAAATTTCTCTTCTATGGCCAGTAAATTAGAAACTCGCTGACTGATATCAAATTCAATAATACCACCAATATACCCCGTGGTTAGGGTTCAATGGTCAGCAAATTAGAACCTTGCTGACTGAGATCAAATTCAATAATACCACCAATATGCCCCATGGTAAGGGTTCAATAAGGTCACAATCTATTCAATAATGACCAATCATAGACATTTGTTTCATTCAAAACATCAAAATCATATCCAAAATCAATAACATCAATAACAATCTCAGTTATTCAAATAAGAGTTTCATATTTATCCTTTAGCCAAAACAGTTCAGAGTTTGGTAAGAAAACTGTATAGTTTTGTGAGTGTCTTACAAAATATTTTCCTGAGTCAAAGGAAAGGCAATATAGATATCAATGGAGGGCGTCTATTTTCAAGTCATAAAAGAGTTCAATATTTGTATGTGTAATAAAATCCATTTTAGACATGGCATGAAAAATACTCACATGGCGTCAATTATCAAAGTCATAAAAAAGTTGATATTTATATCTATAATAAAAATCCACCTCAACATGGTATGAAAAACTCACCTAAAGTCCCAATGGCTTAATCCAAAAATCCTTCCTTAAACGAGGGTCCCTATAATCACAATTCAAGATCTTGTTACCTTTTTGTTTAAAGCATCACACAATTCAACCGTTAATTTTAGAGCTCTTCCTATTCCAATCACCCTCCTCCCATAACTTTATTAAGTCTTAAGGATGCATTGGTCATTTTTAAATTTTCTATCGGGTCTTATTTTTCTCCAAAGGATGTCACCGTTAGGTTCAAAGTGTCGAAGATAATTGGTTTAGACTTTTCTAGATCTAAATTTGCGTATCTATAGTTTATTTTAAGCCTAAGAAATTTTTGTGATTTTATATTTTTACGTGTCATAATTTTTGGTACTTCGTTTGCTAAAATGGACTCTACCATTAAGTCTGGATTGTTTAAAATAGTCAAGATAGACTACCTTTTATATTCAATTGACCCCGGGTATCATTAAGGGTAAAATGATAATTTTTATTTTACATGTCTTAATTTTTTTGGAGTCCAGTCTCATAAAATGGACCCCGCCATTGGGTCTAGAATGTCCAAAATAGTCAAATTGCACTATCTTTTTTGTTTAATTAGCCTCGGGTATTGTTAGGGGCAATACAATCATTTACCAATTACGTATCTATATTTTTTGGAACTTAATTTCACAAATCGGACTCCACTGTTGAGTTCGGAATGCTCGAAATAGTAAAAATACACTATTTATTTATTTAATTTGGGCTTCGTTTGACTTATTTAGTGTCCAAGGGTAAAATAGTCATTTTACCCAACTAATAAAATAATTAAATAAATTATTTTATTAATTATTTATTTTTCAGGGGCTTATTTGAATTAACTCTCTAAATCTTAGGCCTTAGTATCATTTTTCCTAACTGTTAGGGTCAAACCGCGATTTATTAAAGTTTCAGTTTTCTTTGTTTAAATTAAACCAGTGGACCAAAGGGTTTAGGTGTTAAAACCCTAGACTAGTTCACATTTCCCCTGAATCGACTAGTCCAAGCTTTCCATTTAAATCGGAATCAAATAATCCTCTTAATCCCCTTTGTAATACCTCGACCCGAGAATGTCATAAAAATGAGGCACGTTTTACGAGGTTATGAAAAAATGAGTGTAAATATTATGCCTTTAAGAATATGATAAATTAATTTAATGTAATTAATTTATTAATTTGAGAAATTAAGTATTAGTTATAATTAATATAAAATGTGATGATTAATTTATAAAATATAATTAATTGAATAATTAATTTATTAATTAATTAAACATAAGAAATTAATTAAATATATATATATATATGTGTGTGTGTGTGTGTGTGTGTACATAGAACCGTGAGGATGTGTGACTGTGTGATATGTATTATATATATATATATATATACATGGAGGAGACATGAAGTTAAGGAAGGTAAGGTGCCTATGTACAAAATATGTATATTATATGCTATTAGGTGAAGAGGAATAAGAGAAGGGATGGCCCAAAATCAGAAAAGTAAGGGAGGCATGGCTGCTGATTTGATGGAGTATGGGAGTGAGGGTGATAGCCATTAATTACTCACATATGCATACATACAATGTATACACCTGCCACATATGTAATTGACACACGAAATAGAGAGGGAGAGTTCTGAGGAGAGGGAAGGAAATCTCAGAGGAAGAAGAAAGAGGAGAAAGCCATTGTTGAAGGTAAAACATCAAAAACTTAACATTTTCTCTCTCTAAAAGTTTTCCTATGCATGAATGGTTTTAGCTTCTAATTTTTGTATATATGATGTTTAAAGTAAATAAACATGAACAAGGCATGAAAAACAGACACAAGACAACCCAAAAACACCTAGCCGTACAACGGCAGCCATGGATGGACCTTGCTCAAGCAGGTCTGAACCAACTTCCACCAAACTAGCTTTGGCTTATCAAGACCTCAACTAGAACCTACACACACTCTAAAAACCCTAGTACGCGATCACGAAGCTCAAGAATCGACCCCCAAAAATCAAGTTGCAGGTTACGGGTTTCAAAACCCAACCTCACAACCTTGCCCTTAAACCATCTTTTGTGAATGAAATGTGAAACCCTATGAAGAGGGGATCAAAACAAGCTAAACCCCATGAAAAATAATAAAGAAATGAGCATGAACCGTGGGTTTACAGTTCGGATTATCATGGCTTAAACCGAGCCTCTAAGCTATATTCGAAGCTCTAAATCAATGTAAAAGTATGCCAAAGAGTATTAGGAAGTGTTTGGAAAAGAAAACAGACTAAAAGGACCCCCACAACATCACGAAATTGAACTGTAAAAAAATAGGGTTTCGGTTGAACAGTGTCAACCATCGTGGGGAAGCTGACATTGTTCGGGCTGGGCGAACGGTTCGGTTACGGGTCAGGGTTAAACCGGATCCAACGGGTCAGGTTATTTAAACGGTAATGTTTTGTTTTAATTTTTAAAACATAGGGCTGACGTCATCATGACGTCAACAACACGTGGCAAACCGGCTAAACTGGTTGGTTTACAACCAGACCAGACCGGTTTTCTTTCAATTGGACTGAACCCTTTGGTTTTCTGATTTAGTTAAAACTAAATAAACCAAAACTTCTTGTATTTACGGATTGACCCCAACTATTTTACGGATTTATACTGTGGCCCGATTTTTGGAGAAATTATACAAATATGCCCTTGGAAAAATAATAAAATAATTTATTAAATTATTTTATTAAATAAGTAAAATTACTAAATTACCCTTGAGTCACAAATAAGTCAAACAAAGTCCAAATTAAACATATGAATAGTGTATCCTTATTATTTTGGATATTTTGAGACTAATTGTAGGATCCATTTTATGATACGGGGCTCGAAAAATAAAGACACGTAAAGGGGTAAATGACCAAAATACCCCTTGTCCAAAATTAACAAGTTATTAGTGTATTCTTACTATCTCAGACCTTCTGAGTCCAATGGTGAGGTCCACGACATGAGATGAGGTCCCAAAAAATTGGAGACCCGTAAAAATGCTAAAATGACCAAATTACCCCTGGAACCTTAAAGCCAAAATGAAACCAGAGAAGGTCTAAATTAACTTTCTTTGACATCCCGGACTCAATAATGGAGTTCCAATTTCGAAACGAAGTACAGAAAAATGAGACACGTAAAACGATAAATGAACATTTTTTTCTTTTCATACAAAAGTCCGAATTAAATTCTAGGAAAGCCTAAACCGACTTTCTTCGACGCTCTGGACTCAATGGTAGAGTCTATTTGACCAAAGGAGATGTCAAAAATAAAGAGACATAAAATTTGTTGAATAGTATCTGTCAAATGACTATAAATTAAAGTAATGCCAAAGTACTAATATAAGGCGTATACGAGGAAATGAATTACGAAAAGACACGACACGTAAATATGTGAAGTAAATAAATTTAAATTAAAGTTAATGGAGCTACCAGAAGAGTATAAATTAAAATGAATTTAATTTCTAACACATTAAACTGTGTCATAGGTTAAGAGTACGAGTTAAGTTAAGTTCATATGAAATTATGAAATCGTTTTAGGATCTAATACGATTTAAGCATAAGTTAAGGAATATCGAGATGATATTACAATGAATGTGAAGTTGATGAGATGTTTATGAATTGTTCTTAGGAACTACAAGGAAAGTGGGAAAGTGCAATTTTAGCACTAACCCTAAAGGACCAAGGTGAGTAACCCTGTATTTGAAATGGAGATTTAACTCCATGGATTTGAAAAGGTTTTAAGTTCAAAAGATACGAAGTATTTAAATTCCAAATTCAGTATATTACATGATCTTAGTTTTAAATTATTTCTGTTCTTACAAACCCTATTGTGACATGCTTAGTAAATGTTTTCCTTACAGTTTTCTCAAAAATATGTTTCTAGCATGTCTAAGTTAAAATACAAATCTTGTTAAACATTCTGAGTTTGCCTATTTCAAGTATACGAATGTTTATCACGAAGTTATGAATGTTATGTTTTAAAGTACTCACGAGAAATATCTATTTGACATACTCATATGTTAAATGTATTTGAAATGCAAGATAAATAATAAGCACATAGGTAGTGTTGTGGGTTGTATAGAACTCAATGGACCTATCATGTGCATCATCATATAGGTAGTGAGGAGGGTTGTACGGAACCCAATGGAACAATCATGTGAAATGCCCGGTAGCAAAATCTAATCCCCTAGGCAAATGAGATATCTCCACGTATATGTAAAATGGGAGTCTGGTTCGAAACGGATTCCACTAATGAAAGAGATAAGATGACAAACGAGTTTGAAAATGGAAGCAGGTTTTACCCTCATTTTCAATATGAATATGTTTTGAGTTTTATATACTCTATTTAAGAAATACATGTTATGTTTTATGTTTTGAAGTTTATATGAAGAAGTATATGTTAGCTTGAATACTTTTAAATGTTTCAAAGCTGTCTATTTTATGAAATGCATATGTTTTGAGTTATATACTCTATTTGACGAAGTACGAGTTTAGCTTGAATACTTTAAATGTTTCGAAGCTATCTATTTTAAGAAATGCATATGTTCTATGTTCAAGTATACGAGCAATTGGCAGTGAATGTTTTACAAACTCTTATGTACTAAAAACCACTGCTAATTGAAACCCCATGACGAATACTGGAATTGCTCACAAGCTTAGATTAGCTTACCCGGACTTTGTTCGGATCCCCTTTTTAGGTGATTGACAATAAGGCTGATTTGAAGACGATGAGGATGAGCCTAACTGTTTTTGGAAGGGACATCTAAGTAGTTCTCTTGTTAAGTATCATGAACTTAAGATGTAACCTTTGTTTTAATAAGGTAGTGAACTGTTATGTGTTAAGCCCCAAGGGGCAACTGAACATGTATCTATTATAAAAGCCTTTAAGTTTTTAATTATGCTCTGAATGTATGATCATGTGTACTATTTTGAATAGCGGCAGTATTGGACGGATGTGCAAATTTTAAAATGAGAAAAGAAAAGGAAAAGTTTTTCACGCTTCCACAACCACATGAAGCACATCTATTCGATACCGCTGCAGATGCGAGCCTTGTCCCGAGGCCTTCGGGTCTTGGGGCGGCGGTCACGACTCGAGATCCGCACAGGGTGGGTTTCAGGTCGTGACACCCTTATCCACAGTTGGGTTAGAACCAATCCAATTTCAATTTCTTATAGCTGTAACCAAACAGCCCCGAAGCAGATTTTAAATTAAAACCTATTCCTCATGAAACGGTGCCATGTTTTCATTGCCCTTACGTGTGCGGTCAGGCGGGTTTGACCCAACCCGAACCGTTCGACCTAACCCATATGCTATAGAGTTATCCTTGTCACTGGGTTTTTCGACGCTGTTTCCGGCGTCTTCTTCGGCGCCAGCGACGGTTTCTGGTGAGTTTTCACTATTTTTAAAACACGAAAATTTCCCATTTTTTCTATGATTTATGTTCTTCAATGTACAATCATGTTTGGGCAAGTCCACAGCAGTCGAACAGCCAATTACTACGGCTGTTACCCAATTTCCAACGAGGATACTCAAAGTGTATTTCATGGTGTTTAACTGCTGTTTTTGCCTCGTTTTGATTCCGTTGAACTCCTGGAACTCTTAGGACAATTTTTCTGAGCTTAAAACAAAAGAAAATCCTCCAAAATCTTATATTTTAAATCTTCTCTTCCTACCCGTAACTCATTGTTTCCATGAGTTTCTGGCCTCCATGAGTTATTATTATTTCTTTCTTTTTGTTCAATTTACTCAAAATAATTAAATAAACTGATTGAGAAAGTTAGATTGAGCTTACCTTGGTTCGATTTACTCTTTCTCTCTCCAACCACCACTTTCTCTTTTTAAGTTTCTCCTTGATCTGCTTCTTCTTCTTTAGCTTTGCTCAAGCTTTCTAGCCACTGTCCTGTTCCTCAAGCTTCTCTATTCTTCCTTGCATGCAACATTTAGTGAGGTTTCACCTCCCTCTCTTCACAAATCTCTCTCTCTCTCTCTAAACTCACATGCACACACTTATTTCACTTTCTGATTTTTCTGAATTCACACAACTCACGCAACACACAAAATATATGGTCATATTTGATATATTAAATTGGGTTGCATGAAATCTTATTGGTTGGTTGGGAGGTGGGGGCTTCATTATATGTGTATATATGCATACACAAAAGTGGGTAGCCTAAGTGGCTCAATTTGTTGGGCTTAAGCTTGCTCATATTTTGGGTCAAGGGTTCAAAACCCATTGGCCTCAATTGGCTTAATTTTTCCTATTTTATTTTATTTATTTATTTATTTATTATTATTTTTTTGTCCCGATTTAATTTTTTGTAACGCTTTATTTTGCTTCGTAAAATTTCTAATACCAAATTAGTGACCTAATTTCCCAATAAACGAGTCGGGGTGTTACAGGGGAGAGGCTTCAAATCTGGAATGGGGGCCTACAAAACAGAGGGTAAAGGCCTCTC
>CM018051.1:38959176-39471676 GCA_008638375.1 Nyssa sinensis | reverse complement strand
TTTTGTTTTATTCCTGTTCAAAACCTGTATCAAACATCCTAATATATAATAAAATCCAAATATTCTCAAATGAATATATTAAAAGAAAAGTGCATTTATATATAGATATATTATACTAATTACTTACATTGTAAAAGTAAAATTTTTTAATAAATACAAAAAATAAAAAATAGTATCAGAAAATGTAACTACAATTGTTCATTAAAAGAAAAAAAAACAAATGAAATTAGTAAGTCCCGATGCAGAACAGAAAGACTGCGGCACAATAATCCCGATCAATCTGAAATAAAGATCAAATGATATATATATATATATATGAACATAAAATGTGAATATATATTTTTTTACATGCATAAATAGTATGAACGGAATAAAGTAACCTAAGTTTCAAACCGGTGATCCGAACCGACTGCCATAAGTTTGTGCAAATCTATTTTATCATTTGGGAAGTGTGTGATGGGGTTTTGGGTTAGTTAGACTGATATCCGACATTTTGGTCTGTCAAAACCCCAAACTAGGCATTTTTGGAGCAAAAAGTTTCATAAGTTTGAAACGAGTGATCCGAACGGAGTGCCGTAAGTTCGTGCAAGTCTATTGTATAATTTATGAGGTGTGTGATGGGGTTTTGGGGTAGTTAGGCCGATAGGCAGTGTTTTGGTCCGTCAAAACCTTAAAATGGGCCTTTTTGGAGTAGAAACTTGCAAAAGTTTCAAATCGGGCATCCAAACTGAGTGTCGTAAGTTCTTAAAAGTTTATTTTATCATTTTTGAGGTATGTGATAGGGTGTCAGAGTTGGTAGGTTGATATCCGGCATTTTGGTCCTTCAAAACTCAAAAATGGGCCTTTTTGGAGCTGAAAGTTACAAAAGTTTCAAACCGGGCATCTAAACCAAGTGCCATATGTTCGTGCAAGTCTATTTTATCATTTTTGAGGTGTGTGGGTGTTGGGGTCAGTAGACTGATATCCGGCATTTTGGTCTGTCAAAACCCCAAAAAGAGGCTTATTAGAGAAAAAAGTTATGCAAGTTTGAAATCGGTAATTCGAACCTAGTGCTGTAAGTTTGTGCAAGTCTATTTTATCATTTTTGAGGTGGGTGATGGGGTTTCAGGGTCGGTAGGCCGATATCCACCATTTTGGTCAGTCAAAACCCCCAAATGGCCCTTTTTGGAGTTGAAACTCACAAAAGTTTCAAACCGGGCATCCGAATCGAGTGCCATAAGTTCGTGCAAGTTTATTTTATCATTTTTGAGGTGTGTGATGGGGTTTCAGCAATGGTAGGCCGATATCCGCCAGTTTGGTCGATCAAAACCCCCAAATGGCCCTTTTTGGAGTTGAAACTCACAAAAGTTTCAAACCGTGCATCCTAATCGAATGCCGTAAGTTTGTGAAAGTTTATTTTATCATTTTTGAAGTGTGTGATGGGGTTTTGGGGTCGGTAGGCCGATATCCACCATTTTGGTTGGTCAGAACCCCCAAATGGCCCTTTTTGGAGCTGAAACTCATAAAAGTTTCAAACCAGGCACCCGAATCGAGTGTCGTAAGTTAGTGAAATTTTATTTTATCATTTTTGAGGTGTGTGATGGGGTTTGGGGTCGGTAGGCCGATATCCACTATTTTGGTCGGTCAAAACCCCCAAATGGCCCTTTTTGGAGTTGAAACTCGCAAAAGTTTCAAACCGGGCATCCGAATCGAGTGTCATAAGTTTTTAAAAATTTATTTTATCATTTTTGAGGTGTGTGATGGGGTTTTAGGGTTGGTAGGTTGATATCTGGGATTTTGGTCCGTCAAAACCCTAAAAAGAGGCTTTTTAGAGCTGAAATTTGTAAAAGTTTCAAACTGGGCATCTGAATCGAGTGACATAAGTTCATGCAGGTATATTTTATCATTTTTGAGGTGTGTGATGGGGTGTCAGGGTTGGTAGGCCGATATCCAGCATTTTGGTCCGTCAAAACACCAAAAGAGGCTTTTTAGAGTGAAAAGTTACACAAGTTTGAAATTGGGTATCTGAATCGAGTGCCTTAAGTTTGTGCAAGTATATTTTATCATTTTTGAGGTGGGTGATGGGGTTTCGGGGTCGGTAGGCCGATATTCGAAATTTTGGTCAGTTAAAACCCCCAAATGGCCTTTTTTGGAGCTGAAACTCGCAAAAGTTTCAAACCGGGCATCCAAACCTAGTGCCATAAGTTTGTGCAAGTTTATTTTATCATTTGTGAGGTGTGTGATGGGGTTTCAAGGTCGGTAATTCGATATTTGCCATTTTGGTTGGTCAAAACCCCCAAATCAACCTTTTTGGAGTTGAAACTCACAAAAGTTTCAAATCAGGCATCTGAACCGAGTGCCGTAAGTTTGTGCAAGTTTATTTTATCATTTGTGAGGTGTGTGATGGGGTTTCGGGATCGGGAGGTCGATATCCGACATTTCGGTCTGTCAAAACCCCAAATTGGGCATTGCAATGATGAAATTAAGTCCGTGCAAGTCTATTTTCATATGTGAAGTGTGTCATGCGGTTTCTAGGCCATTAGGCTGAAATCCTTTTTTTTACGTAACATTTTCTATATATAATAAATACACCAAAGTAATTAATTTTAAAAACTTACCAAGGCTGAACAGAGCCTCCTTGCTGGTTGAGGACCGATTGCATAAGAGCCTCTAGCTGGGTCTGACGAGCCTGGAGCTCTGTCATCCTCTATTCCAGCTCTGTATTCCGTCTCTCAATTGCCTTAGCTCTCTGGGTGGCCTCGTGAAACCTGGCCTTGCTCTCAACGGTAGAGGACGATGTTGTCGGCGCCATCCCATTCCCTAAGCCACGCACATAGCCGCACCTCTTGTCCAGAACAGTCTCCCGTATCTGGTCATCAGTCAGCGGATCCGGACCCTCAGTTGTCGGTTGAGCATGCAGCTGGACCATCTCCTCCTATAAAAACATAAATTTATGTTACTACTTTTATAACTTTAGATTAATATTAAATTAGTAATACTGTGGCCAGTTACATAAAAAACTTATAAAAAAACTACTGTGCTTCAGGCCCAGTCCAACCCTTCTCGGGGTTGTAGTGCGTCCTGTGCCACAAATCAATGGAGCTGGGTGGTGCACCGGTCTCTTGGTCTCGCTGGAGCAAATAAATAGTAGCCTGTGAAGCTTGATTTCATGAATATATTATATAATAAGAACTTGATACATTTATTAACTTACCATATCATGCCTATACCTAACAAAAGAATGTGATCCACCACAGTGGGTCATCTTTTGCTTGCTTCTGCTCTCGCTATTTTTGTCACGACCTGAAACCCACCCTGTGCGGATCTCGTATTGCGATCGCCACCCTTCGGTCGAGGCTTTAGGGCAAGGCTTACATAAGCAACAGTATTGGACAGCGATGCGGCCTATGGTTGCGGAAACGTGAAAAACTTTTTCTTTTCTTTCTTTATTTAAAAATTTCGCACATCCATCCGGTACTGTAACACCCCGACCTTGCTTAATTAATAATTAGTTTGCTAATTATTAATTAGCACTGACTTAAAGAATGATTAAGAAAATTAATCGTTAATTCTCTATAGTCACGATAGACCGATAAAATAATTGAACATGTCAGAAAGGAGGGTGTAACACCCGGACCTAATTATCAATTAACTAGGTGAAATGATGTCGTTTTAACATTGACGAAACTCGAATTAGCTAACTACGGAAATCTCAAGTAAGTAATAACCGACACGGGGCCTGTGACACTGAAGTTAACTGAAATACGAAAACCTCGGAAGAAACCGCATCGAAAAAGGAGCAACAGAAAAGAAATTATGGGAGAAACAGTGAAACTGAATTAATGCGCTAACCAAACAAGGCCTTAGCCTAAATGGTGAAAAATACCCACTTATGAGGCCAAGGGGAATTGAACCCTGACCTATGGAGGGAAAGAAATTTTACTCAAAAAATTATCAAGTGGGCTGCCACCAATTTCTTGCTTAATAATACCACAAAATATATATGAACTCAAAATTGTCCAAGTCCACCTCACAATTGGCCAATGGCCTTGCATGCAAACCCCACATGATTAGCTTCCATCACCTTATGTCAACCCTAATCAGTCATCCGAACCTGCACACACACACACACACACACACACATATATATATATATATACATAGATGTATATATATGGGGGCAAAGTGATTATGTTACTACACCACCACCAATCAATTCACATGCAGCCAAAATTGTTTTAAAAACAAGTAAATTGCCTGTTTATATATTAGGGTGGTGTGGGCTTTGAAGTGAGAAATTTAGAGAGAGGGTGAGAGAGCAAAACATGGTATGCATGTTCACATGAGTGAAGGTCTGTGAGTGTGTCAACTGAGGGCACGTGAAGGTGACTGGGAAAATTTTGAAGGGCACTGAGAGGGTTTTGAACCGAGCCATTGAAGGGAGGAGCTATTGTTTAAAGGTATAACCTCAAAACTGCTCCATTACTTTGTTTTAATTTTGGTACTATTTTGACATTGTAAAGCCTGTTAGATTGCATGCATGAAGTTTAAAATGTCTCAACTTGATCTTGGAATGAAAATTTGAGACCGAGACAGCCTAGAACCCAAAACTCGTACACAACCCTCCATGGATGGACCTTAGTGGTATAGGTCTGAATCGACCTCAACCAAATGGCATTTTGCATGTTGAGACGTCAATTAGAGACCATAAGCACTCAAAACTACCTAGAATGTGACCAAAAATCTCACAGTTGGGCCTTCAAAACCTGAGTTGCAGGTTTCGGCCATGAAACCCAGTACCTATCCAAGACACCTGAGACACGATTTCTGAATGAGGAATGAGCCCCCATGTCTTGGGGATCATTTACGATCAAACCACACTCAAAATGGTGGTAAGATGGCCATTTACGAGTGAGTTGCAGGTTGCAACTATCTCACCCACCGCAGCTTCTATGGCTCTATTCGAAACTCGGAATCAATGCCAAAGTGTTGGTATGACCTTCAGGGGTCGAGATCACTCAAAAACAGAGGCCAAAACAACCTTCAAACTCACGAAAATGGAAAACATTGAAAACCGGGATTAGGGCGTCACTGTGTGCTATTGATGGAGAAGACAACAGGTTGGCGAGTCAATTCGTCCAACTCGCTAAACTCGAACGTGTCAACACAGACACGTGTCCACCTACGATTAAGCCAACACATTAATGAAACGGTGGCGTTTTGGGGGAAACTGTATAAGTTTTAAAATTAAAACGGGGCCGTTTGGTTACACGAATAATAAATTGGAACCAATTTAAACGAGAATGGGGATAGCCAGAACACGGATAAGTGGGAATAAGGGGAATATTGTATTCCGGTTTTCCTGAAGTGACTGAACCGGCTGGTTCAGTGAATGAGTAAGCTGGCCTAGGGTTTTAAACCTAAAACCCACTGGTTCACAGTTTAAAATTTAAAATAATAAAACCAGAACTTTTAATATTTATATTCTGACCCCAACTGTTTTACAGAATTACACTGTGGCTCAGCTTTTGGAAAAACTTGTGCAATTATACCCCTAGAGAAATAATAAAGTAATAAAATAATTTATTTAATTATTTTATTAAATAAGCAAAATTACTGTTTTGCCCCTGGACATTAAATAGGTCAAACGAAGTCCGAATTAAATGAATAAATAGTGTATTTTTACTGTTTCGAGCATTCCGGACTCAACGGTGGAGTCCGATTTGAGAAATTAAGTCTCGAAAATTAAGACACGTAAATAGTAAATGATCGTACTGCCCCTGATGATACCCAGGGTCAAATAAAAATAAAAAATAGTCCAATCTAACTATGTCGGACATTTTGGACCCAATGGCGAGGTCTGTTTACTGAACCGAAGTCCCGAAAAAATACAGACACATAAATGATAAATGACCGTACTGCCCCTGATGATACCTAAGGTTAATTAAAAGTAAAAGATAGTCCAATTTAACTATGTCGGATACTCTGAACCTAATGGTAAGATCCATTTTATTAATTGAAGTCTCAAAAAATTTGGCTATGACATGTGAAAATTACCAAAATGCCCCTGATGCTATACGAAGTCCAAATGAGGTCTGATTGGGACGAAATTAATTCCAATAGAAGCCCGGATACGCGTAAAACTGTACACATGATTAAATGATGAATCGGGGTTAGAATCTCACGAAACGTAAAATTTTCAAAATGCCCCTGAGCATTGTAATTACAAAGTAGAGGCTGAATAAAGGCCAATCTGATCTAATAAATTATCATAAGCATAATTATAAAAAATTGAAGGGCTGAATAAGATTCTAAAACAGTCAATGTGTAAAATGAGAAATGACCAATGTGTCCCGATGATCTAGAGCAGATACCAAATGAAGTCCAAAGGACTTAAAAAATTATATATAAGATATATGGACTATTCTGAGGACCATGACAGAGTCCGGGACAAGAATGGCAAAATTACCATTTTACCCCTAAGGTTAAATAAGTACTTAACCGATAACGATTGAAGTCTAAATGACTTAGATTATAATCCTGATGACTACTAAGCCTAATTAAAGAATGAAACAACCTCGGATGAAACCCAATGAAAGGGTAATAGGCTACTAGGCTATCTTAGGTAATCCGATAGACACCTAAGATGGCGAATAAGACATGAATGGATGAATTCTGATTTGTCTATGATTGATGATGATTATTCAGGATATACAAGGATGTGCCTGAGACAATATCTAGTGGTTATCAAATTTCTTGTACAAGGAGATAAGCGTAAAGTTTGTGAGTAACTTCTGACACTGTCTAGATACTGTGTTTTGATCCACAGCACTTTTTTTTTTATGCTATACCGTTTAAATGCAAATACTTAAATACATGCCCTTTCCGTACAATGTCACACATGCTATGATTTTGGTCTTCTTTAATTTGTTGACTATACTCTTGATTGATATGCTAGCATCCTGTGCTGTTTTGTCTGTTCTGATCGATTGTTTCAATTAGATTGATTATATTTTATTCTACTTAAACTGCATTTAAAGTGGATTATAAAACTGTTATTCTAAAGTGATTGAACTATCCCTGTACTTTATACTGGTTTTGAAACCCATGACAGGGAACCTGTGTTACTCATTGGGCTTATTTAAGCTCACCCCATTATCCTAACATTTTTCAGGATTTATCTCCATTGGACTAGAAGGCACTATGATATGATATGGATAGACCGAGTGGCATTTTAAGTAAAGGATCTGATGGCACTAATTTGTGGAGATTTGGACTATTGTGGATTGAATCCGGTTGTTCAGGTGAGTGACATGATTTGATTGATTTTCTGATATTGGGACAGGGCTCACGGCAATGGTACTCTAGAGATATTAGATGTGCTCTGTGTTACGTGCATGATTTGATAGATGTGCTTTGAGGTTAGAATTATTAGTTGTCTAGACTTAGACTTGCTCTGTGGTACATACCCTTACGGTGGATAAATGAGTTGCATTCCCGAGATAAAAAGTTTTAATTCCGCTGCATCTGACCCTACATTTGGAATGCAATTCATTGGTAACTTCAGAAATTTGCCTTTGGTTAGTCGCGTTGTCGGTCGGCAAACCGGCAAGGCGGTTAACTGTCACCACGTCCTCGACATCCGTATAGGGTGGGGTTCGGGATGTGACAGGTACACATGTTAATACCATCATATTATAATAAAAACTTAAAGTTTTATACATATTACATATCCGATTGCCCCTCGGGCTTAAGTACATACTTGTCCAAAATCCACTACATCAAAATTTGACCAACTATAGGTCCTAGTACATCAAAAACTCTTGATTCAAATGGAGCCACTAATTGTCAATCCTCAAATAGGGCAAGGCTCTCATTCATCATCAATACCTGAAAAATGTTAGGGAATGGGGTGAGCTTCAAAAAGCACAGTGAGTAATTCCAACATTTGTCATGGGTTTTCAAATGGCAGTGGTTTCGCATATGAGAGTTTATAAAATACTCACTACCAATTGCTCGTATATTTTGAACATAGAGTACATGCATTCTTCATAACAGATAGCTTTGAAACATTTAAAGTATTCAAGCTAAACATATATTTATTCAAATAGAGTTTATGCACTTCAAAATGTATAAACATGCATAGTGAAAATGGGGGTAAAACCTGCTTCCATTTTCAAAAGCGTTTGTCATCTTTTCTCTTTGATTAGGTGGAATCTGTTTTGAACCAGACTCCCGTTTTATTTCTACAATGGAGAATCTCATGCCTGGGGGATAAATCCTGCTACTTGGCATTTCTTCGTGTCATAGTTGAATTCCAAAGAATGTCAATGTCAAATTCGTGTCATAGTTGAATCCCGAAGGATTTCAACGTCTCTTGTAGTGCTTATACACTATTATCTTGTAAAACATTTATCGCACAGCTTCTTCAAATAGATATTTTTCATGAGTATTTCAAACATGTAACGTATAACTTCTACAATAGGAATTCAAATACGTGGAATAATCAAATTCAAAATATTTAAAGAAATTGGCATTTTAGTCATATATGCTAAATATTTCCAAGAAAAACTGTAAATAAAAACATTTACTGAGCATGTCATAACAGGATGTACAAAAACAGGAATACTTTAAAGCAAGAATCGTGTAAAGACTAAATTTGACATTCAAATGCTTCCCATAACTTAAACTTAAAGGATCATTCAAAATCCATGAAGTTAAATCTCCACTTCAAATGCAGGGTTACTCACCTTATACTTTTAGGCTGGCTCTACTACGGTGCCTTTCCTTTCCCCTTTGTAGTTCCTAAGAAAAATTCATAAATAATCTATTAACTTCATATGTACCTTAAATATCTCCTGTTGATGTTCTTAATTTATGCTTAGATCGTATTAATTCCTAACTGTTATCTTAAGCACTATTTTCTTAATGTATACTCTTCTAGTAGCTTCATTAACTTTAGGGTTGCTTTCTTAACTTCATATATTTACGTGCCATATTTTTTCCTACTTCATTTCATAATATGGACCTCACCATTGGGTCCAGAACGTCGAAAAAAGTCAATTTAGACCCTTTCGGCTTTTCATTTGGCTTCAGACATGTTAAGGTCAATTTGGTAATCTACCCTTTAATGGTTGTTATTTTCCAGAGTCCCATCTTATAAAACGGACCCTGCCATTGGGTCCAGAACGTCCAAAATAGTTAAAATACACTATTTGTTTACTTTATTAGGACTTCGTTTGCTTCATTTATGGCCTAGGGGTATTTTTAAAATTTTCTTTATTTAAATATTATTAAATTAATTTCGGTTGGGCTACAGTAAAATTTTCCAGAAGTTTTGGGGTCAAAATCTAATTTTCACAATTTTTAGTCTGAACGAGTGGGTTCACTACGCAGAACCTTAAACCGACCTTAAACTATACTGAATCGACCGGTTAAGTTTACCTTCACAAACCAGAACAAAATAACTAGGTTTCTATTTTATCCATGGTTCGGATAACCCCCAAAACCTAATTTCAATTTCTTATTACATTATCCAAACAACCTGAATTAATTTTTAAAATACTTGGTTAAACGACGTAGCATCACTGCCTAAATGATTATCCGATCGGGACCCGACCCGATCCGGCCCAACAAACCCGACCATGCTCACGACTTTCCGTCGTCTTCTCCAATAATCCCTTCGGCAACAATGCCGAAAATTGCATAGTAACCCTACTGTTTTTCTCATTTTAAGTGTCTAAATTTTTCTGTTTTCACGCCAAAGGGATCCTGGACTCCTAATAAATCTTTTAAAACAAGTTTCAACCCTAAATGAGCTGATTCTTCCGTCACCCATTTAAGTTTTCTGATCACCCGAAATCTTCTATTCTATGGACCCTTTTTCACTGTTTTAACCTTAATTTCCTTCTTTCATCTTCTGTATGCAACTAGCTTGCATTTCACTCAATTAATTTAAGTTTTACACATAAAATCATATGTTTCTTGCTTGTTTCCCTCAACTTGTAACTCAAATTTTCTCACTCAACACAACACCATTTTCATCCATTTCTTTTGCAAATTAAAGCTTAAAGTATGTACAATAAGATCCTGCTATTGCATGCTTTAAACCTGAACAGAATTAAACAAAACTCAATCGAGAGTATACCTGTTTGACTGTTTTCTAGAATTCCTTTCTTCCTCACTTCTTCTGTGCCCCAGGTTCCTATTCTCTTTCTCAACTTCCTCTAACTCTCTTGACCAACCCTTTTATCCCTCCTTAACCGACTCTATGGTCGGTGGCATTGCCACCTGTAGCTATGGATAACACCACACACATGCACCCTTACACTTGTTTGCATGCATCCCATTCACGCACATGCAGCATTGCCACCCGTTTCTCTTATTGCCCTCAACACTTACACTTGTTGCTCACCACAACTCATAGAATATATATATATATATATATATTCATTTAATTTCCTTGTTTCATTCTTTAGTTTTTCTCTCTCTCTCTCTCTCTCTCTCTCTCTATATATATATATATATATATATATATATATATATATATATATATATATATAGCAACCGGGCATTTATATGTACATACATATACTTATGTGCTACTTAATGCATTAGTTCACATGTAAGTATATATATATATATATATACACACACATATATATATACACTTATATTTGTATTTTTTTATTTATTTATTTTTCACTTGTTAATCAGACATAATATTTATGTCTAAATTATAATTGTCATCAAGGGTTGGCGGTTGGCATGAAAGCATATAATTACAACGGAACCAATAGAAACAGGTTGGTGATTGCAATGAAAGTGATGTACAGTCGTCTTGGGTTCGGAATCGACCCTGTTATCTAAGGTCTCGATCACTAATTAATATTTAGTGATTTTAATGATTCTTAGTCGGGTCAGGGTGTTTCATTCTTCCCCCCTTAAAAGAGTTTTATCCTCAAAACTCGAGTGTTCCTTATCTTTAAGAGTTCTAATCTTTTCCCTTCTATGTTATTTATGTCTAACATATTCACGTGTCTATTAGACAAAATTTAAACGACAGGCATCCTATATATATGATAGAAATATTTAGACAGAATACCTTGCTGGCCTTATAAAGAGTTGGAAATTTTTTTTTTTTTTTTTGGGGATGAATTTTTTTATTATTATTATTATTAAAAATATGTTGTGTAGGTGATGTGTGTGAGTGTATGTAGTGAAATGGATATATGTATATACGTGTATATATATATGTGTGTGTACATATATATATATATATTTTATACAATTTAATATGTGTATATATATATATATATATAGCAGATTGTGTGCACGTGGGTGTACATATATATGTGTGTGTGTACTGTGTGCAGTGAGTGGGTGTGAAGGTTGAGTGTAAATCACTCAAGGTGGCATGGTGGGTTGTGTGTGTAAGAGAGTGGGTGGTTGTTAGTGTGTAAGTGTGTTTTGTAGGTATGGGTATGCCAGAAGGGTTGGGTGGTGTAGACCAACCGTAGGAGAAGGGAGAAAATGATAGAGAGAGAGAGAGAGTATAATCTGTATGTGTATATTGGGTTTGATTTTTTTGAGAGAAAACCAGAAAGAAGGGAGGCTGAGAGAGAGAGGTCGTGAGACACAGAGGGATTCAAGGAAAGTGAACCAAAGGAGGAAAAAGAACTTGCAACCAGAAGAAAAACTCAGAAAATTTGGTAAGTGGGTTGTTTTGTTTTTAAATTTTTTTAAGGTATAATAACTAGATCTAATTGTTAGCTCTTATTAAGCATGAAATGAGAAACTGTTAGCAAGAAGAATCATCTAAAATGCTTCAAAAACCAGTGAGAAAATCACATTTACAGGTCTTAGTGTATTTTGAAATGCATTGATATTTTACGCATAAAATATTGATTAAATGGCTTAGATTTAATCCTCACAAGTGCAGAAAATGATTAGAGAAGAAAAGAATGAAAAACAATAGGAAAACACATGAAAAATTTAAAGTGAACCAGATGGCCGGAAGTTCGAACCTCACCGGACCAACCACTGTTATGGCTTCGGTTGACGGCCAAAAATCCACCCAATTCCATTTTGGAATTTAGATATGTGATCCTCATGATCTGTAGGCCTAAAATCGACCAGAAAACACAAGGAAACTGTCACTGGTGAGTCGCTGGTGGTGGAGGGGACGACTGGTGTACGCCGGAGAAGACAACACTGTTGTCTTTGGGTGGTTGGGCCATGATCGTTGGGCTGCTGATTTGGGTTGCCCTTTTTAAAAGGATTGGGTGCTTTTAAAAGGGTTTTGGGCCCAACCCGATTTGTTTAAAGATATTTTGGGCCCAACAGTTAAAAAAAATTTAAAGAAATAAAAAGGAAAGGAAAGAAAGAAGAAAAAAAGGGGGTGGGGGGGATCGAACCCTGGTGGAGCACGTGGGAAGAGGCGCGTATAACCAAAGAGAGACAGGACAATCCCGTGCTCTCTTTTAGGCACAATATATATATATATATATATTGTATTTTAACTTTATTTACTAAATTAAATCATTTAATTAAATTAAATACCCCGAAATGGCCCGGAGCCCAAATTAGGTAAGTTATATATGTATTCTGACTATCTTGGACCTCCTGAGACCAACGGTGAGGTCCGTGACATGAGACGAGGTCCCAAAAACTAAAAGACACGCAGTAACATTAAAAATTACCAAAATGCCCCTGAGTTGAAATGCAATCAAATGAACTCCGATTTAAGTAAACGAATAGTGGAATTTTATTATCTCAATCGTTCTGGACTCAAACGTGGAGTCCAATTCTCAAAAAGAGGTCTCAGGATGTAAGAACCCGTAAAAGTGCAAAATGATCGTTTTGCCCTTTTTAGCTCAGATGTCTGAATTGAATTCCATGAAAGCCTAAACCTATTTTCTTCGATGTTCTAGACTCAACAGTAGAGTTTATTTTGGCAGAATAGAAACTCATAAAATAAAGACATAAAATTTGATGAATAACATAATTCAAGTAGCAAATGAACTGAGTTGTATTTCATGAGTTTAGGAATACGGAAAGGGAAGGGGAAGGTGGTCTGACCTTCTGCATTTTCACTGTAGTTCAGCTACATCGTGAGTATGATTTCTTAGGGTTGAGACAACCCATCAGGTACGATATATTGTGCTAAGTAAGAAATAGAATTAAGTTTAGGAGTAACTGCCATGTTGACCTGATGATTCACATATTTGTTTGATTGCTTATACGCTTATGTGTTTTTTGTTATCTTTTGAAAGTTTGGTGATGAATGCAGCTCATGATTATGTGTATATCGTATGTGTTAGTATAGTGTGTGGATTATATTCTTTGAGAATTGTTGAGATTATGAAAGATGTGATTTAAGCATGTGTTAAATAGATCAAGTGTGGCATGTACACTTGATGAAAGGGTTTTGTGATTGGAATGTTATTGTGCAATATATTATTTAAAGCATGCTTCATGTGTGGATAAGATGATTTATCGGGATTACATTATGGCATGGTAGGATCAGAGCATATTAGCATAGTGTAATTCTTTGGAAACATGGCGTGAGTAGAGTACTTGGTGTTGTGCATACGTGGTTACTCAGGCTGTCGGGGAAGGTCCGTAAAGTGAAATATGGGTGTGCATAGAGTTGCATGGGTGCGTCACGCATACTATTCATATACTGCAATGATGATATTGAATGCCATGTAGATATAATGTACACTTGCACATGCCACGTCCTTAATTTTGTTTCTTACATTAGCATTATATTGTACCAGTAGTTGAGCTGACCCATTCGTGGGACACCATTTTAGATGACACTCCGGCTACACGAGAGACTTAGAGATGTTTTAATGAAGGGGAGAACTGAGAATTATACTTGGCTGTAGGGCTTATTTTGATGTTGTACAAGGGCATAAGCCCTAGACTATTTCATGTTATTTGTATATTGTGAGGTACGGGCAAGACCTTATGAATTGTATCAGAATAGGAATGGGTTAGTGTATGGAATACATGTAGTTGCCCTTGATTGTCCTTTATTTCCTTATTATTTTATTTTCCTTTTATCTCGTTACTCGTGCCTCGGGTTCGTTAGAATTCGGGGCTTGACAGGCCCTCAAGTGCGTCCTGTGTTAGCCTGATCCCATTTCGGGCAATTCTTTATGAAATGTCCCCTTTTTCACACTTACAAGAAGTCCCCAAGAGCTTGCGACAGGGTGCATAGTGTTTTCTATTGCAGACAGGGCATAGTGGAGTAGTCATCTTTCTATTGCCTCCCCCTATCTTCCTATTCCTGTTTATAATAGGTCATTCCTGAGGCTGGGGATCTTGTACTTCTCGTTGTGTGCCTTGTTGGGTTTGAGTATCGCACACAGTTTGAGCTATTACTTCGAGGATCTGTTCAATCTTGTCTACCCGCTCTTTTAGATTACTCGTGTCTCCTTATATACCAGTCATTTTTGCTGTAAAACAAGTAGGGTTAGTTTCTATTACATGCTATTATCACATAAGGTTATCATTACCTACTTGTAATTTAAAATTCAGAGTTTATCATTTTTTATTTTTCGTGGTGGTTTCATAGTCCTCATTTACTTCTTATCTTCATATAACTTAAGAGTGGTTACTCGTATTGCTTCTTGCTTCTAAATCACTAATCGTACATTTTCTAATTTTTCGTATCACTTACCCGATTCATGTCTTTTATCGGTTTAAGAAATTTATTGATCAGGTAGGATAAGGTAGCATTGTGTGTTTCTCAGTTACCTTAGTTACATGATAAACCGGCCGTTCCTCATCGGTAACAAAGGTCCTGATAGCACACTAGTGACTATCAAAATTGTCCCTTTCGTTTTTAACCTTTTACAATCACAGTTAACCACCTTTATAGTCTATGTTTACTTCTAATCTTTAGATTCCATTTCTTCTACTCTACCGCAGGTCCCATACCTCGCCTTCCTATCACGTACTTCAGAACACTTACTTCATATCATTGCGGGTCCCGCCTTCTTATCGAATACGTACTTCTAATTACTTACTTAAATTTAATGGAGGTCCCATACCCTACCTTCACATCATATCATATGCTTCATATATCAACTTCATGTAATGCGGGTCCCATACCATGCTTTCTTATCGAATACGTACTTCTAATTACTTACTTAACTCATGCAGGTCCCATACCCTGCTTTCACAGCATATCATATACTTCATATATCGACTTCATGTAATGCGGGTCCCATACCCCGCCTTCCCATCACGTCACATACTTCACATATCTTAGGTAACCTAGAATTTACCTAATCCATAATTCTGTTTCTAATTCTTAAGGTCACTAAGTTTGTTCAAGTTAACCTAGTACTCTGATACAACTTTGTGGTATTAGAAATCTTAATTACTTCTAAACCTCAATCATGACTCGGTCTTCCCCAAAGACCATTAACTTATTGCTCTGATACCACTCTGCCACGACCCGAAACTCACCCTGTGCGGATCTCGTATCGCGATCGCCACCCTTCCGCTGAGGCTTTAGGGTAAGGCTTACACAAGCAACAGTATCGGATAGCGGTGCGGCCTATGGTTGCGGAAGCATGGAAATCTTTTTTCTTTCTTTCTTTATTTAAAACTTTCGCACATCCATCCGGTACTGCCGCTCTTTATAGCGGTACACATGTTAATACAATCAGAGCATAATAAAAACTTAAAGTTTTATACATATTACATATCCGATTGCCCCTCAGGCTTAAGTACATACTTGTCCAAAATCTACTACATCAAAATTTGACCAACTACAGGTCCTAGTACATCAAAAACTCCTGATCCAAATGGAGCCACTAATCGTTAATCCTCAAATAGGGCAAGGCTCCCATTCATCATCAATACCTGAAAAATATTGAGGAATGGGGTGAGCTTCAAGAAACCTAGTGAGTATTTCCAACATTTGTCATGGTTTTCAATTGGCAGTGGTTTTGCAAATGAGAGTTTATAAAATACTAACTACCAATTGCTCATATATTTTGAACATAGAGTACATGCATTCTTCATAACAAATAGCTTTGAAACATTTAAAGTATTCAAGCTAAACATATATTTCTTCAAATAGAGTTTATACACTTCAAAACATATAAACATGTATAGTGAAAATGGGGGTAAAACCTGCTTCCATTTTCAAAAGCGTTTGTCATCTTTTCTCTTTGATTAGGTGGAATCTGTTTCGAACCAGACTCCCGTTTTACTTATACAATGGAGAATCTCATGCCTAGGGGATAAATCTTGCTGCCTAGCATTTTTTGTGTCATAGTTGAATTTCGAAGAATGTTAACGTCGAATTCGTGTCATAGTTGAATCCCGAAGGATTTCAACGTCTCTTGTAGTGCTTATGCACTGTTATCTTATAAAACATTTATCACATGGCTTCTTCAAATAGATACTTTTCATAAGTATTTCAAATATGTAACATATAACTTCTGCAACAGCACTTCAAATACGTGGAATAATCAAATTCAGAATATTTAAAGAAATTGGTATTTTACTCAAGCATGCTAAATATTTTCAAGAAAAACTGTACATAAAAACATTTACTAAGCATGTCATAACAGGATGTACAAAAATAGGAATATTTTAAAGCATGAATCATGTAAAGACTGAATTTGAGGCTGGATTTTCCCATAACTTAAACTTAAAGGATCATTCAAAATCTATGGAGTTAAATCTAGACTTCAAATGCAGGGTTACTCACCTTATACTTTTAGGCTGGCTCTACTGTGGTGCCTTTCCTTTCCCTTTTGTAGTTCCTAAGAACAATTCACAAATAATCTATTAACTTCATATGTACTTCAAATATCTCCTATTGATGTTCTTAATTTATTCTTAGATCGTATTAATTCCTAAATTTTATCTTAAGCGTTATTTTCTTAACGTATACTCTTCTGGTAGCTTCATTAACTTTAGGGTTGCTTTATTAACTTCACATATTTATGTGCCATATTTTTCTGTACTTCATTTCATAATATGGACCTTACCATTGGGTCCAGAACATCGAAGAAAGTCAATTTAGACCCTCTCGGCTTTTTATTTGGCTTTGGTTATGTTAGAGGCAATTTGGTAATTTACACTTTAACGGGTCTTATTTTTCAGAGTCCCATCTCTTAAAATGGACCCCTCCATTGGGTCCAGAATGTCCAAAATAGTCAAAACACACTATTTTTTTACTTTATTTGGACTTCGTTTGCTTCATTTATGGCCTAGGGGTATTTTTGAAATTTTCTTTATTTAAATATTATTAAATTAATTTCGGTTGGGCTACAGTAAAATTTTCCAGAAGTTTTGGGATTAAAATCTAATTTTCACAATTTTTGGTCTGAACCAGTAGGTTCACTGCGCAGAACCCTAAACCGGCCTTAAATTACATTGAACCGACCGGTTCAGTTTACCTTCACAAACCGGAACAAAATAACCAGGTTTCTATTTTATCCATGGTTCGGATAACCCCCAAAACCTAATTTTAATTTCTTATTCCAATATCTAAACAACCTGAATTAATTTTTAAAATACTTGGTTAAACGACGTAGCATCACTGCCTAAATGATTATCTGGTCGGGACCCGACCTAATTTGGCCCAAAATCCGGCCCAACAGACCCGACCATGCTCACGACTTTCCATCGTCTTCTCCGATAATCCCTCCAGCAACAGTGCCAGAAATTGCACAGTAACCCTACCATTTTTCTCATTTTAAGAGTCTAAATTTTTTTTGTTTTCACGCCAAAGGGATCCTGGACTCCTAATATATTTTTTAAAACAAGTTTCAACCCTAAATGAGCTGATTCTTCTGTCACCCATTGAAGTTTTCCGACCACCTGAAATCTTCTATTTCATGGACCTTTTTTCACTGTTTTAACCTTAATTTCCTTCTTTCATCTTCTGCATGCAACTAGTTTGCATTTCACTTAATTAATTTATGTTTTACACATAAATCATATGTTCTTAGCTTGTTTCCCTCAACTTGTAACTCAAATTTTCTCACTCAACACAACACCATTGTCATCCATTTATTTTGCAAATTAAAGCTTAAAGTATGTACAATAAGACCCTATTATTGCATGCTTTAAATCTGAATAGAAGTAAACAAAACTCAATTGAGAGTATACCTGTTTGACTGTTTTCCAGAATTCCTTTCTTCCTCACTTCTTCTACGCCCCAGGTTCCTATTCTCTTTCTCAACTTCCTCTAACTCTCTTGACTGACCTTTTTATCCCTCCGTAACCAACTTTATGGTTGGTGGCATTGCCACTTGTAGCTATAGATAACACCACACACATGCACCGTTACACTTCTTTGCATGCATCCCATTCACGCACATGCAGCATTGCCACCCGTTTCTCTTATTGCCCTCAACACTTACACTTGTTGCTCACCACAACTCATACAATATATATATATATATATATATTCATTTAATTTCCTTGTTTCATTCTTTAGTTTTTCTATATATATATATATATATATATATAGCAACCGTGCATTTATATGTACATATATATACTTATGTGCTACTTAATGCATTAGCTCACATGTAAGTATATATATATATATATACACATATATATACTTATATTTGTATTTTTTTATTTTTTTATTTTTCACTTGTTAATCAGACATAATATTTATGTCTAAATTATAATTGTCATCAAGGGTTGGCGGTTGGCTTGAAAGCATATAATTACAACGGAACCAACAAAAACAGGTTGGTGATTGCAATGAAAGTGATGTACAGTAGTCTTGGATTCGGAATCGACCCCCTTATCTAAGGTCTCGGTCACTAATTAATATTTAGTGATTTAATGATTCTTAATCGGGTCGGGGTGTTACAATTTTTCTTGCTAAGTTCCTACACTTGGCCAAAATAAAGAAGGTTAGTATAAATGATAGTGATTTATCAAACAACAAAAGTAATTTTGACAATTTTTACATGGAATGCATCACTAGCGAACCGGTAGCATAGTAACATCCAATCCTCCACCGTCACCCCCTGTAGGGTCTGTCGCGGGGCTCTATATTGGCTGTCACCTCCATCTCGTAATGCATGTGGAGGCGGTGTCGATAGTCCCTAAAACGGACTCCCAAGTAACGGTCCACTGCCTTCACGACATGAGGCAAGTGGAGATCGATGTCAAACTTCTCCTGTAAAGCATGTCATTGTCAAAACATTATGACATTAGATATGTTAAAATTTAGTTCAACACAATAATAAAAGACATACCAGCATATGCGCATGAATATCTCGTCGCTCCTTCTCAGTGACGAGACTCTAGTCACTAATATGGAGTAGGGTGCGTAGTCGGCAAATGATGCCGACCTCTGTGGTGAACTACTGTGCCCACCCACCAACAGGCTTCAGCAAGCCCTCAAGTAGCTCAATCCGAAGTTGCGAGCCCCTTGCTGCCTCCATCTAAGCCTGCAAACTCCGATTCTTCGACCTACCGCACCCTCGTCTAGAGGTGGTGGCCGAAGCTTTAAAAAAAAAAAAAATAGAAACAATTAGTACCATATTTATATAATCATTAATACAAAGTGGAACTATGCATACCATCAATGGCAGGATCGGTCGACCCTGCAGAGGAAGGGGAAGGGGTCGATGGGTCTGCCGGGGCTGTGTGTCTGTGTGAGCCTGGTCCAACCATATCTAAAAAGAAAGTTTAAAAGTAAATTTCATTACATCATAAAAATTAAAATCTATTACATCATAAAATTGAATATCCATTACATCATAAAATTAACAATCCATTACATCATAAAATTGAAAATCCATTACACTTGATCCTAACATATGTAACACCTATTACAATTATTCATCTGAGTTTGTATCATCATTTGTCCTTAAAATTTCTTCATTCTCAGTACAATACTCTAATGATGTATCATCATCAAAATCACCTTCCTTGTCATCATCATCATTAATGAAAGTTGCCTCATGAGGATCTAACTGTGTAGTATTGGTGAGGTTGGAAGCTACGACATGATCTGGTTCTACATCAGTTCTATTCAATTGATACGAAGTAACATTTTCTTGATCATGGCCGACAACACCATCGTAGGTAGATTGAGACTCTTTTTGTAATGCCTCTTCTTGTAATGCCTCTTCAATCCTCACCAAATGTTTATCTCCCTTGCCAACTTTTAGTACATCATAAACATTTCTAGATTTAATTTTTTGGACAACATGCCAATCACCTCTGAATTTTGTGTCCTTTAAATAGAAAACTTGTTTTGCTTGAGATGCCAAAACATACGGATCATCTTTAAATGCCGTACGTGACGTATTAACACTTATGAAGTGCTTATTGATCTACATTCCAGTCTTCTTATTACTTACATCCCACCAATCACATTTAAACATATACACAGAATGACCGTAGCAATAATATAGTTGTATGATGTCTTGTAAAACACCATAGTACTCTACAGTTTGTCCTGCGTCACCATCACCTTGAACAAAGACCCTGCTATTATGTGTTCGCCAACTTACCTCACGTTCCCTCGTGTGAAATCGAACACCATCAACAATTAAACAGGTGTAGCGGGATATCCTTTGATCAGGACCATATGCTAAGGAATATAATTGATCGTACGCCTCAAGAGATTGTTGGTAGTGCAATAGTTTCATCTATTAATTCAATACAAGTACAAAATTAATTGAATACAAATGCATTAACTAATACAATTACAATTAATTGAAACCTAGTCTTACATGTTCTCCGAACCACTTTGGAAACAAATTTTGTTGTCTTTGCTCTAGATCAGAACTTGATACATGTTCTCTCTAAAGCTCGATCATATGCTCACTGCATAAGATAAGATATGTATATGTAACTTAAATTTGTGTACTAACATAGAATTGCAATGATTTTGATAAACTTACTTAAAATATGGCAATGTCTCATCGTAGTTGTTGAGCACAGTATAATGGGCTTTTTCCAAGTCATGAGGATGACACCATTCATATATACAGGCACCTATTGGCCGCACATTCTAATTAAACACAGTAAGGCCAGTTTGTTGCTACCCTGGACATCTATCAGAATTTCGATTTTGACGATTAAACCTTGTCTCAATATCTTCAAGATGCATAGAGCAGAAGGTGAGACATTCAGTATCAACGTAAGCCTCAGAAATTGACCCTTCCGGTTATGCTTTGTTACGCACATATTGCTTCAATGTGTGCAAATATCTGTTTTAATAATGAGTTAGTTATACATTAAAATAGTTAGGATTGATAGATAAAACAATTCATAAAATTAAATGTACCTTTCTATTGGATACATCCAACGATATTGGACAGGTCTGCCAATTTTTGTCTCATGAGGCAAATGCACAGCTAAGTGGACCATTACATCAAAGAAAGCTGGAGGGAAAATCATTTCCAACTTGCAGAGGATCATGACAACATCCCTTTCGAGCTTTTCCAGTACTTCCAAATTCAACGTCTTCGTACATAATTCTCTAAAGAAGTAGCCCAACTCAGTCAATGTAGTTGATATGTCATCGGTGAGATATTCACGTAGTGCAACCAGAAGAAGCCATTGTAAAAGGACTTGGCAGTCATGGCTCTTCAATCTGGATATTTTCCCATCTATAACATTTACACACCGAGATATATTCGATGCGTATCCATCTGGGAATTTCACCGATTTAAACCACTTGCAAATCCTCATTCGCTCTACGGGTGATAATGTATACTGTGCAAGAGGCAAGATATATTTATCACCGCTACGTATTAGGTGCAGCTCTTTCCGTATTCCCAGCTTCTCTAAGTCCAACTGGGCTTTAATAGTATCTTTCATCTTTTTTTCAATGTTCATTAAAGTTTCTAGCACATTATCACAGATGTTCTTCTTGATGTGCATAACATCCAAATTGTGCCTCAACTGAAGGGTCTCCCAGTACGAAAAATCAAAAAATATGCTCTTCTTCATCCAATTTAACTTCATATTAGTACGCTTCCTCTTCTTAGTACCCGGTATCTTCCCAAACCTCACTGGTTGGATGAATGCCAATTGTGCCAACACGTCTTTGCCAGACAACAATGGAGGTGATAATTTGCGCTCAATTTTTCCATCAAATAGATGCTTCTGCCAATTTTTCCAGCCATGTGATGGCGGTAAAAAACGAAGATGGCATATGTAGCATATCTTATTTCCATTGGACAAATGTAGGGAACATGCATCCTTATTGCAAACCGGACATGCCAGATACTCCTTAGTGCTCCACCCAGACAAGTTCCCGTATACTGGAAAGTCATTTATGGTCCATAGTAATGCTACATGCAATTGAAATGTCTCATTCTTAGAGATGTCGTATGCCTCCACTCCTACCTCCTACAATTCCTTTAACTCCTTCACTAAAGGATGCAAGTACACATTAATTTCATTACCAGGAGACTTAGGCCCTAGAATAAGCAATGACATGAAGATAAATGGTTCTTTCATACATTTTTACGGTGGCAAGTTATACGGCACAAGAAACACCAATCATATGTTGTAGGCATTACTCATGTCACCGAACAGATTGAAACCGTCGCTAGCTAGCCCAAGTCATACATTACGCGGCTCATTTGCAAACCATTCATGATTTCTATCAAACTCAGCCCAAGATTGAGAATCTACCAAATGCCTACATACATTTTTCTCAGCAACACGTTTCTCCTTATGCCACCGCATATCTTCTGCCATTTTTAGAGACATGTATAACCTTTGTAACCTAGGTTTTAAGGGAAAATATCTCAGCACCTTGTGCGAAATTGTCTCGCTCTTTCCTTCATTCAGCTTGTACCTGGGTTCATGGCACACTGTACACTCCGTACATTGTTCAGTCTCCTTCCAAAATAACATGTAATCGTTTTTGCAAGCATGTATGGGAATATACCTGAGGCCCAAATCTCTTAATATTCTATTCACCTCGTAATATAATTTTGGAAGGGCCTTCCCAGTAGGAAGCGTTGCTTTAATCAATTCAATGACCATCTTAAATGATTTGTTACTCCATCGGTTGATGGTCTTAATATGAAGGAGTTTTACGAGAAAGTCCAGTTTTGAAAACTTATCACAACCCGGATATAACGGCTGCCTTGCTTCCCTCAACAAGGACTCAAATGCTTCCGATTGTCCTGTGTCACTCTTGTGACTACTCGCCCCAGTTGTAGCCCTCTGCAAGTCTACTAGCATTTGTGGCAAGCCTTCATAACCAACCCCAACATTATCACCACCGTCATCATCGTCGTCTTCTTCTTTATCCTCAAATACCACTTGTACGTCATAGTGTTCCTTGTGAAATTCCCAACACGTATACCGCTTGTCCATCCCGTGTAGGAGTAGGTGCTCTTTGGCCTCATCTATGTGCATATAATCCCTATTACTGCACCATCTACATGGACATCTTATCATATTTCTCCCTTCTACAGATGCACGAGCAAACTCAATAAAATCTTTGATCTCTTTCACAAATCCTGGCAAATGTCTGCCCCTCAAGTCCAGCCAACTCTTATCTATTTTCGTCTACCTAATACAAGTAAAAAATGATACCCATCATAAATATGAAACATGAATCCTATCACCTCCAACTTCTCTCTAAAGGGTAAGGTGGTCCTATCCCATTCGTGAATGCACAATCTACATTGCAATTAGTAGCAAATCAAATGCTTGATTCCACTCGAACAAAATTTTGACAGCATCTCTTCACGGTTCTCCAAGTATATGAGATAGACGTTAGCACAGCTAAATATATACCTAGAGAACAATAGGAGACCGTGCTAAAATTTTTTCATGGTGGAATATTCAAGCATGCGCTATTGATTGCAATACAGATTTATGCATTCTCGAACTATCTTCTCTGGACAATTCAAGAATCAATTTTCATACACACGAGCCCAATCGCGAATAAATTTTGCGATAGGATTCACATGTGATGAAAATGACTCCCAAACGGGGTTAGGCTTACATGAATGCAATTATACATTGAGTTACATGAGCATTTAGTTACAAACACTACTAATTAATACAAGAATATGAAATTCTAGCTAATTTAAATATATATTCAGGACACGGCAAGGCAGTGCGAGAGTAGATTCTTCAGCCCAGTCCTGAACCAATGTCAGGTTTTACAAATTGTTAGTAAGAGATTGTCCCTTCTCTTGCTTTCTTAGTTTTTATCAAAACTTAAGTCTTTGCCAATGACCATTGTAGTACTATGTGAATATCTACCTAAATATAGACGTCAAATAAGCATTTTCCAAGGCTGTCGTTTATTTTTTCATTAGAGGACATGATCTGCAAAGTGAAGGCTTATTGTATAGTTTCCATTTTGTGGACAAAACTATAATAAGATGTCACGACCCGAAACCCACCCTGTGCGGATCTCGAGTCGCGACCGCCTTCCCAAGACCCGCAGGCCTCGGGGCAAGGCTCGCATCTGCAGTGGTATCGAATAGATGTGCGACATATGTTTTGCGGAAGCATGAAAAACTTTTTTCTTTTCTTTTCTCATTTTAAAATTTGAACATCTGTCCGATACTGCCACTATTCACAATGGTACACATGATCATACATTCAGAGTATAACTAAAATATTACAGACTTATATTACATAACCATCTACGTCAGTTACCCCGTAGGGTTATACACATTACATCATATTATTTTAGTACAAAACACTATTAAAGCTGGTAGAGTCTTCTAAAAGAAACTATCTAAGTGCTAGATAAAATAACTACTTGAACCAATCTTCCAAAAATGGCAGACTTCCTCATCTTCGTCCTCAAAATCAATACTGCCACAAGTCACCTGAAAGAGGGATCCGAACAAAGTCCGGGTAAGCTAATCTAAGCTTGTGAGCAACTCCAGTATTCGTCATGGGATTTTCAATTAGCAGTGGTTTTTGGTACATAAGAGTTTGTAAAACATTCACTGCCAATTGCTCGTATACTTGAACATAGAACATATGCATTTCTTAAAACAGATAGCTTTGAAACATTTAAAGTATTCAAGCTAAACTCGTACTTCGTCAAATAGAGTATATAACTCGAAACATATGCATTTCGTAAAACAGAAAGCTTTGAAACATTAAAAGTATTCAAGCTATACTTATTCATATGAACTTCAAAACATATAACATAACATGCATTTCTTAAACAGAGTATATAAAACTCAAACATATGCATGGTGAAAATGAGGGTAAAAACCTACTTCCATTTTCGAACTCATTTGTCATCTTATCTCTTTCATTAGTAGAATCCGTTTCAAACCAGACTCCCATTTTACATATACGTGGAGATATCTTATTGCCTGTGGGATTAGATCCTGCTACCAGGCATTACACATGATAGGTCAGTTGAGTTCTGTACAACCCAAAATCCTGACTATGTGTTGATGCACATGATAGGCCCATTGAGTTCCATACAACCCAAGACCTACCTATGTGGTTATTATTATCTTGCAAAACATTTGTCATATGACTTCTTCATATTGATACTTTTCATGAGTATTTAAAACATACAACATATAACTTTTGCAATAGAACTTCAATATTTGGAATAATCAATTTCAGAACATTTATGAAATTTAGCATTTTAAACCCAGGCATGCTGAAACATAATTAAAAAGGAAAACTGTGATTCAAACCAATCACGCAGCATGTGATAATACCGTTTATGAAAGCAGAAAACATTTTAAAACAAGAATCATATGATACTGAATTTGATATTCGAGGCTTCAAATAAATTGAACTTAAAACTTCTTCAAATTCATGGAGTTAAATCTCCATTTCAAACACAGGGTTACTCACCTTGGTCCTTTAGGGTTAGTGCTAATAATGCGCTTTCCCACTTTCCTTGTAGTTCCTAAGAACAATTTATAAACATTTCATCAACTTCACATTCGTTGTAATATCATCTCGATATTCCTTAACTTATGCTTAAATCGTATTAGATCCTAAAACGATTTTATAATTTCATATGAACTTAACTTAACTCGTACTCTTAACCTATGACACAATTTAATGTGTTAGAAATTAAATTCATTTTAATCTATACTCTTCTGGTAGCTCTATTAACTTTAAGTTAAAGTTATTTACTTGACATGTTAACGCATCGCGTCTTCTCGTACTTTACTTCACATGTTTACGTGTCGTGTCTTTCGTATTTCATTTCCTCGTATATGCCTTAGATTATCACTTTGGCATTACTTTAATTTATGGTCATCTGACAGATGCTATTCAACAAATTTTATGTCTTTTTATTTTAGACATTTCTTTTGGTTGAATAGACTCTACCATTGAGTCCAGAGCGTCGAAGAAGGTCAGTTTAGGCTTTCCTAAAAGTTAATTTGGACTTTTGTATGTAAAAGGGCAATATGGTCATTTTACCTATTTACGTGTCATATTTTTTTTTGTACTTCATTTTGTAATTTGGACTCCATTATTGAGTCTGGAAGGTCGAAGAAAGCCAATTTAGACCTTCCCTGGTTTTAATTTGGCTTTTGAGGTAATAGGGGTAATTTGATCATTTTACCCTCTTACGTGTCTTTATGTTTGGGACCTCATCTCGAGTCTTGGACCTCACCATTGGACTCAGAAGGTCCGAGATAGTAAGAATATACTAATAACTTGTTAGTTTTGAACAAGGGGTATTTTGGTCATTTACCCCTTTACGTGTCTTTATTTTTTGGGGCCCCGTCTCGCAAAACGGACCTTACCATTAGTCTCAGAATATCCAAAATAGTAAGGATACACTATTCATATGTTTAATTTGGACTTCATTTGCTTCATATATGTCCCAAGGGCAAAATAGTAATTTTACTTTATTTATTAAATAATTAGATAATTATTTAATTATTTAATTATTTTTCCAGGGGCCTAATTGCATAGAATTTTCATCAGATGGGCCACAGTGGGATTTCTCATAGTTTTGGGGTCAATCCGTAAATAAGAAAAGTTCTGGTTCATTAGATTTAATTTAAAACAGAAAACCAGTGGGTTCGGTTGAGGTTTAAGTGAACCGGTCTGGTCTATTTGTAAACCAACTGGTTCAGTTGGTTTACACGTAATGCTGACGTCAGGATGATGTTAGCCCTAATGTTTTAAAGTTTAAAACAAAACGTTGCCGTTCTACTAAACCCATAATCCGTTGGATCCGGTTATAACCCAAACCCGAATTCGGCCCTTTTTAGACCCGACCCGAACAGTGTCATCTTCTCCATCGAAGTCGACACTGTTCACTTGAAAACCCTAATTTTTTTCAGTTTATATTTCTTCAATTTCGTGGACTTTTGTTCACTAATTCTTCACTGTTTTCATCTTAAATTGTTCCTAGAACATAAACAATTAGTTTGGTATTCATTTGGAAGTTCCAAAACTAGTTCGCGTGCCCAATTTTGGGTTTGATAATCCAAACCAATAATTCGACCGTTCATGCTCATTTCTGAGCCAAATTCGATGAGACTTGTTTTGTTGCGATCCCCTTTTCATGGGGCTTCACTTTTCATTCATAAAAGTAAATTTAATCTCATATTTTTGAGATTTGTTTTTGGAGCCCGAACCTATAACTCGATATTTGGGCTTCAATTCTTTTGAGTTTTGATCGCAGTTATAGGTTTTTGGCATGTTTGTGGAGTCTAGTTAAGGCCATACCTCACAGATTTGGGCCATCCCTTCTCCCATTCCTCTTCACCTAATAGCATATAATATACATATTTTGTACATAGGCACCTTACCTCCCTTAACTTCATGTCTCATCCATTACATATATATATATATTTATATATTATATGCCACACACACACAACTGGCACACACACACACCCACCCACCATACATCTAATATATATTAAATTTTTCATATATGTACATTTACAATGTACACACATGCATGCTCACTTGGCCATATGTACGTACACACAACACCTTTAATGTGTGTGTGTGTGTGTGTTTATATAAATTTTCAATACTCATAATTTCCCAGAAAAATAATTGTGTAATTTAAAATCAATTATTTTTTTAAGTGTATCATTTTTTACACTAATTTTTTATAGCCTCGTAATACGTGTCATATGACCCGACATCCCTGGTCGGGATATTACATTATAGATTGGGGAAAGTTGTGCGTCCATGAAGAACTCAGAATTGTTCACAGATATCCGAAAAATATTTGTCCAAATAAAATAGTCTCTAGGGCAATCGTGGTCTAAGAAGTGACTAGTGCTACTAAATGCTGATAAAATGTTGAAGGCCCACCAAAATATGTATCATCTTCATATATGGTATTTCTATCAAGAGTAATTTTTATGAATTTAGAAAGCTCTAAACACTCATTTTTGGACACACACATTAAAGGGTGGAACTCTATCAAGAGAACCAAAGATGGCAAAACGGGTGGAACTCAGCAAACGATGTGGGAAACAAAAACATAAGCAATATAGAGGGCTCATTTGCCAAACAACCATAACATTATTCCTATATGAACTTTCATCTCTGGAAAGTGTCTTTCTCAGATCAATTCAATTGACAAGGAAATGTAGAAAGGACACATAACTTACAACCTAATCTTGTTTTAATGTTTATTAAATTGTTTTGCAAAATTTATTAATTTGTTTTTGTAAAGTTTAGAAGAGTTTTTAAAATTATTTTTACTCTTTAAAAAGATTGGTGAAACGAGAATTCAACTCAATGATGGACAAAAATAGATAAACATGATGAAAATATAGTTTGGTAAAAGAACCTTGGTCAGGACCAAACTTAGAAATGTAGACTTTTTGAAAAGAAAATAGTTGATCTATATTTCTAGCTAGAAGTACATGGGGTTTAGGAAACGAGTTTGGAGATGGTGGGGAGGATTTAGTGGCTTGAATGGAAAAATAACAGGAAAGATTGGTGTGATGGTTTTTTTTTTGGGTGTTCTAAAAAGAAAATCAAGTAGGAAATTAATTTTTTTCCTTTGATATGTTTGACATCAAACTTCCATTATGAAAACCAATTTTTTCACTGCAAAACTGAGCATTAAGGAGCATTTTTTTATTGATCTGCAACATCTTGGGGACAGATGATGTCCATTTCAATGAAAAAAATGCTGACCAAGGAGTTGGAATTGAAGTTTTTCTATCCCTCTCTTGACTGCAACAATCTCTTTATAGGTAAAATGATAATGCATCTCTACATTTTTAAAAGCACCCCCTCTTCTATTCACAATATGTCAGTGACTTGGATCATCTTCTTCAAGAAGGATTGCACCCTAAACATAGTCACTTGCATCACTCTCAAGAATTCATTTCCCATGAGAAGTAATTTTTAAAGGAGGTAAAGTCTTAAAAAAAAAAATTTCATAGAATTTACTGCATCCGTCTAGTGTTGGTTCTAACATGGGGCAGTTTTCTTTAATTACATGTGTTGCCAATAGAGTCTTGAATTTGGAAAGGTCACGCATGAAATTAGCTACATAATTTACCATACCAAGGAATTGTTGTACATATTTGAAACCGATTGTAATATGGAAAATTATCTAACCGACAGATAATATGAGATGAGGTTGAAGTTGATATTGGTCTTTTAGAGATATGCATCCCAAGAAAAGTCAATTTCTGATTTTCCAATTATTAGTTTTTTTTCTTTTTTTGAGAGCATAATTCTATATTGTTGAATTAGAGAGTGGAATCTATTTATTAGAGTAGCATGACTACATGAGTTAGTGTAGTATCAAAGATTACAAGATAGGTTCTTATACTTATCAATATCATTAAAAAGGTCAATGTAATTATCTCAATATTTTAATATCTACTGTCACATTAAAAAAAAATTTAACAAGAAAAAGCATACAATTATCAATAAGTTAAATTGCAACACAACATGTCACTACAAAATTTTGCCTGGTCAACATGGTAATACCAAACTGGGAAAAAAAATTAGGGAAAAAATAATACAACAAAATAACACAATATCCAGACAGTTAAGTTCTAAATTAATCCAACCACATCTCAAGACTTCCAACATACGGTTTATATACGGTTTTTATTTTCATATGTTTGTTGAACTATTTTAGATAATGAAAAAGGAAAAAAAAAAAAAAGAAAAAGAAAAAAGAAGAAGTTTCAACTAAATACTGTGAATCGAGAGAAAGAGAGAGAAAGAGAGTTATCATGTTGAGTGAAAGGTCGTTGTCGCCGATTAGGCTGTCCGTTAGCGTCGCCAAACGTGCTATCTGTCGTTGTCGGAATCGTGCTTGGGGAGTGAGAGTGACAGATCGAAAGGGAGAAAAATTATGGATCGAAATAGAGAGAAGAAGAAGAAACCAGGAGTCGCGACTCCGCTATAAATGGGGGACTTTTTAGTGACGCACAGCGAGTGTCGCTAAAAAAGTCCTTGAGCGTTGCAAAAAAACTATAATACGACGTTGTTCTACTAATCAAACTATTACCGATGCTCACACGTGCGTCGCTAACTTTTGGCGACGCACATGTAAAGTCTTGTCCGTCGCTGAAAGATTCGTGCCAATTTTTCTCACGCAAGAAAATTTTTTTTGTTGCTTTTTAGCGATGCACGTGGTGTACATCGCGAAAAGTTTCTTTTTGCGACACTTATTGTGCGTCGCAAAAAATGTAATTTTTTGTAGTGTTCAAAGAGATTTTTAATTTAGATAAGAGTAATTTTTAAAGTTATCTATTAGACCTGTTCACTCTTCTAGGTCTAATCTTGACATTTAGACATACACATTAGGGCCGTCTCAAACAGAACATTGGACAACCTTGTTTGTAGTATTTGTGGATGTTGGTTGGACCTGGTATGATACTGACCTAGAAGGGGGGGTTGAATAGGTATGTAAACTTCTTTCAATATTTTCAAATCTTCAACTACAACACTAATAGCTACTTCAAATGGCTACGTATGTGAATTGCAACTCTAATCAATGTTCAACAATAATCTACAATTCAATCAATTCTCACAAGCCATTCAATTAAGCAATCAAGTAGTGTTTATCAATACATAGCATTCAACATAGCCCAATTGATTCACTAGTTCAATTTTAGTATCAATTTTACAATTCAAATCAAAATTCAACTAAGTGATCACTTAAAAATTCTCCAATTTTAATTACAATTCAATTTTCCCAAATAAGGTTTTCAATTATCAATTTCATATTCAATGATCATAATCGCAAAAACCTAATTATTAAGTTAGCAGAAGCAATTTAGTCTAGCAAATTAGCAAATTAGGAAATGTAATGACTAGGAGAGTAGAAAGTGAAAACTAAGATGATGATAGAGAAAGCACCATGCAAAACTATCTGCGGTGGAAAACTCCGGAGCCGACCATGCTCGGGGAAGAATTTCACTATGATCAAGATTGAAATACACGCAAATAAGACCCGGTCTAAGTACTTCAAGTATTGTTCTATGTGTTCATGCCGTTAACCTTTATTGAATCCACAAGCTCCTCATAGAAGAAATCTTCATGCAACCGATTCTCCTCTAGGTCTCGAAATCCTCTGATCGGGCCACTTCACAATTACGAATCCACATAATCTCAGTATCTACTGATCGCTCAACGTCGAATCCTCAAAGTTAAACTTATCTCTCATCAATAGTGAGAACAAATGGAATTGCGGCTCTTTGTAATGATTTGGATCATGTGAATTGATCTAAATCAATGGATGATTTGAGTAGAGAAATGCATGATATACAATTTAGATTATTCACTCATGGAAGCTCTTAGATCTATCAAGTACAAAGCTCTCGCAAGTATGAACCTTCTCTCACTTTGTTCTCTTCTTCATAAAATTGAATTTTCATCAATTTATATGAATGAGATTGAATCTCAAAAAAAATCTTGAAAATAGAAAATTTTATGTTTTTACATAGTGCTCATTCGAATGAAGGATGGTCGTTTAAACAGACAACTGACTTGTTCGAACAAATAGGGAATGAACATCAAACGAGCAAAGTTTAGAAGTTGCAATCCTTCATTTGATTTAGACCTATCAAATGAATGAGAACAAGTAAAAGTACCCCTTAATTGTTCATTTGAACGAGCCATTTAGTTCATTCAAACGAGCAACAAAGAGTTGCTTATTCTCTTGTTGTCTTATGAAATTAATTTCCCTAAGTGTTTTGAAATATGCATATTTGGAAAAATTATTTCACAATCACAAGACCACTACAGACATGTTGATATAAAGTTTACTACATGCAATGCATGCAATGTGTGAGTCTGTGAGATCTAAATCACAACAAAATTTCAAATTACTCAATTATCCATCAAGAACCAAGGCCGCCAATAGACGATCACGGCAATGAAGCTTGGACCTTCTTGGCGTAGAACAGGCATTAAGATACTTTAAGCCTAGGACTAATGTAGTGGTTATATTGAAAACACGTTTTTATCAAAAACCGAATTAGCCAATTACAACAATGGACCCTGTTGTCCTAACAGTGGATATAGACCCAAGTAGTGGGACCAACATTGCCACAAGCTGAGTTTGCATACAACAATACCATTCACAATGCCATAGGGAAGTTATATTTTGCAATTGCCTAAATGATTTCACTAAAGCATACAGTTGACTTGGTTCGATTACCTATAGGCATGGTACAAGTATTGTAGTAAAAAGCACGGTAGAACAAGCCCAAGTAGTACATGATAAAGTGAAGTAGAAATTGGAAAAGATTAATAGAAAGTATAAGAAGGCTGTAGATAAGCACAGGGAAGCCATTGTGTTCAAGGAAAGAGATACTATTATGATCTTCTTGTGCAAAGAGAGCTTATTCCTTCAATGGCAACATTTTGTTTTTTGATAAGCAAAAAAGAGATATATTATTCATGAGAAGAGTGTACAAGGTATACAACTCACAACATCAATAAAAGGTATCAATGACACCTTGCTTCAATGGCGGCATCTTTATCACGATCGTGCTTGGCCTTGCTCTCGGATACTTGTTGTTTAGGAGCGACGACAAAGATTCTATTGTCATTGAGAATCCTTGAGCCGAATGGATTTTCATACACCTTCGGTTGTGGAGAAGAGTTTGGGCATGAGACAGTGAGATAGTAGTTTTGGGTAAGCTGTACAAAAAAGAGTAGGTTTGTCTATAAACAAAGAGTAATTTTGTAAAAGAATAAAAGTTGATGCATTTTTAATTTTGATCAGTAAGAAGACATCCTTTTAATTTTATCACTACAATTGACCGAGCTGTAAATATGAAAGAAGAAATTGAGTGAATGATAATCCCTCTAAATTATTTTCTTTCTGATGAGCAAACATGTTGGCAAGTCATCTTTTGTTAATTAGGTAGTGCTTCTCACGTATCTTCTCCTTTAGAAGTTACAAGTAATTACAACTTCCAGCCGGCCGGCGTCAGGGTCCATATATAAATATATATATATCTATATATATATATATATATATCTATATATATATATATATATATAGTGGATTGAGAGCTACAAATTAAAGCAAGGCCGAGAAAGAATCGTTGATATTCTTTCTTCAATTCAACACGAACACTAGAATTTCTGCGTCGATCAAAGCCTAGCTTCCAAGTTAAAATGAAAATAGGCATAACGTACTGGTGGTGCCTTTTCATTGTCTTTTTCTTTCATATTCATCAGTTAGAGTTTGGCACAACTGTGTTGGTCTTAGCCAAAGATGTAACACTAGTTCCGCCCCTAAAAGCCGCCATTAGTACTTCTATAAAGACTAAGCGGCAGGCTGCAGTTTCAAAATTCATTCCTCCGCCTCCGGAAGCTTATCTATCCACCACTTACTATCTCAATTCATGTCCTAATCTTGAAGGCATCATCCAACAGAAAGTGAATGCTTGGGTTCAGAGGGATTACACCCTGGCTGCTAGCATCATCCGCTTACACTTTCATGATTGTGCTGTTAGGGTACGTAAACATATATATATATATATATATATATGTATGTATCCCGTCTAGCTATAGCTATATATATATATATATCTCATCAATCTGTATTAATTGAATAATTTTAAATTGCAGGGATGCGATGCTTCGATTTTGCTAAACCATGCAGGGAGTGAGAGGACAGCTGATGCCAGCAAGACGCTGAGAGGTTTCGATGTGATTGATGAGATCAAGGCGGAGGTGGAGAAAAGGTGCCCTAAAACCGTTTCTTGCGCAGACATTCTCACTGCTGCGGCTAGAGATGCCACTGTAGTGGCGGGAGGTCCATTCTGGGAAGTTCCATTTGGGAGGAAAGATGGAAGAGTTTCGCTCGGGAGGGAAGCCGAGGGTGTTCCCCAGGGGCGTGAAAACGTTACTGCTTTAATTGATTTCTTCCAAGCTCGAGGTCTGAACATACTGGACTTGGTTGTCCTCTCAGGGTCGCACACTATTGGAAGAAGCACTTGCTATTCAATTCGCCAAAGGCTGTCTAATAATAGCTTTAACGATCCATCAATCGATATTAAGTATTTGAATTATTTGAAGAAACAATGCAGATGGGACACGAATTATGTTAATCTGGACGCTACAACCCCAAGGACTTTCGATGCAATTTACTACACAAACCTTGAAAGAAAGATGGGGTTGTTACTGACCGATCAGTTGCTCTATTCGGATGGAAGAAGTGCACCTCTTGTTTCTGCATTGGCATCTCAACCCTCACTCTTCACTGACCAGTTTGCAGTGTCCATGGTGAAGCTCGGAAACGTCCAACTTCTTACTGGTAGGAATCAAGGCGAAATAAGGCTCAACTGTAGTTGTGTCAATCCTTGAACGCAATGCCTTCAATATGCGGTCACATTGTTTCCATTTCTTTTTTCTTTTCAGAAATTCTATTTTGCATTTTCGATCCTTTTTATAAGGATCATGCTTGGCCTACAACTACAATATTAAGTTTTTGAAATCTGAATTCAGGTTACTTTGCAAGGAAGCTCTTTCCATCTGTATTCTTACCAATATATTCCATCTCTCCCATAAATGAATTTATTAATTTCGAAAGACTACCATAAATTTTGATTCACAATATTCCATCTATCATACTCCTAGCTTGCATTGTTTTCATCCTATTCTACGTGCCACCATCCTCTTTCACGTATTCTCATTGTATCTAGCATCTTTATTTAGTATACGAGTAACTGAAAAATTGTATCTCAAATAATGTAATATTGAATTAATGAAAATATTTAAAATCATATATAATTAATGTGATTCTTTCACATTATTTGAGATATGAATTTAGGAAACATAACATTTTCCTTAGTATATATGTGCTAATTTGATTTGTGCTAGATGAAAATAATATAAACTTAAAAATCACTATAAATTAATTAACGAAAATTGCAATACTTAGCAAGCAAAAAATAATTTAAGAAGTATTTATTTAATTATTTTAGAAATTTTATCAAAATAAATTCAATTTAAGAATTTTCAGCTAAGGAATCTTCAACCTAGGATTGAAATTTAAAACAAAAGTATCCTTTTTTAATATTACTTGTAAATCAATTCAATTTAGAAATTCTATCAAAAATCAATTCCATTCAACACCATTCCAACCTATGAAACTTTATTAAAACTTGAATAATAAAGAAATTAATTAATACACTTATGAGTCATGAAGAGAGATGAAAGGGCGGGTAGTTATAAATGATCACTAAAATTGAATGTTTTATAGAAATAAATTTGTAAGAAGTTACGTGACTTCTCAATTTCCAATACTTTAGGCCAAGTAACTGTACGTATATAATTATTTTTTTTTAATAAATTTTTTAAATTCTAACTGTTAATAATCCCGAACTGCTTGAAAATATATAATTAAAATCTTGAATATATAAAAATAGAATGAATTTTAACTCCCTTAAGCAAGAGTCACGATGCATAATAAGCACGATCATGACGGTGAAGTTGGGTGAACATGGAGCATGGATGCGGGTGGAATTTGGGCCCAAGCTTAGGCCCAATAATCCAACCCAAAGATGAAGTAATTGTGATACCTCTAAACTCCTTCTCTCTCAAAAACGATTCATACTTCATATACAGATCGCACAACAGATTCCTTCTCCCTTTGTTTTCTCTCTGTTTGCACAGCCGTGTGATGCGAAGTAATCTCTTGGCTCTCCTAAATCTATCAAACTCTTATTCATTTTCGTCTACCTAATACAAGTAAAAAATGATACTCATTATAAATATGAAACATGAATCCTATCACCTCTAACTTCTCTCTAAAGGGTAAGGTGGTCCTATCCTATTTGTGAATGCACAATCTACATTGCAATCAGCAGCAAATCAAATGCTTGATTCTACTCGGACAAAATTTCGGCAGCATCTCTCCACGGTTCTCCAAGTATACGAGATAGATGTTACCATGCCTAAATATATACCCAGAGAACAATAGGAAATCGTGCTAAAATTTGTTCATAGTGGAATATTCAAGCATGCGCTATTGATTGCAATGCAGATTTATGCATTCCCAAACTGTCCTACTCTGGACAATTCAAGAATCGATTTTCATACATACGAGCCCAATCGCGAATAAATTTTGCGACAAGATTCACATGTGATGAAAATGACTCTCAAACGGGACTAGGCTTACATGAATGCAATCCCTAACTTACAAAACAACAATCATTTTTTTTTTCACAAACTAATCCCTTCTTAAAAAAAAAAAAAAATTCAAATCAAACGTATGACACACTAGATAGTTGGTCGGCCACCTAGTGTGTTTCTAGGTCTTTGGATGGCCATTATCATTATTCTTCATAACAAACAAATATTCTTCATAACACGTTGTTTGTTCAATGGATCATTCGTATCGACTTTAAATTCTAATAAAAAAAATCAACACTTAACATTCACTAAGCAAATTTGTAACTATAATTATCTAGGAAATTTCATTGTCTTCAACGTAGGGTTCCATCCTAGCTATATATATATATATATATATACATAATTGTATTATAAAAGAGTATATTAGTCATTTTAATTCAACAAGGGTAGTTTTGGTAGTAGCAAAATGCAAAAAATAATTTCGGCCATATATCCTAATAGTTAGATAACGGCAAGGGTGTATCTTAGCCAACAATGAAAGCAGAGATATGATCAGTGTAATTTTTCAAACTTGAGGAGTCTATGTGTATTTTTACTAAACTTCATAGATGGTCAATTTAATTTATCTAAGAATTTATTCAATAACTAGCTCATTTTCTTTTCCTCCTCTTCTTTTTTACTTACTAAAAAAACAAAAAAAAACAATGTCTTGATGACAATCTAAGAAACTAATTGCCCCAAAAGATTATAAATTATCAATAACTCTTACTTCTAATTTCACAGATATAAAATCATATATTAATATTCAAGTCAAATACTACATACATATAAATGATAATAAAAAGTGAAAATACCTAATGAAAACATCAAAATACTTCTAGACTAAATTTCTAATATTATTCATTAGGATATACTACCCAAAAAAAAAAAAAAATGCCTAACATTTTAAAGATAAACAATGAACATCTACAAAATATTAATTTATTTTCCCTAATGCCCATACAAAATTTTAAAATTTTTAATATATTCAACTATAATTTCACCAATATATAAAATGTAAAAATGTTTTTTCTAATTTTCTTTTTTTCGTTATTTTCTCTTTCATGTGTACTAACATGATTTGGAGCTCACAAAATTCAATACTAAAATTAACATTCTTCAAACCAATACATATATTAATTTTCCTCAAAAAAGAGAGAAAGAAGAAAACAAAAAAAAATTGGTTTCTTTCACTTGCTAAAACCTCAAATTTGCAGTTCATCACAAAATCAATTATATGATCAAAGTTTTAACAAAATCACTAGTAATACTATCCTACAGCAATTAATATAAATAAATAAAAATGCAACAAATTTAACAATAATTATATAAGATACCAACTCAATGAATGGCACAACGCAATTCTTGTCACGACTCAGAACCCACCCAGTGCTAATCTGGCATCACGACACCGATCTAACCCAATGGCCGAACCCGATGCATTTCTTTTTCATTTTAGCTTAACATTTATATGTGAGTATTAGTGACATGAAATCAATAATCTAAATAAACAGCGGAAGAGTAGATAAAATTTTCATTCATTTATAATACTAAAGTTCATATAATTATACAAGCCCAAAAATTCTAAATACAACTACCCCTAGGACGTGGAGTGATGGGAGAACATAGGACAAGTACTATACATTACTACCAACATAATCCTTATAGTACATATATCTGCAGCAACCCTACACATGTTCGGGATTCTGACCCCTATTTTCAAAATGTGGCGTTCTACTTGAAATAGTCAAAGTAGTATCTGTATGAGCTATGAAAACTCAATAAGTAATTTCTTTGCTCTGTTAGGGGTAGGTCAACATAAAGAGGTTCACAGAACAAGATAAACAGTTTATAACAACACGATATCTGATCAAGAAGGCATGATATCAACAACAGTAAATCATATGACATGATAATAGCAATAATAAACACCCAACAATATCATGTATGTAAGTCATCAATAAGCATCTGGCCTAATGCTCCCTACAATCGTATGTTCATTTATTAGAAACATAATATGCTTAACCAATGAATGCAACAATGTATAGAATGATTTCCATGGTCTGATATATATATATATATAGCTATATATATATATATAAATAGAACCCAACATACTCTTTTGCAAACCGATCTCACCACTTGACTTGCTCATGTATACTTAGTCTATAGTAGCACTCGACATACCATTTTACAAACAGGTCAGACCACCTGACTTACTCATGCATACCTAGCCTATAGTAAGACTCGGCGTACCCTTTTGCAATCAGATCCCTCTATTTGCCTTGCTCATGCACACCCAGCCTACTCCTTAATAGAATCCAGCCATACCTTTTTGCAATCAGAACCACCTGTCTGACTTGCTCATGTAGACCCGACCTACTCATAATAATAGTGAATTGTAGTATCGATTGAGCATTGTGACTATGCGCCACTCGTTTAATCAATGATGTATGAAATGATCATAACTCTCATCAGAGAATAATATATGACTGTACATTATTCAGGCATCATATATCAAGCTGTATAATAATCACACATTCATAATGTAGCATTTAATCCAACAATATTTACGAACTAGAATAAGCATCACATAAATCAACAATATCTAAAGGCATAAACATAATATGGAAATAACAAGAAACACATGCATAATAAGAGATCAAATTTTACTTACCTTTATGATATAATCGAGAAAGTCAGATATCCTTTTCCTTCTCTTTTGACGTTCCTAGTATTCAGGAAATACATCTCAGTCTATGTTATTCATCAAATTTTATGCATCATTACTATAAGTTTCTATTTTGGTAATTTAGACTCTACCGTTGAATCCGGAATATCGAAGAAAGTTAGTTTAGACTTTCGTGGAATTCAATTCGGACTTCTGTACTAAAAAGGGCAAAACGGTCATTTTGCACTTTTACGGGTTCTTACTTCTCGAGACCTCTTTTCAGAAATTAGACTCTCCCGTTTTTTCCAGAATGCTCAAAATAATAAAAATTCACTATTCGTTCGCTTTAATCGGAGTCCGTTTGACTTCTTTTTGACTTAGGGATAGTTTGGTAATTTCTCTCTATTTTTAATTAATATTTAATTAATTATTTTATTCTGTGATTCAAATTATAATAATCATAAGTTCTGAGTCAATTTTTAATTTCAGAAAGTCATATTCCAATATGGAATAGCCAAACAACGGATAAGCCCAAACCTTGGATAGGCTATCCTCATTCTTATTCAAATTCAATTTTAATTTATTATCCCTATGTCCAAACAACCCCAATTCAAGTTTAAAACATTTTAACACATGGGTGGGTTACCTAAGTTGTGGTTGGGCGGGTTGACCCGACCCAACTTATGGCCCAAAACTCACACACAAAACAGCACACCTGCGCGTTTCCGTCTGTGCGTCATCGCCTTCTCCTGCGATGGCAGCCATTTTTTGGCGACTTTCTGACATCCAACCAACAGGTTCCTCTCTTACTCCTCATGGGATTTCTATATCAAAATTCCAATGACCCGAAATTTTCCTTCAACCTTTAAATTGGTTTTTCTCCCTCATTTCTTCACCAAATGGGCTGCGGTTTCTTCCTAAATTTACTATTTTTCATGCTCTTTAAAACCATTAAACTTAAACAAGCTTTCATGCTTAAAATTGTAAAAGCCAGAATTCAAGTTTACTCACTCGATTGAGCTTTTGGCTCGCAGTTTTTCTTCTTTTCTTCTTTGTTTTTCTCTTTTCTTTCCCTCTATATTTTCGTGCCTAAGCATAATATGCATGCATGTGTTTTATAGAAATTTGATCCACCGCCCTAACTCCCTCTTTCTTTCTCCTTTCCTACCCCATTTTTTGACTTTTCTTTCTGCTTCTCTTTACTTTTCTTTTCTTTTGTCTATCAACACCTCCACTAGGTGTGCCGACACACACACACTTTTCACAATTCTGCTTTACATGTAAATATATATACTTTATACTTTTATATTATATACATATATACACATATTATACACACACACACACACTATATATATATTTATGTATTTATACTAAACATTATATATATGCCTACCCATATATACATATATATACACATGTAATGCACACACACCAATATATATATATATATATATTTATACATTTATATATATAGTTAGTATATATATATATATATGCACATCTATTATATACATACATATATATACATGTATATACATATGTGTATGTTTTGTCATACACATTTTTCTGTGTACTCCGGCTCCTCGTATACGGTTATCCCTCGGGTATTTGGGATGGCCTGAAATGATTATCAGACATTTGATGTTATGTGTGTCGTAAAATATTGTACAAAAATCTCGTCAAGGTACGTGCTCGGGTTACAAGTTAGTTTTCACACCGATTGACATGGCTTACCTCTGTTCTAGTGTTATGTTTCGGGTCGGGGTATTACTTTCTACCCCCCTTAAATTGAGTTTTGTCCGCAAAACTCGAATGCTCATAATTTAAGAAATATTATTCCTTTTTAGTTACTTTATCCAATAGTAATCTTGCTTGAGAGAATCGTAACAGTCAATGTGTAGCCTAAGGATCCAGTTCTCTAAATTCCATTTAACAAATAATGCGAGGGTATAAATCAATGTGTAGAGTAAATATCAACTGTACATAGCTATATAAAAGCTTCGAGTATTAACCATTCACTGAAAAATATCAAGGATTACAATAACAATAATTGTCATAAGATTGTAGTTAGCTTCTTATCTATAGAATGACTTTAGACTTAACGGTATAAGTACTCCTAGTCCTATCTCCAATGACTCCATGAAAACACTAAAGCTCTTTTACTTAGTGGTTTTCAAACCTAGAGCTCTAATACCAGTTTTTTCACGACCCGGAACCCACCCTGTGAGGATCTGGCATCGCGACATCGATCCGACCCAATGGCCGAACCCGATGCATTTCTTTTTCATTTTAACTTAACATTTATATGTGAGTATTAGTGACATGAAATCAATAATCTAAATAAACAGCGAAAGACTTGATAAATTTTTCATTCATTTATAACACTAAAGTTCATATAATTATACAGGCCCAAAAATTCCAAACACAACTACCCCTAGGACGTGGGGTGATTGGAGAACATAGGACAAGTACTATACTTTACTACCAACATAATCCTTGTAGTACATATATCTACAGCAACCCTACGCCTGTTTGGGATTCTGACCCCTACTTTCAAACTGTGGCGTTCTACTTAAAATAGTCAAAGTAGTATCTGTATGAGCTATGAAAACTCAATAAGTAATTCCTTTGCTCTGTTAGAGGTAGGTCAACATAAAGAGGTTCACAAAACAAGATAAACAGTTTATAACAACATGATATCCGATCAAGAAGGCATGATATCAACAACAGTAAATCATATGACATGATAATAGCAATAATAAACACCCAACAATATCATGTATGTAAATCATCAACAGGAATCAGGCCTAATGCTCCCTACAATCGTATGTTCATTTATTAGAAACATAATATGCTTAACCAATGAATGCAACAATGTATAGAATGATTTTCATGGTCTGATATATATATATATATATATATATATATATATATAGAACCCAACATACTCTTATGCAAACCGATCTCACCACCTGACTTGCTCATATATACTTAGTCTACAGTAGGACTTGACATACCATTTTGCAAACAGGTCAGACCACCTGACTTACTCATGCATACCCAGCCTACAGTAGGACTCGGCGTACCCTTTTACAATCAGATCCTTCTATCTGCCTTGCTCATGCACACCCAGCCTACTTTTTAATAGAATCCGGCCATACCCTTTTGCAATCAGAACCACCCGTCTGACTTGCTCATGTAGACCCGACCTACTCATAATAATAGTGGATTGTATTATCGAAGGGCATTGTGATTGTGCGCCACTCGTTTAATCAATGATGTATGAAATGATCATGACTCTCATCAGAGTATAATATATGACTGTACATTATTCAAGCATCATATATCAAGCTGTATAATAATCACACGTTCAAAATGTAGCATTTAATCCAATAATATACGAACTAGAATAAGTGTCACATAAATCAACAATATCTGAAGGCATAAACACAATATGGAAATAACAAGAAACACATGCATAATACAACTAGGTCTTTGCCACGTACAGAGATCAAATTTTACTTACCTTTATGATATAATCGAGAAAGTCAGATATCCTTCTCCTTCCTTTTGACATTCCCAGTATTCAAGAAATACATCTCAGTCTATGCTATTCATCAAATTTAATGCATCATTACTATAAGTTTCTATTTTGATAATTTAGACTCTACCATTGAATCTGGAATATCAAAGAAAGTCGGTTTAGACTTTCACGGAATTCAATTCGGACTTCTGTACTAAAAAGGGTAAAACGATCATTTTGCACTTTTACGGGTTCTTACTTCTAGAGACATCTTTTCATAAATCAGACTCTACCATTGAGTTCGGAATGCTCGAAATAATAAAAATTCACTATTCGTTCACTTTAATCGGAGTCCGTTTAACTCCTTTTTAACTTAAGAACATTTTGGTAATTTCTCCTATTTTTAATTAATTAAATTAATATTAAATTAATTATTTTATTTTGTGGGTCAAGTTATAATAATCATAAGTTCTAGGTCAATTTGTAATTTCTGAAAGTCTTATTCCAATTTGGAATAGCCAAACAGCCGATAAGCCCAAACCTTGGATAGGCTATCCTCATTCCTATTTAAATTCAATTTTAATTTATTATCCCTATGTCCAAACAGCCCCAATTGAAGTTTAAAACATTTTAACACATGGGTGGGTTACCCAAGTTGCGGTTGGGCAGGTTGACCCTATCAAGCCCCGGATTCCCACGAACCCGAGGAGCGACTGAACGAAACAAAAGAAAGGAAAAGAAGTGACAATTCGGTAAATTAAATTGAAATCTCCATCATCATTCCTCAAGTTTCTCCCAAAAATTTAAATGAAGATTCGACATTCAACATAACTCAAAATCGTTCCTCAACATAGCTTAAGGACCCCTCTCTATTAATGCCCAAATTTCTTTAAATCATATTTAAAAACGGTTCCCAAAATCTTCTCAAAACCTTTCTCAAATGCCTTGTAACGGTTGCCCAAAAAGGGTCTCAAAATACCCTAAGGTATATTCCAAGAAGTGGTCAAGATTAAACTTAAATGCTTGTTCCAATTAACGCCTCAGACAATTTAAATCATGTTTAAAAATGACCATTAAAATAGCCTTAAAGTATCCCCAAAAATCCCCCTAAAGCGATGTCTCGAATGATCCTCAAAATGTCCTAGGACTTGGTTAAAAGGTAGTCAAATATCAACCCAAAGTTGGCCCTAGTTGATGGCCTTGAAATCTAGGTCACAACATGGCCAAAACATGGCCTATAAAGGTCCCTAAAACAGCCCATAATGGGGCCCAAACATGGCCCAAAAATTGGTCAAGCATGGCCCAAAATATTATTCAAAAGTAGCCCAAAATGTGTCCCAAAAATGGTTCAAAAAGGTGGCCAAAAAGGTGGCGCAAGGTGGAGGGACAGCGAGTGGCAGCAGGGCACGGCACGACACGTACGGCGCGCAGGCATGCGCGTACGCGCGATGGGGGGGCGGCTGGTAGGCGGGTGGGGCGCGCGCGCTGTCGGGCACTGTAGCACAGAGGCCAAATCTGATTTTTTTTCTCAGTGCACTGTTCATGGCTGCAACCTATTTGTCCATTTTTGAATTTTTTTCCAAGTCTTTTAAACTCTCTTTTCTTCCCACTTTTAACCCACTTGTTCAAGGTTCCTAAAACCCCATTTTGACATTTTTTTCACTTCTTTTAAAAAGTCACATACACACCTATTTCCCATTTTCATTTTACCAAAATTTCGACATAGTCTCCCCTTGTTTTCCCATGTATTTTCATCACCTAATAATCACAACATGGACGAGTATAATTGCATCAAAATCCATTAAGTCTTAAACATGCATCCACTATTTTCTAACACATCCATTTAATGCACATTTAACTCCCAAATGTCAAGTATCCTCTAGAATACATTTAAATAAAACATTATCCATTCATTTGAGTTCCAACTCATACATTTTCAAAATGGCCCAAGGTCTAAGGTTTACAATTTACATAAATTTAAATACAACAAGTTGGGCTCATGCCCACACATTCAAAACATGCCCCCAAGGGCCAAATCTTCCACAAAATCCCTTCCCTTCCTTTTTCTTCAATACTCAAGGAAGTCCCAAGCAGCTGGTGCCTCATCTAAAATATAATGTTCCACGAATGGGTCAGCTCAACTGCTAGTATGATAACTCACTAATACTAGCAACAAATTTAGGGCGTGACATGTGCAAGTGTACAATTTCAAGATATAATTTCCCTTCCTGTTGTTTAATGCAATGCAAACACACTATGCATGACTCACACATGCAAACTCTATGCCACACCCATGTCTCATGATACGGTCCTTCCCCGCTGGCATGAGTACCGCCTCGTATGTCTCCTTTTCGGTGCGCCCCCGATGGAACGGAGTACCAACGGCCGAATTTTGAGTTTTTCACGACAAGATCTACACCCTCATAATTCCAGCACCGTGTGCTAACCCACACCATATTTCCAAGGAATCACTTTATGCCAAGATGCCATGATTTCATCATGCAAGTTCAATGTAACAAATGATCAAACACATGATGTGCATTTTCAAGTCATGCCTTAAACCCCTCATAATTCACAACTTTAAGTTCCCGTAAATTGCTTTACATAACATAGGTCATAACCACACACTTGAACACATTTCTCAAGCCACAATATCACAATTTCACCAACCAACAAGAATTTCACAAAGTCACTAACATTCCGTGCAAGACTAATACATTACACAACCAATTCCCCTCTAAGATGTCAAGTAAATATCACATAAATACATATCAAATATAGCAATCAAATACAAAGACAAGATAAGTCATCTTCATAGCAACAAAACATCAAATAAACCAAAGAATACATAAAGCCCCAAATTTCTAACTCTAAGTCCTTCAAAGTAACACCTCTTAAATAACTTCCTAACATGAAATAAACATCTAAACCAATCAATCAAAATGTAATAAGGTAGGAAAAACTAAATCTATTCCTAGCTTAGCAAGAAACCATACCTAAAATCAGTTTTTCTTAAACTGCGGTGGCTGTGTTTTCTGGACTGCCAAACTGTTTGGTGAGGATATATTACTCATGGATACGAACAACTTCTCAGAAGGAAGTTCGGCCAAAATCCCGCTTGAAATGCGTGTTTTAGAGGCTTGAAACTTGAAAAAACTAAGGCTTTTCCCTCTCTGTCTCTCTCTCTCTCTCTCAAGAACGTGACCTGCTGCATATACAGAATGAATTATGTATAAATGTGTGTCTAACTGTCCTATTTATAGCGAGGGACCAAAGGGTTAAGGGCAAATGACCATTTTGCCCTTAATGAGCTCGGAAACCGTTACTCTACAACCCGTTCCTAAACACTTCAATTCAAAATTTTATTTTATCCAATGTTTATAAAATTATTTTAAATGAAAACTTTCAGAAGGAAACATTTTCATTTGAGGTCGGTTTTTGGCCGTTTCCACCCGGGTCACTCGAGTGCCCTTTTTGTCCAATTTCAGAAACTATTTCCGTTTTGACTAAATTTTGTACAGCGGTTACCTCACAATATTATAAGCATATTTCTCTTCTATTACACACTCCAAATATACTTCTAAACATGTCAAATGGTGAACTGATGCATTTAGATGCTTTACCGGCAAAATTGGGCTTTACCGACAAAACCATGTATGCCAATGTCATACCAGCAAAAACGAAAAATTTTCTCTCATTTTTTTCAGATCTCTACAGACCCGACCCAACCCATGGCCCAAAAGTCACACGCAAAATAGCGCACCTGTGCGTTTCCGTCCGTGCACTGTCGCCTTCTTCAACGACGGCAGCCATTTTTTGATGACTTTCCTATATCCAACCAATGGTTTCCTCTCCTAATCCTCATGGGATTTCCATATCTACCCTCAGAATTCAGTTTTCATCATTGGAAGGCCTCGAAAAATAGAGTTGCAGCCAACTTCGGCGAGCTGCCCAAATTTTTTGGCGATCTAATTTTTCACTATTTCATGGCTTTTAAGCCACTATTTTGAGCCCAAATTTTACCTACAGGTTGCTGCACCTATGGGAAATAATTCCCCATTCATAAAATGAGCTAAATCGATCCAAATTCCAATGACCCAAAATTTTTCTTCACCCTTTAAATTGGTTTTTCTCACTCATTTCTTTACTAAATGGGCTGCGGTTTCTTCCTAAGTTTATCATTTTTCATGCTCTTTAAAACCATTAAAATTAAACAAGCTTTCATGCTTAAAATCGTAAAAGCCAGAATTCAAGTTTACTCACCCGGCTGAGCTTTTGGCTCGCTGTTTCCCTTCTTTTCTTCTTTCTTTTTGTCTTTTCTTTCCCTCTGTATTTTCATGCCTAAGCATGCTATGCATGCATGTGTTTTATAGCAATTTGATCTACCGCCCTTACTCCCTCTTTCTTTCTCCTTTCCTACCCCATTTTTTTGACTTTTCTTTCTTTGCTTTCTGCTTCTCTTTACTTCCCTTTTCTTTTGTCTATCAACACCTCTACTAGGTGTGCCGACACACACACACACACACACACTTTTCACAATTCTGCTTTGCATGTAAATATTATATACATATATACATATATATGTATATACATATATACTTTTATATTATATACATATATACACATATTATACACACACTATATATATATATATATTTATTTATAGTACACACACACATATATATATATATATATGTATACCCATATATACATATATATACACATGTAATGCACACATACCAATATATATATATATATATTTATTTATACATTTATATATATATATATATACTTATATATATACACATCTATTATATACATATATATACGTATACCCATATATACATGTATATACATATGTGTTTGTATTGGCGTACACATTTTTTTGTGTACTCCGGTTCCTCGTATACGGTTATCCCTCGGGTATTCAGGATAGCCTGAAATGATTATCGAACATTTGATGTTATGTGTGTCGTAAAATATTGTACAAAATCTCGTCAAGGTATGTGTTCGGGTTACAAGTCTGTTTTCACACCGGTTGACCCGACTTACCTCGGTTTTAGTGTTATATTTCAGGTCAGGGTATTATAGTTCTTAGTTGAAGAAAATGATTATTTTATTATTTTTATAAGAACTATAATTAACAAGAAAGAAACGAGTTACCGTATTGCAAGAAAGAAACTTGGTCCGTCGTCGATATCCTGTCTGCCGCCATCGCCTTCTCTGTTTCCCAAAATGCCATCCGCAGCGTTCGGAACCTAGCGTGGGGAATGAAGTGAAAGATCGAGAGAGAGAGAGATAAAAAAAATAAGGCTCAAAACAAAGAGAAATAGAAAAGAAAACTAGAGGTCGCGCTAGGTTTAGGTATAAATGGGGGACTTTTTTAGCGACGCATAGTGCGCGTCACTAAAAAGCCCATAAGCGTCACAAATAGTTCCTGAAAATGATGTCATTGCAATTAACCAACTATTAGCGACGCATACTTAGCGTCGCTAACTTTGGGCGACGAACGCGTGTGTCGCTAATATTTATGGGTACGTCGCAAATTGATTGGCGCCCTTTTGTTTGCACAGAAAAGGAATTTTTTCGTTGCTTTTAGCGACACCCATGGTGTACGTCGCTAATAGTAGCTTTTGGAAACATACACTATGCGTTGCAAAAAACGTGCATCGCAAAAAATTTGTATTTTATAGTGTTACCAGTTGGGAGCTACAGTACGTTGAAGCCAACGAAATATGAGTCTTACAAGATTGTGCACAAAATGAATGACAATGCCTATGTTGTTGATTTGCTAAAAACCATGGGTATTTCAAGGACCTTCAATGTTACTGATATTTATGAGTACCATGTAGAAATGCCTTTCTATTTAGATTATAACTCAAGGTCGAGTTTTCTTTAAGTGGAGCGGATAGATATAGAACAAGTTTTTAAAGCCTTTGTGTAGTAATTGGAGCACTCCTAGTCTCATTTTAAGAAGAAGTACTAGTAAATACATAATTGGTCAATCACTTTTTGGGAACTAAGACCCTACTTAGACCTAAGACGGTGAGCCAGACAACACCCATCGGCGACTTGAGCCGGATTTCGGCTAAATTCCTTCATTTAGGCCTTCAATTAGACATTTTTTTACCATTTATAGTAAGTTTTAAATACACAATTAATTTGTCTAGGAAATTCATAATAGGGTTCTGTTTGTAGATATCTTTTCCTTATTCCATTTAGTTTCTAATTTTCTAAAATCTCTCAATTTTTATTTATTATAAAATATTTCTATTTATTATAATAGGTTTAGTATAGGAAATAACATATTTCTTTTTGGATTGGTAGTGTCTTAGCATTGTAAATATGATGTATTCAGTCATTATTATACGGTTTATCAATAATACTTCAATTTCAAAATTGGAGAGTTCTTATCTTGTTGTGAGTAATACCCGTGTTACTTGGTTGCCAAAGAATTCGACATGATTAATTCCTATTCACGTTTTCGTGCTACATTTAGATGATTCAAAATAGACCCAAAGAAGGGTGAAAAGGTCTATATACCAAATAAAAAGTATCTTTCAAAATTGTAACTTTCTTTCAAGGATTGAGGTTATCACTTCAATTATGTGTTGCGTATTAGGTTCATGTGTGTGTAATCAAATATGTTGGCATGCATCAATATAATATAGCAATAAGGAGAGAGCACACCAAATTTGTTGATGAGGAAACCACCATAGACACACAAACTTAGTCTCAGGTACATGCAATCTACTATATAAGCTTTGGTGATTACACACTCTATAGACACATAGACTTAGTCTCTTTAAGCATTATTCATAATCTAGATCTCCTTGAAATCAAATCCCCAAGTGCTCTTGAAGTGGTGCACTACTTTAAATCCACAAACGATGCTCCTTAATCATAATTGCGAACTCTATGCAATCTGGAACTCTACCGATGGTACAATGCTTGAACTCCTTAAGAACGTACTCTTTGGATGTTGAAAAATATGATATTCAAGGTCTTATGCATTGGGTTTGATCTATATGTGCATAATGAACATGGAGAAAACCTTTTTGAAAAGAGTAAAAACTTTCTTTGTAGTAGCCAAAAAGTTTCACACGAATTGGAGATCAAATCCTTATATAGGGTAGGTTTTAGGAACCAAAACAGATTGTTCAAAATGGAATAGAATAAAATTCAATCTCATTCAAACGAACTTCGATCTTGTCCGAATAAAGTCAAACAAACACTTGTTGAAATTTTCGATCGAACAAATGATCAAACGAGTTCAAATGAAAAGTCTCACGAATTCGTACAAAATCCTTATGGAAACTTTGTTAAATTACAACTAAGGTTTGTTTGAACGAACCTAGTCACAGTGAGGGAGTTTGGCTTAATTGAAATATAATGACCTAACTAATGTTTAAAAATATCTTATCTTATACAACCTTGAGCCATTATTATTCAATTTCTATTGGTTGGTCCCATGGTGTGAATCTAAGCTAGAAGAGGGAAGGGGGTTGAATAAGTATGCACAAATTATTCGGTTCTTCCAATTTTTCCACCACAACACTAACAAATACTAAAATGGAAAAGTTTATGAATTCTAAATTCAATCAATATTCAACAATAGTGTATAACTCAATCAAAAATCACAAGCCATTCAATTTAATAATCAAGTGGTGTTTGTCAAGACATACCATCAACACGAGTATAAATGATCCACTAGTTTAATTTGAATATCAATTTCACAATTCAATTTGATATTAAACTATGTGATCAATTGTCAATTCCACAATTCAATTTACTATTCCAATTTCACAATTGAGGTTCTCAATTACTTAATTAAAGATCAAATTTCATAATTCATGAAAACCTAAATCTTTATATAGCAGAAGCAATTAATTCAAGAAAATTGAAAATTGTAAATCATGAAGATTAAGAGAATTTTCAAACCAAAGTGATGATGAAGAAACCACCACAGAAAACTATTTGCGATGGAAAACTCCAGAGCCACCCATGCTCGGGGAAGAGTTCCACTATGATTGAGATTGAAATACAGTGGAAAGATGAACCGGACTTTGTACCTTAAGCTTCGTTCTACCCATTCACGTCTTCAATCTCCCTTGAATCCACGGGTTCCTCACAATCGGAATCTTCATACAACCGGACGCTCTTCATGGTCTCGGAATCCTCCGATTGGGTTATTTCACAATTGCAAATCCTCACACTCTCGGTATCTATCAATCGCTCAATAATGAATCCTCAAGGTTGAACTCCAAACTCTTTGATGGTGAATTGACATGGATTTAAGGTTTTTTGAGATGACTTAGATCATGTGATTTTTTCTAAATCAATGAATGATTAGAATAAAGATATGCATGATATACAAATATGATTGTTAACTAATGAAAGCTCTTAGATCTCTCAAGTGTATAGATCTCAAAATTTGACCTCTCTCTAACTCTGTTCTCACTGAATATAAACTGAATTTTTGTCAATTTATATCAATGAGATCAGGTCTCAAATTAAGCTTGAAAATACAAATTTTTCCATTTTTTGGCGCAGTGTTCATTTGAATGAATAATTGATTACTCGAACGAGCACATCTTCGCTCCAACGAGTAAGGAACGAACATATCAAATGAGCAAAATATGGAGGTTTCAACTTTTCATTTGATACAGCGCTATCGAATGAGTAAGAACGAGAAAAAATGAACATTTTGTTATTCGTTCGAACGAGCAACAGAGAGTTGCTTATTCTCTGCTTGTCTTATAAACTCAATTTTTTTAAATGTTTTTTGAAATATGTATTTCTGGAAAAATTGTTTCACAGTCACTAAGGAACTACACACGTGATGATTTGATGTCTACTATATACAATGTGTGAGTGTGTTAGATCCAAATTAAAACAAAAGTCTGAATTACCGAATTTACTCTTCAAGAACCAATTCAGCTAGTAGACGATCACGATAATGAAGCTTGAACTATCTTGGACTAGAATGGACATTGAGATACCTTAAGCCTAGGACTAATGAAATGATTACAATCAAAACACGTTTTGTCAAAATCGGATTAGCTAATTATAACATCAGATCCCATGGTCCTAAAAATTACAACCACTCACACTTGTTAAAAGATCCATTTAAGAAAAATCTTTAATGCATGAAGTGTATGTGTGTGCGCACAAACCAAACCCAATTTATCCAAAACATTATCTTAGCTTACTATTGTGAAGGATGTAATCATGATGCTCCGTAGCTTGTGTGAACACAAGCCTTGAGAATACTATTCACATAGACTTGGACACATTTAAACTTGATATAGTTTTGTCAACACAGATTAACCAATCAACTTATACTAAAAGTCTTAACAAACTCCTCCCTTTGGAAATCTATGACAAAACTATCGCAACAAATACATGAATACATAAAGAATAAAAAATGTAAATCCCCAAAAACTTAAAAGAAAAGATTTTCAATTTTGTACTAAGACTCATGACTGTTGTAACCCTGCTCTTGACTTTATGATGCTAAATTCGTGTTAGGCCAGCAAAATAGTCACTAAAGCATACCTTGTGAAACGTATCGAATGATCGAGAAATATAAATAAAATGTAAAATAAGTATGGAAAGTAGTAAGGAAGCAAATGTAAAACATGCAGTTATAGTGAATAAACACTAAAATCATGACCATGATGCAAAGAGAGTTTTTAAACATCTCAACAATTGCCTAAAAGCAAGCAAGAAAATCACTCTCCTTTACTATGTACTCCCAAAACTACTTCTCATTTTTGTCAAGAGATGACAAAGGGATATGATGGTAATAAGCAAGACGGAATATGGTAAGGTGAAACATGAACAAGCAAAGCTAACTTGCATATATATAAGAAAAGATAAAGATCAATAAGAAATGAAAGAAATAATTAAAATTTCATGCTATATAAACAACTTGTATCTCATACATCCCAAAATAAAAAAAAATAGTAATATTACAGCTGTTTGAAATAAGGTATCAAGTACATTACATCATCACTATCATGTATGCTCAACACTCAACGATCTCTTTCATCTACATCATCATCCCCGAGCGGCCTCATCATCAGAAGGCAATAGGGACTAGACCTCATCTAAAATGGATCAAAGCACATCCACAATATGCTATTGACAGGACTGTGGCCAAGTGAGATCCACCTACTAACGTCCAAGCTATTCCATAACGGGCATGAAGAAATCAATGCGTACACACTAGTAGTGCTCCTCAAGATCCACACGTGTCATTGGCTATGATGTAGAAGAAGATGACACACTAGTGTCCTGATGAGATGCTGGAGGTGGTGCTGGCTACTGCTAGTACTAATGAGATGTGTGATCTATGAGGTAATCCTCCTCATTTTCTTGTGCATTTGCAGTTGGTAGAGCTTGATTTGGTATATGACTCTTAGATTATTGTAAGGTAGTCCTGGTGAAGAGAGATGACTATTTAGTAATTGTATCCATGGTGTAAATGGGAACGTGTTGACCAATATAGATATGAGTGAGTAAACTACCAAATGGAAGAATATTACGACGATGTCCAGATGCAGTTGAGTCAATGATATAAAAGATCAAGGAGGTACTGTAATATCCCGATACAATTAGGTAAAGTAATTTACATTAATGCCCGTTTTCATAAAATTAATTATATGTTAATTAATTAGGCATCTTAAATTGAAATTGGTAACCCGTGAATACTAAAAATAGTGCACGACGTGCAATTGGGTAAACTAGCGCGATACACGAGTAAAACAAATTTAATTGAGAATTTTCTAATAAATACAATATATTTTTGGTATAAATAAAACATGATGTAATGTGTCAAAAATAAAATTAATGATATAAAAAGGAAGCACACAAAAATCAAGAATACGACGAGAATACCAAGAGGTTTGTAAGACAATTGAAATACAACTTTAAAAAATTTAACAAACACACCCAAAATGCCAAACAAGGCATAAGAAGAGAAAAATGGAGAAAATAAGGCCCAAAATGTTGACTAAAGGGTTTGAACCCAAGACCAAAGAACTAGGGAGAATTTTATCCCAAAAAGAATAGCCAACTTGGCTACTACATTTTTGTGCTATATGTCCTACATGATATGTATATATCTCATGAAAAATATATATGTCTGTATGCAAAAAGGTTAGTGTCATCACCTTATTGGGCCAACACTTCAACCAATCAATTTTCATGCGAAAATTAAAAATATATATATATATATATTTGTGTGTATATATATATACATGCTGTAGATATATATATATATATATGTATATGGGTGTGTGCCATATGTGTGTAAGAAGAAAAGAGAAACAAACTATGATGGTTTAGCTAGAGAAAGAGACTAAGAGAGAGGGGAGAAAATCTAGAGACAAAGAGGCTTGTTGAGAGAGAAGCTAGAGAAGAAGAAGGACGGAGAAAAGGAAAATAAGGGGGGGAGAGTTGCATTGTCTGGACCAACAAACCCAAGGTCCAATAGAGAGGGACAAAAAAAGAGGAAGGAGAAATCGAAGAGAGAGAGAGAGAGAGAGAGAGAGAGAGAGAGAGACAGGTAACTTCTTTCTCTTAGAAACTTTCTTTTGCTTTAGCTTCTTTTTAAACTTATTAGTACATGCATGTATTTTATATTGTTGAGGGATGAAAATAGAAGGAAAATGGTAAGGTTTAAGCTAAGGAAACCTTAACAACACTAAGACCCGAATATGTAAAAATTTTAGTTTTTGTACAAACTTAATTAAAGCTTAAAACTAACTAAATGTCTCAAAAGAGCATTGAAATCGGATCATTCTGTAACTTAGATCAGTTAGAATGGTCAAGAGACCAAAGAGAAAAGCTAAGCTGTAGGTATGGTTAGATTTTAGCGGGTGATCAAATGTTGGGCGATTTGTAGGGCTTAGGCAATGGGGAAATACTCCACACACTCACAGCAACACATAGGAAGAAAAAAAGAGTGAAAACAGTACCTAAAAACTCATGAAATAGGAAGAAAGACATCTCGCCGAAAAGTCAGGCTCTTGTTGGAGCCAACTGTAACACTCTATTTTGAGCTTGAGGAATCACTAAATTGAAAAACCAAAACTAGATATGAAATCCTCACAAAATATAAAATCGAACCCCATTGAAAAATTCACCAGAGGTGATCGGCGACAGTCGTTGGTGCCGAAGAGGGTGGCTGGAACCCTCGCCAGAGTCTTGGGGAAGAAGATATTGTTCGGTCGGGTTGGATTTCAGTCAGGCCCCAACCCAAACATAAAATGAGATTATTTTTAAGTGACATGGCGTTGTTTGGGAAGTTTGGATTTTAAATTTAAATGAGTTTGGGATTGTTTGGCAACAAGTACAGTAATCTTTGATTTGATAACCAGAGGCGGAATAGGGATAGCCTATCCCTAAATTGATTTCCTTGTCCACTGTTTGGCCTACCAAGAATTAGAAAAATAAAGGGGAGTCGTAGCTCCCCAGCTTCGAACCTAGGACCATTGGCACGTGAGGGTTTTAAACCCCACGCGTGAGTCACTGTGCCACTGAGGCACTTTGATAAAATAATAACCAAATATATATATATATATATATAAAATATAAAATAATATAGTTAAATTAATTTAATTTAGTAAAATATTTTCGGTGTCCGAATAAAATGAAAAGACAGTGCAACCCTATATTTTTGGGCATTTTGAACTTAACAATTGAGTCCAATTTACGAAATTAAATCTCAAAAAATGTGAATGGACAAACTAGACTAATCCCAAAAATGTCCGAAAGGTTAATGAAGTCACAAATGACCTCTAAACATTATAAGAGTACCTACCCTAAGGATTTTCGATGTTCCAAACTCAACGGTGGAGTCCGTTTTACCAAATAAAATATCTAAAATAGTGATATGTGAAATTAGCAACTTTTAGGATACTTTAAAGGTACGACAATGCTACCAAAGAGGGCTAAATAAGTTAATTAGGTTACAACCTAAATTGCATAAGTCCAAAGACTTAAAAGTACAACCCATAAGACTAAAGGACTATGAATCCATCAATAAAAATAAGATTAAGTCTATGAACAATGTTGAACTAAATAATATTTCCTGGTTTATAAGAAAGTCAAAAGGAAAAGAGAAGGAGGTCTAGTATCTCTTATAAGGAGGAGGAACTATTTTTGAGGTAAGCAAACCCAAACTCTAATATGTGGTAATTCTTGGCTATGTCATGATTTTATTTCTTCGATGCTTCCAATTTGTATTCTTATACGTACTAGACATTTACTGATTCCATAATTTGATAACTGTTCTACCTTATGGATATGTTGAAAATTGGATTACCAATATATTGTAGTGATTACTTGTACATTTCTATACTTTGCTTTGGATATTGGAAAATTGTTATGTTTCTCACTGCTGAAAACTTGATATTCTACATATATGTACATCCCTTATGAAATTTTGTTAATCATGATATTACTATGAGTACTGGAAGTTGTGTTCTGTCACAACGTCCATCTGATTTCATAGATGCTGTTTTGGACCTACGGGTCGATGATTGGGAATGATACCTAACATTTAGTCAATGGAGGATACGATATATGATAAGAGCTCTAGTGTTATTCAGGAACCCAAATGAGGGGTTAACCTGAATGAGTGCTTTTGGGGGTAGTCGGGCCCTATTTGTTAATGCATCTATTTTGTCAATATCTTAAATCTTTTTTGAATCATAATCTGATAATGCACTCTTTGGTTATTAATACGCCTTGGAAGCCTAACATTGGATTCGATTTGGCAATTTGTGATATTTTGTGATATTTGGCAGCTGATTGTTGTACAAGCTAAGTCCCTATTATTGTTTGTTAAACTATTTACTTTACCTGTTTCATTTGCCTTGGGATACGCCTTTTGGACCCACGGGTCATCTTTGTTGATCTATTTTTCCTTGGTGACTAGCTATTTGTTATATCCTTTACTTGGCATTTATTTGTATTCTTTTATTTGAACTAACCCTGACCTATGGCATAATGAGGGAATTTACTTACTGGGCTAAGTTAGCTCACTCCAGAAATACATCATTTTTTTAGGAAAGGACGTTCACTACTATCAGGCACCATCTTTTTGCTCATAGTCTTCCATATGTAATGGTGGATTTTTGTTAGGAATTGTAATAGACTGAGTATGTTATAGTCTTTTCTCTCCCATGAGTCCACGTCTTGGGGATGGCTTTTTGTTTAAGGATCTGTAATTTGAGAATTACTTTTATCATGGTCTATAAACACTATTATAATTCTACTACTTAATTATCTAATCTGATGATATTATCATTGATCATTGATTAGTATTTGTTAGGGACGGCTCGAGGGCTGCCCCCGCGATCCTTAATCCACATAGAGTGGGTTTCGGGTCATGACAAGTAGCATCTATAGAAAGTTCTATCCCTATAGGAAACAAGAGGGATCCATGATGAAATGTGATGGTGTTAGTGTGACTCACGGGTCCTACAATAGAACAATCCATCAAGTCAAGATACCAATAGTCATTTTTCATAAGCCCATGGGTCAGCCTTAGACCAGAAGTGTAATATTTTATAAAATTGGAAAATAAATAAAGGAGTAAATAATGGATAATCCTAGCTTTGCATGATAATAATAATAATCACAGACATATGAATAAGGTGAGAAAAACTTGAATAATGTAATATGAAGTATTGATGATATATGTGAGTTGAATTGGGGTGGAGACATGAAATGTAGAATTATAACGAAAGTTAAGTTTTTCAGTCTTCATTCGAACAGAGAAGAGTTCGTTCGAACAATTACTAGTAACCCTTTGTTCCATCTTCATTCGATACCTGTTCGAACGAAAACACACTCGTTCGAACAAGGCCTTTTTCGTTTGAACGAGTGTCCGACATACCATTTTAAGTCACGGGCTAAAAGGCCATTTGTGCACAAACTTCATTTCTACTTCTTCTTTAAAGCTTTTCTTGACAAGAAGGAAGTTGGGGTTTAATGTTTCTTGGGTTTTCATGGATTACCAAGCCACATAAACACATCCTAGTGCAAGGATTCATCTCACTGATTAAAAATTGGGATTTCTTCAAGAACAAGGGGTAAAATTTAAGGTTTTTCATTTCTTCTTCTAGTACTTCATTTTCCTCATATATTTAGTTTGAATATGTAAAATGAATAGTGTAAATCTCTTCTTAGGGTTTGGGAGAAAAGATTGAGTTGGGGTCTTGGAATCTCTCTTTGCACATAAGAATCCACTTCTCTCAAGATTTTGAGGTAATGATTCTAACCTAGGTTGAAGGTGGGGTATTTTCCATGTGAAGCATGATGCATTTTACTTGTTTTCTAATTTTTCCTATAATGTCATATGTTTTTATATTGCTCATGCCTTGGAATATAATGAAATGTTGACTATCTTGAATTGTGCTAGTATTGGTATGTACTTAAGATGAGTGATGAAATTATTAAACACCATGTACATATGTATTTCTCATACTTGAGTTGGGTGATAGAATTGTTGAATACCATGTATACATGTATTTTTCATACTTGAGTTGGATGATAGAATTGTTGAATACCGTTTATATATGTATTTTTCATATTTGAGTTGGATGATAGAACTCTTGAATATCATGTATAGATGCATTTTCATGTCGGAGATGAATGATGGAATTTTGAATGCTATATATCTATATTTCTCATGTTTAAGAGTAATAGTTGAATTATTAAAGGTTACTAGGTTGTGTTATCATTATTGTACTTTGGTGATAAATGATGAAATGATGTTACTCTTTGACATGATTGTAAATGAATTGGGAAAAATTGATAATGATAGAAAATGTGAAATGGAAATGGAAATGAATGACAAAATGTGGATAATTACTCCTTGGGATAAACTGAATAAGGAATGATATGAGATTGTAGGGATTGTGATGCCTTGGTTGGGAATTTAATAAAAGGCTTTAAATTTATGAAGTTACGAGAGTGTGTGCTAGTGAAATTTCACTTTTTTCCAGTGGATCGATTTGTGATGGGGTGATGTCTCCCTTCAGTTATGGACCGTAACCCTGTGCGGGTGGCAGTGCATTGCCAATGAGTTAGTAGCTCTAGAAGCATCAGGCCTTTCGGGGGGCCGGTAGAAAAACAAAGTTTCAAAATGTTAGGATTCGACGTGAGTGGAATGAAGAGTGAACTCAATCTATAGTTACATGATGTACATTTACTTTCTCTTATGGATTACGTAATACTTTCTTATGCTTGTTGTTTATTATTTATCTCATATGATTAAATTGAAGCGATTATCCAAAGAATTATAGTGAAATGAATATCTTGGTTGTTGATGCATATACATGATGAATTGACACCTACTTGACACTACCCATGTCACATGCATACACTTAGCACCACCTTAATTTTTCCTATTTTAGAATCTTTACTGGGGTTGCTGTTTTGACCCCTACTAGATGTAGGTAAAGCAAAGAGTCGGCCACTTGATGACAGACATTGAAGACAACTTCCTTTTTGACCTTTCGTTTATTTTTGGGAATCTAAAAAACCTTATGGTCTTTATGTTGTTAACATGAAGGCTTGGAAGCCTAGACAGGACTTGGATATTTTTGTGAATTTACAAGGTTAAACCTTGAAACTTACGACTTGTATTCTTTTGACTAGGAAGAAATACCATATGATGAATACACTTTGAAATTGATGTATGCGAACCTTGTTAGGTTTAATGGATGTAAATGTGAATGAATACATATATGTTATGCAAATTCAAGTGAGAATATGCTAATCAGAGGGTAGTTCGGAATAAACAAGATTATTATATATTTGACCTTGTCTTACAGGATCACTTTCAAGTCTTTGAGGCCCGCACCATGATAAAATGGTATTAGATCGTTAGGTTTAAAACACTTAGGGACAACATGATTGGTAACACCAAGACACTTGAATAAAAATTTAAAATTGTTAAGTTGCAAATGTTTTTTGCTTATAAGTAGTTGCATGCTTGGAGATGTGAATTGTAATATATGCATTGATGTGAGCATGCTTCATATCTTGAATTGTTAGATGATTGGGAGATCATTGTAAATTTTTTGAGTGTGAATTTGAACATTGACTTGAGGACTTGATGCAAGCATATTTGATGTATTGGATTACTAGATGGTTGAGATGTCATTGTAAATTGTTTGAGTATTGATAGGAGCATTGACTTGAATACTTGGGGTTATGCATAAATTAATTGAATGTTTGCATGTACTTGTGTCAACGTGCATGGAATTATTTGATACATCATTGGGACATGAGAACCTAAAGGGGAAATGACAATGTTAGGAATTTATAATATTCAATGTAGTCTTTCTTATATATTGATATAGGACACCACCGAGATGGAGAGGTAGAGGTTGAGGCTGGGGGAGAGCACCTACTCCCGAGCCTTTACTACCTCCGCCTCCTTAGCCACAACCCATTTTGACAATTCATGTAGATGGGGCCGAGATTGCTCGTGGCATGATGGGCTTTATGAGATAGTTCTAGTAGACCAATATGGATGAGGCATAGTCACATCCTTAGGGTGGCGAGAGTAGGGCCACTACAGGCATGAGAGAGTTCCAACGGCTTAATCCTCCTAAGTTTAGGGGAGAGCCAGACCCACTAGCAGATGATTATTGGCTCTGGACCATTACTAGATTTCTTGACACGATTCAGATTGATAAGGATGATCTTCAGATCAATTTCACCACAGTATTGTTTGAGGACGAGGCCATAGATTGATGGGACGTGGTTAGGCCTTCTATCGCTATGTCATGGGATGTGTTTACAGTTACCTTTATTGAGAAGTACTTTCTCATCGACACCAGAGATGTGATGCACTAGGAGTTCCTCCACTTATACTAGGGTGACATGACCGTGACTCAGTCTGAGTCCTAATTTTTTATACTTTCTCGATATGCACTAGGGGAGGTCATGGATGATGCCGATAGGGTACGTAGTTTTGAGTTTAGACTCAAGACCACTACCCGAACCAATGTTATACTACTTAGGCTACAAGTGTATTCTGAGTTGGTAAAGTGAGTCTTACTGGTTGAGGTAGTGCTAGAGGATTCTAAGAGGATTTGAGAGGTTCGATATCCATCCAAGAGTGTTGGTCTTATCCCAAGAGGAGGGGGTAATTAGAGATAGAAAGAGGGGACCACTTAGTCTCAAGCACAGATCCAGCCATTTCAACGACTAACACCTTTTACTCGTTCTACACCAAACCCTAGGGGGAGATGATTTGCTTTTGATGCTAGCAGCCAAGACATCGTAAAGCAGATTTCCCACAAGGAGGCCAGACCCAGTCACAAGGTAGGGGCCAAGGATACTCACAAGGTAAAAGCTAAGGAAACTCGTAGGTTAGAGGCTAGGCACACTTATAGGGTAGAGGCTAGTCCAAAGAGTACAATAGGACCCCCCACTTGTTTCTGATATGGTAAGGTGAGACATACTACTAGGATGTGCATAGCACCATAGAGAGTTAAGGATTTTTCTGGATATCAACGACCTTACTTTTCATAGACTATTTAGTCCAGTCAGAGTTTTCACCCACAAATTCCACCATCACTGGCCTTTTCAGCAAAAAGCTCTAGTTTTGTTTTAGGAGCTACATCTTTAGCAGTCAGGCCACAGACATTCCAACAACAAGTAGGACAACAGGGTTATTCACATGCTCCTATTCATGAGAGACTATTGTAGTTACTGCAACCGAGTCATCTGTTGACCTATCTATTGTCTGAGCTACTCTTTTGGTGTTCCATTCATGGGCTAATGGTTTGATTAACATTAGAGCTTCACACTTTTTCATTTTCTCATCATTTGCTCTTATATTGGGATTAGAGGTGGCTATTTTAGACCGTCTTCTAAGAGTAGAGACTCCAGTTAGAGCCAGGGTTATATTTAGGAGGATTTGTCACTCATGTGAGATTGAGATAATAGATCATTACTTTGTCTTTGATTTCATCCTACTAGATATGATGGGATTTGACCTAATCGTAGGCATGGATTGGCTATCCACTTACTGATCGACCATCGATTGTTATCGACGGAGAGTGACTATTTGTACTCCTGATGGAGATTTATTTTACTTTGTGGGTAAGAAGAGTGACCTAACTACTCCATGTCATTTGGACTCAAATGACTTGAACAAGCTTAGTTGAATTTTTCCAATTGGGTTTTGGATGATAATGGTAGCATTTGTGAGGAATTACCTTTAGTAGCATGAGACTTTCTTGAGGTATTTTCTGAGGCTTTACTTGAGTTACCACCACCCAAGGAGATTGAGTTCTCCATTAACCTTTTGCGCACTGCGTCTATTTCTATGACACCTTACCGCATGACACCTATAGATTTAAAGGAGCTAAAGGAATAGATTAATGAGTTGTTGAAAAAAGGGTGTCATACGACTTAACACTTCACCGTGGGAAGCCCCAACACTTTTTGCTAAGAAGGGGGATGGGACACTTTGATTGTGTATTGATTACCTTAGACTCAATCGAGTGACTATGAAGAACCGGTATCCTTTATGGTGCATTGATGATCTATTTGACCAGTTGAAAGGGTCCATTTGTTTTTCAAAGACTAACTTGAGATTGAGTTACCATCAGTTGAGGATCAAGGAGGAGGACATTCCAAAGACGACATTACGGACACAATATGGCCATTACGAGTATCTTGTTATGACTTTTGGGTTGATGAATGCCCCAATAACATTCATGGATTTGATGAATTGCATCTTCCAGCCGTAGATTGATACCTTCATCATTATTTTTATTAATGACATTTCCATTTACTCACTTTCGAGGGAGAAACATGAGGAGCATTTTTGTATTGCATTACAGACCTTACAGGAGCATTGGCTGTATGCCATGTTTAAGAAATGTGGTTGTTTTGCTTATGGAGGTGAAGTTTCTTGGGCACGTTATCTCATAACATAAGGTATCCCTAAATCCTTTTAAGATCGTGGTTGTTACGACACGAGAGAGGTCTAAGAACGTATTTGAGATACATAGCATCTTGGAATTAGCCGAGTATTATCGTTGCTTTGTTGAGGGGTTTTCTCGATTGGCGACACCAATGAAATGTCTTATAAGAAAGGGTATTCGATTTGTGTAGGATGGCACTTGTGAGCGATCCTTTCAAGAGTTAAAGACTCGTCTCACCACCGTACATATTTTTACTATTCATGAGAACGGGGTGAAATATAAAATCTATTATAATGCTTCAGGGGATTGATTGGGATGTGTGCTTATATAGCAGGGCAAGGTTATTGCTTATGGTTCACGACAATTGAAACCTTATGAAAGGAATTACCCGACTCACGAATTGGAGTTAGCCGCTGTAGTTTTCGCATTGAAGAGTTGGCAACATTACCTTTATAGAGAGTGATTTGAGGGTTTTTTTTTAGATCATAAGAGTCTCAAGCACCTTTTCTCATAAAATGACTTGAACTTGAGATAGAAGAGATGGATGGAATATATAGAGGACTATGATTTTGGCCTACATTATCATCTAGAAAAATCCAATGTCGTGGCTCATGCACTTAGTAGGAGATCTTATAGGAACTTAGCGAGTATACTCATTTGCGAGTGAGAGATGCTAGAGGTAGTGACAGAGTTTGATATGTGTCTTGATAAGATCAGTAGAGTTGTCACGTTATTCTCTATTGTTGCACACCCTAGTTTGCTTAGTCGCGTTATTGATGAGCAATTATAGAACCTCGAGGTCGAGGTTATTCGTACTCATATCATCGGTGGTGTCATTGTCGATGGTTGGGCACTTCACACCGACCATGGTCTAAGATTTTAGAGTTTAGTTTATGTTCAACAGCCTTATCGCGAGGAAGTTATGCGTGAGTTCCACCATTTTAGATTGGTAGTCCATCCAAGAGGTACGAAGATGTATCGCGATCTTCATAGATAGTATTGGTGAAAAGGCATGAAAGCCGAAGTGACTGAATTTCTTAGCCGATGTTTGACTTGTCAACAAGTCAAGGCAGAACAACAGAAACGAGCAAGACTACTTCAGCCACTTCCAGTTGTTGAGTGGAAATGGAAACATGTATGTGACTATGGACTTCGTGTTGAAATTAAGTAGATCACAACGGGGACACGACATTGTTTGGGTTATCATGGATCGACTGACGAAGTTGGCACACTTCTTACCCATCAGGACTATAGAATGAGTGGACACGCTCTACCAATTGTATATATGTGAGATCATTTGACTTCACGGGATACCAGTATCTATTGTTTCAAAAAGGGATGCACTATTCACAACACATTTTTGGTAGAGTTTATAAAAAGATTTAGATACTGAGGTACGGTTTAGCATGACATTTCATCAATCGACAGAGTTTACTATTCAAGCTCTAGAGGATATGCTATAGGCATGTGTCATAGATTTCTAAGGTAGTTGGGAGGACCAGTTGCCACTTGTGGAGTTTTCCTTACAACAATAGTTAGCAGACCAACATCGAGATGACACCATTTGAGGCATTCTATGATAGAACTTATAGATGGCCTATTTGTTGGACTGAGGCTGGGGATGCGACACTTTTGGGTCTAGACTTAGTCCGAGAGATCACGAAGAAGGTAAAGGTTATCCGGTAGTGATTGCTCACGGCACAAAGTAGATAGAAAAGTTACGGGGATAAGAGGTGAAAGTCCATTGTTTTTTAGGTTGGGGATCACGCATTCCTTAAGGTTGCCTGTAAATATCTGAAAAATCAGGAAAAATTTTTCGTTTTTGCCGATATGGTACTATTCATGCACTGTTTGTCGGTAGGGTGCTATACATACATCATTAGGCATAAGTCATCTTTAGAAGCATATTTTGAGTATTACATAGAAGATAAATATGCTTATAATGTTAAAATTCACCTCTTGTAAAAATTTGAGCCTATTCGTAGACAGTTTCAAAAATGGGACCAAAAGGGCATCCCGGGTGGCCCGAGTGGAACCGGCCAAACTCGATCGCAGGCAAAAATAACTGTTTTTGAAATTTTTATTTAAAATAGTTTTAAGAACTTTGGCTAAAGCAAAATATCGAATTGAGACATTTCGGGACGGGTTGGAGTGTAACGAGGTCCTGGATTCATTAAGGGCAAAAATGTCATTTTGCCCCTTTTCCCCCTTTACTATAAATAGACCCCTTACTGTGAAAAAACCATAGAAATGTTCTGGAGAAGCAGAAATAGCTGCGCATGGGAGAAAAATGAAGAGAAAACCTAGGTTTTCCAATCTTCAAGCTTCCAAAACACACTTCTAGGCTTGGATTTTCATAAGACATCCTTCTATGAAGTTGTTCCCCACATCAAGGGCTACATTCTCACTGATTGGTTCCGCTGCACAGGGAACACAACTCCCAAGGGTTGAGGAAAACCCTTTTAGGTATGATATTTTGCTAAGTAAGGAATAGGATTAGGTTTAGGAGTGTTTTATAAGTTGATTGAATGATTTATATGTTTATTTGTTGTTAGAAAGTCACTTAGGATGTAGTTGCTTTGAAAACCTAGAGTTGGTTGCTTATGTGCTTATGCATTCCATGGTAATTTGGAAAAGTGATAAACATGAACCACGACTATATGTGAAATTCATTGTATTCTAGTTTATGTTCATGTAGAAAAAATCTTCTAGTTGGAAAGTTATGATTTATTCAATGTGTTGGTATTTTATGCATTTTGTGCTTTTGATAATTTGTTGAAATAATGAACATGTAAGTTATTTATATTTTTGATTCATTGCATTCTACCTTATGTTCATGTAGAGAAACTCTTGTGGTTTGAGAGTTATGATTTATTCCATGTATTGGTACCTTATGTATTTTATGATCTTTGAGAAATTGTTAAGGTTGTGAATGTGTAATGTGTTTATATGTGAAATTGATTGGATTATAGGTTAGGTTCATGTAGACAAAGTTTTGTGATATAAAAGTTATAGTTACTTTAAGTACATTGCATTATTTAAAGCATGCTCCATGTGTTTGATAAAATGCTTCATTGAGATTGCATTATTGCATGGTGAAATCAAAGCATATTGGCATGGTGTGATTCTTTGAAAACATGGTGTGGGTTAAGCACTTTGGTGCTATGCATTATGAGTGTGTAGATCCTGTGGCGAAAAACCCAAAATTGGCCATTGGTGCTCATTCCAACGGGGACGGACCGTGAAGTGAGACATACGATTGGTACTCATTCCAACGGGGAAGGGCCGTGAAGTGAGACATGGTTATGGCATAGAGTTGCATTGTAACACCCCGACTCGACTAAGAATTCATTAAATCACTAAATATTCACTAGTGACCGAGACTTTAAGTAATCAGGTCAGTTTCGAATCCCGGCACGTGAACTTTCAGTAAAAATCTCGGGAAACCAGGACGTTTGTACATCACTTTCATTGCAATCACCAACTTGTTTCTGTTGGTTCTGTTGTAATGATACACTTTCATGCCAGCCGCCAACCCGTAGTTAAAATTGTAAAAATCAAGACATGAAGAGTGAATGTTACAATATGTGACAACGTAATTATAAACGTATATGAATAAATATTTAATACACACAAATTGTGTATTGTGGGTTTATAGTTAAAAATATGTAACTATAAATACATAATTAAATATATAAATTGTATATAAAATATATGAATTTATATATATATATATGTAGGTATGCATACGGTTGATTTATATATATAGCTATGGATATATATATATATATATGTAGATTAATAAAAAACTGAATTAAGAAAGATTAGAAGCATGTGGAAACTTGGAGAGGTTGTGGGTTGCATACAACTGTTCTCCATATGTATATAAAAAAATAAGATGAAAATGAATCAATGATGAAGGAGTGGAAAGAGTGGTATGGAAACCATGTGCGGCTAGCATGTGGTTTGTGAGAGAATCAATAGAGGGTATACAACCATATAGCTTTACCCCATATGATAAAAGGGTGGTTGGCAGCCAAGTAGTAAAGGCAATGTGTTCTTCATGCAAAACCTAAGCCAACAGGTGGCAGTGTAACCCACCTCAAGTCAGTTTAGGAGAGCTTTAAGAGGAGTGAGATATGTAGACGTGAAGGAGAGACCAAAAAGGAAGGAACTAAGGAGGAAATTTTGAGAAAACCGAAGGAAGAAAATCTTGGAAAAAAAGTTGACAAAAACAGGTAAATTTTAGTTGAAATTATGTTTAAATATGTTCTAATTTAAAGCATGCAAGTATAGAGTATTAAACTACATAGTACGAGCTTTAATTTGCAAGAAAAATGATCGAAAATTATGAAGAATCGACTGAGAAAATTAGAGTTACATGTGAACAGAAAAATTTGGAACTCTTGCAAAAGATCTGAACCGACCTTTGTTAATCCAATTTTGGTCTATAGGAACCTAAACTAGACTATTTCAATATCCTAAAAACACTAGACCGCGACTCTAAAACTCAAAGACAGAACCCTAAAATATGAGTTGCAGGTTTTCGCCATTAAACCTAGTTTCAATTTTAGAATCCTAAACTCGATTTTGAGAATAGGGATTGAACCCCCATGCCATAAGGATCACACGGAACCAAACTCCATTAAAAATGGTGGTGAAATGAGGGTTTACTATGGAATTTCAGGTTCGGACATTAAATGTTAAACCCAACGTTTAGGTTAGCTTTAAGGTTTCAAATGAATGCCAAAAGTTTGGCCAACCCTCTAGGAACACAGAACACCCAAGAATAGAGAAAATCAATGGTTAAAAACACATTAAATTGGAAGAAAAAAAACCAAAAATTAGGGCAACAATGAAGAAATCAGTGAGGAAGACGATAAATAGTAAAGGGTCATGGGTCGGACCTCAGGTCAGGTCCTGACCCGATGTTTTAAATTGGTTCGGATCAATACTACGACGTTTTGGTTAAGTTTTTAAATTTAAAACATTAGGGCTGATGTCATCATGACGTCAGCATTACATATTGAATCGGGTAGATCGGTTGGTTCAATAGAACCTTGGACCGGTTCACTTGGAAACGGAATAAATCCACTGATTTGAACCGACAGTTGGGAAAATTGTGTTTCGACCCCAGAAATTCTGGGAAATTGTACTGTTGCCCAAACAGAAAATAATTAATATATTAAATAGGAAAATTATGAAACTGCCCCAGGTTCTAAAACCAGTCAAACGAAGTCCAAATAATGTAAAAAAATAGTGCATTTTAACTATTTTGGACGTTCCAGACTCAATAGTTGGGTTCGTTTTATGAGACGAGATTCCGAAAAAAAAAATAAGACACACTAAAGTGTAAATTACCAAATTTCCCCTAACGTACCCAAGACCAAATAAAAAGCCCAGAAGGTCTAAATTGACTTTCTTCGACATTCCGGACTCAACAGTGAGGTCCGTATTATGAAATAAAGTACGAAAAAATATGACAAGTAAATATGTGAAGTTAAGAAAGCGACCCTAAAAGTTAATGAAGCTACCAAAAGGGTATACGTTAAGAAAATATGGCCTAAGATTGAAGTTAGGATTTAATACGATACGAGCATAAGTTAAGAAGCATCAATAGGAATATGGCAGTGGATATGAAGTTAACGAGATTATTTATGAATTGTTCCTAGGAGCTACAGAGGAAGTGGGAAAGCGCACTATTAGCATCAACCCTAAGGACTAAGGTGAGTAACCCTGTATTTGAAGTGAAGATTTAACTCCATGTATTTGAAGAAGTTTTAAGTTCAAGTTATGTGAAGCATTTCAATATCAAATTCAGTTTTTATATGATTTCAGTTTTAAAATATATTCTTTTATGACATGCTCCGTAATTGTTTTTATTTTTTTATTTTTTATACAGTTCCTTTCTTAGAAATGTTTAGCATGACTGAGTAAAATGCCAATTTTCTTAAATATTTTGAAGTTAATTTTTCCAAGTATTTAAAGTTCTATTGCAGAAGTTATATATTACATGTTTTAAATACTCATGAAAAGTATCTATTTGAAGAAGTCATGTGATAAATGTTTTACAAGATAAACGGTGAATAAGCACCACATTCGACGTTGATATTCTTCTGAATTCAACTATGACACGAAGAAATGCCCGGTAGCAGGATCTAATCCCACAGGCAACGAGATATCTCCATTGTATAAAAAAAATGGGAGTTTGGTTCGAAACAGATTCCACCTAATCAAAGAGAAAAGATGACAAACGCTTTTGAAAACGGAAGCAGGTTTTACCCCTATTTTTCTTATGCATGTTTATATGTTTTGAAAGTGCAAATACCCTATTTGAAGAAATGTATGTTTAGCTTGAATACTTTAAATGTTTCATAGCTATCTGTTTTAAGAATGCATATATTTTGTGTTCTAAAAGTACGAGCAAATAGTAGTGAGTATTTTATAAACTCTAATGTGCTAAACCACTGCCAATTGAAACCCTATGACAAATGCAGGAATTACTCACAAGCTTAGATTAACTTACCCAGATTTTTATCCGTCCCCCTTTCAAGTAATAGAAAGCAAGTTCGGGCTTTGAAGAAGAAAGTGTTTGATCTATGCTCACTTTGTGGAAGGGCATAGGAAGTTCATTGCAGGACTAGATGATTTTGAGAAACACCAAGGCTAATAGTTAGTCATTTTTGGTTATAGACAGTATTTAAATGTTATGTAATTAATTTTCGAAGGACAAATGAATATGTATTATGGATAAAACTTTAGAATTTTGTTTATGCTCTGAATATATATTCATGTGTAGCGCTATGAAGAGCGTCAGTACTAGGCAGATGTGCGAAAGATTTAAATAAGAAAAAAAAAAGAAAAATATTTTTTTACGCTTTCGCAAAACACAGGCCGCACCGCTGTCTAATATTGTTGCTTATGTGAGCCTTGCCTTAAGGCCTCGGCCGAAGGGTGGCGGTTGCGATACGAGATCCACACATGGTGGGTTTCGGGTCATGACAGAGTGGTATCAGAGCTCTAGGTTATTTGGTCTTCGGGAAAGACCAAGTCATGATTGAGGTTAAGAAATAAATGAGATTTGTCCCAGGCTGACTTAAACAACATAGGGACTTTAGAAAAATTTTGAAACAGAATTATGAGTTAGGTAGGTTCTAGGCCACTTAAGATATAAAATATGTGATGCAAAATGAAGACGGGGTATAGGACCCATAGTACATGAGTAGATATGTGAAGTATGTGATACGAAAGGAAGGCGGGGTATGGGACCCGCAGTACATAAAGTAGATATGTGAAGTATGTGATACAAAACGAAGGCGAGGTATGGGACCCGTAGTGACATGAAGTAAATGGTCTGAAGTATATGATAGGAAGGCGGGGTATGTGACTCGTGGTAAAGTAAAAGGAATAAAGTCTGGAGATTAGAAGTAAACGTAGATTAGGAAAACGGATAACGGTGATTGTAAAAAGAGAAAAGAGAAAGGCAGGATTTTGACAGTCACTAGTGTACTATCAGGACCTTTGTTACCAGTAAGGAATGGCCACCTTATCATGTAACTAAGGGAACTGAGAAACACGCAGTGCTACCTTATCCCATCTGATCAAGAAAATCCTTAAACCGTTGGAAGGCATGAATTGGGAAGGTAATATGAGGAATTAGAAATTATACGTTAGTGAATTAGAAGCAGGTAGTGATACGAGTTAACCTATTATCTATCTGAAAATGATGAATCAAAGTTCATCTCCTGAATCACTAAGTAAATGAATATAACCTAATTTAGTATGGTACATGAAGATAAACTAACAAATGTTATTCTTTTTGTAACAGAGATAACGTAAGAAGACTAGAACTCTTGAAATAAAGAACACTCGAGTTTTGAGGACAAAACTCTTTTAAGGGGCGAAGAATGTAACACCTCGACCCGATTAAGAATTCATTAAATCACTAAATATTAACTAGTGACCGAGACTTTAAGTAATGAGGTCAGTTTTGAATCCCGACACGTGAGCTATCAGTAAAAGTCCCGGGAAACCAGGACGTCTGTACATCACTTTCGTTGCAATCACCAACTTGTTTCTGTTGGTTCCGTTGTAATGATACACTTTCACGCCAACCACCAACCCGTAGTTAAAATTGTAAAAATCAAGACATGAAGAGTGAATGTTTCAATATGTGACAACGTAATTATAAACGTATATGAATACATATTTAATACACACAAATTGTGTATTGTGGGTTTATAGTTAAAAATATGTAACTATAAATACATAATTAAATATATAAATTGTATATAAAATATATGAATTTATATATATATGTAGGTATGCATACGGTTGATTTATATATATAGCTATGGATATATATATATATATGTAGATTAATAAAAAACTGAATTAAGAAAGATTAGAAGCATGTGGAAACTTGGAGAGGTTGTGGGCTGCATACAACTGTTCTCCATATGTATATAAAAAAATAAGATGAAAATGAATCAATGATGAAGGAGTGGTATGGAAACCATGTGCGGCTAGCACGTGGTTTGTGAGAGAATCAGTGGAGGGTATACAGCCATATAGCTGTACCCCATATGATAAAAGGGTGGTTGGCAGCCAAGTAGTGAAGGCAATGTGTTCTTCATGCAAAACCTAAGCCAATAGGTGGCAATGTAACCCACCTCAAGTCACTTTGGGAGAGCTTTACGAGGAGTGAGATATGTAGACGTGAAGGAGAGACCAAAAAGGAAGGAACTGAGGAGGAAATTTTGAGAAAATCGAAGGAGGAAAATCTTGGAAAAACAGTCGACAAAAATAGGTAAATTTTAGTTGAAATTATGTTTAAATATGTTCTAATTTAAAGAATGCAAGTATAGAGTCTTAAACTACATAGTATGAGCTTTAATTTGCAAGAAAAATGATCGAAAATTATGAAGAATCGACTGAGAAAATTAGAGTTACAGGTGAACAGAAAAATTTGGAACTCTTGCAACAAATCTGAACCGACCTTTGTTTATCCAATTTTGCTCTATAGGAACCTAAACTAGACTATTTCAATATCCTAAAAACACTAGACCACGACTCTAAAACTCAAAGACATAACCCTAAAATGTGAGTTGCAAGTTTCAGCCATTAAACCCAGTTTCAATTTTAGAATCCTAAACTCAATTTTGAGAATAGGGATTGAACCCCCATGCCATAAGGATCATGCAGAACCAAACTCCATTAAAAATGGTGGTGAAATGAGGGTTTACTATGGAATTTTAGGTTCGGATATCAAATGTTAAACCCAACGTTTAGGTTAGCTTTAAGGTTTCAAATGAATGCCAAAAGTTTGGCCAACCCTCTAGGAACACAGAACACCCAAGAACAGAGAAAATCAATGGTTAAAAACACACAAAATTGGAAGAAAAGAAACCAGAAATTACGGCAACAGTGAAGAAATCAGTAAGGAAGACATTGAATAGTGACGGGTCATGGGTCGGACCTCAAGTCGGGTCCTGACTCGATGTTTTAAATTGGTTCGGATCAATACTACGCTGTTTTGGTTAAGTTTTTAAATTTAAAACATTAAGGATGACGTCATCATGATGTCAGCATTATGTATTGAATCAGGTAGACCGATTGGTTCAATAGAACCTTGGACCGGTTCACTTAGAAATGGAATAAACCCACTGGTTCGAACCGACAGTTGAGAAAATTGTGTTTTGACCCCAGAAATTCTGGGAAATTATACTGTTGCCCAAATAGAAAATAATTAATATATTAAATAGGAAAATTACGAAATTGCCTCAAGTTCTAAAACCAGTCAAACAAAGTCTAAATAAAGTAAACAAATAGTGCATTTTAACTATTTTGGACGTTCTGGACTCAACGGTGGGGTTTGTTTTATGAGATGAGATTCCAAAAAAAAAAAAAAAAGACACATTAATGTGTAAATTACCAAATTTTCCCTAACGTACCCAAGACCAAATAAAAAGCCCAGAAGGTCTAAATTGACTTTCTTCGACGTTCCGGACTCAACAGTGAGGTCCGCATTATGAAATAAATTACAGAAAAATATGACACGTAAATATGTGAAGTTAAGAAAGCAACCCTAAAGTTAATAAAGCTATCAGAAGAGTATACGTTAAGAAAATAACGCTTAAGATTGAAGTTAGGATTTAATACGATACAAAAATAAGTTAAGAAGCATCAATAGGGATATTGTAGTGGATATGAAGTTAACGAGATTATTTATGAATTGTTCCTAGGAGCTACAGAGGAAGTGGGAAAGCGCACTATTAGCATCAACCCTAAGGACTAAGATGAGTAACCCTGTATTTGAAGTGGAGATTTAACTCCGTGTATTTGAAGAAGTTTTACGTTCAAGTTATGTGAAGCATTTGAATATCAAATTCAATCTTTATATGATTTCAGTTTTAAAATATATTCTTTTATGACATGCTCCATAAATTTTTTTTTTATACAGTTCATTTCTTAGAAATGTCTAGCATGTCTGAGTAAAATGCCAATTTCCTTAAATATTCTGAATTTGATTATTCCAAGTATTTGAAGTTCTATTGTAGAAGTTATATATTACATGTTTTAAATACTAATGAAAAGTATCTATTTGAAGAAGCCATGTGATAAATGTTTTACAAGATAAACGGTGCATAAGCACCACATTCGACGTTGATATTCTTCGGAATTCAACTATGACACGAAGAAATGCCCAGTAGCAGGATCTAATCCCACAGGCAATGAGATATCTCCATTGTAGAAATAAAACGGGAGTCTGGTTCGAAACAGATTCCACCTAATCAAAGAGAAAAGATAACAAACACTTTTGAAAACGGAAGTAGGTTTTACCCCCATTTTCACTATGCATGTTTATATGTTTTGAAGTAACAATTTTGAAAATGGAAGCAGGTTTTTACCCCTATTTTTCTTATGCATGTTTATATGTTTTGAAAGTGCAAATACCCTATTTGAAGAAATGTATGTTTAGCTTGAATACTTTAAATGCTTCATAGCTATCTGTTTTAAGAATGCATATATTCTGTGTTTTAAAAGTACGAGTAATTGGTTGTGAGTATTTTATAAACTCTCATGTGCTAAACCATTGCTAATTGAAACCCCATGACAAATGTCGGAATTATACACAAGCTTAGATTAGCTTACCCAGATTTTTATCCGTCTCGCTTTCAAGTAATAGAAAGCAAGTTCGGGCTTTTGATGAAGAAAGTGTTTGATCTATGCTCATTTTGTGGAAGGGTGTAGGAAGTTTATTGCAGGACTAGCTGATTTTGAGAAGCACCAAGACTAATAGTTAGTCATTTTTGGTTATAGACAATATGTAAATGTTATGTAAATAATTTTCGAAGGACAAATGTATATATATTATGTATAAAACTTTAGAATTCTGTTTATGCTCTAAATTTATATTCATTTGTACCGCTATGAAGAGCGTTAGTATCGAGCAGATGTGCGAAAGATTTAAATGAGAAAAGAAAAGAAAAATGTTTTTTTATACTTCTGAAAAACACAGGCCGCACCGCTGTCCGATATTGTTGCTTATGTGAGCCTTGCCCTAAGGCCTCGGCCGAAGGGTGGTGGTCGCGATACGAGATCCACACAGGGTGGGTTTCAGGTCGTGACATTGATTACGCCCAAAGAATAACGCGGTAGTTGTAGTGTAGCTTTGGGGTGTCGATTCCACAGAGAGACAAGATTAAAAGAATAATAAATAGAATTTCTGAAACTAAAGAAAGTATTAAACGGTTAACGAGAAAATAAAATATAAAAAGTGATTTTGAATACAACTAAAAATTAAACAAGCTGAATAACAGACAAAGTATTCAAATTTAACGAACAGTAGAGCTTCGGGAATCCCTTGCACATATATGGTATTTTAATTATTTTTAATTCACTGATAACTCAATTAAGAAATTAAATTCCAAAAATCTCAATCGGAAGATATAAAATTATGAACCAAAATTAAACTGAAAATAACCCTTTGAAAAATCATTCAACACTTTTAAATCACTCAAATTATTATTCACATTGAGAAAACCCAACGACGACAATATACCCAATGAGCAATACTGCAGCAGAGAATTGAATCAATATAAATAACTAATTGTTCCAAAAATAATCAAAACATGAATCCATTTGATAGAAAAAGCATGACTGAATCAATAAACGGACTAAACCCTTTAATTATTTGGAGAATAAAATCCAACAATTAATTATGAATGATCATCAAAGAATTTAATAAATAAAAACCACGTACAGGATTCAAAAATAAATTAAAATAACCATCTATGGTACAAGTTCATCCCTAATCCCATTTGAAAATTTAGTTACCCATGTACAGGATGAATAACGTAAATTTCGCAGAGAAATAATCTACCATGGCATCACTGCACTGGTTTTTTTCTTTTTCCTGTTCAGTCTTGCACAACCGCAGCTCTTGTTCTCTTTTTCCTCCCTGTGCACAGCAGCCGCCGTCCTTTTCTTTTTTTTTTTTTTTGGTTTTCTTTTTTTTTTTTATCCCTTCATGCCGCTTCACTTGATTTAGCCTACCGCACACAACCAAGCCCAGTGCCTCACACACGCACAAGCCCAGTGACGGGCCCACTGTTAACCCCTCTTTCCTGATTTTTTTCTTTTTTCAGTGCCAACCGCATGCCTTTTGTTTCTGTTTAATCTCAATAGTAGCCACCGTCCTCAAGCTTTACTCCAGCACCGGGCCCCACTTCATGAACCAAATAGCCACTGGTCAACCCTTCCGTAGCGCCTCCTTGCCTCACCAAAACCAGGCTCCACTTCACGCTTAAAGCCCAATACCCTTTGATTTGTGCGCCGCACCAGCCTGGGCCCCGCACATCAGCCTTCCAATTTGTTTCTTGCTTTGCCTTCATTTCTCTTCTTCTTTTGTTTTTTCCTTTGTTTTGCTTTTCTTTCCTTGGCCAGCCGTCCACCTTTGACTTTCACTTCCTTTTTCTCTATTTTTTTCTTCTGGTTTGCTTCAACGCCTGCTCAATCAAGCCTAGTTGCAACTTAAATTCTTTATTTTTTTTCTTGCGCCCTGCAATCCATCAAATAATGAATTAATTTTACCACGTGACTGAAACAAGTAATGGGTTTTGCAACTGTTCAGGAATAAAATTCATAGAGACTATTTAATACATTTATTTGAGATTCAAAATATTATAAAATGATGCTCAAATATATTCCACTGTAAATAGAAATTAAATTAAATAATATCAATTAAGACCCAACATTTCTACTCACATTTTAGCAATTTCATCTAATAATAAGACATTTAGAGTGCACTTTTGTGCACTCATCACACCCCACAACTTGCTCATTGCTAGTCCCTAGCAATTTTCATAGAAATACGGCAAAAGAGACCAAAGATTATCACACATAGAAGGCTTCTAATCACACTTTTTAAATTCGTAAATCAAGGCAATTTAAGGAATTCAAAAATCCTATAACAATCAATCCACTTATAGCAATTCACAGGTGTGTGTGCGCTCCAAACCGTATCCACCTAACCACAAACCATGACACATGCAACATCAAGAATATCTCAACCAAAAGGTTCAACTCCATATCTCACGGGTATAAAAGTGTTTCATGTAAGGGTTCTCTCTATGGAGTTGACAAGGGGTGTACACGCTCAATGAAGAATTAGGCAATTATGAACAAGCAACAAGCAAACATTGATCTTATGATAGGCGCACTAACAAATGAGATTTCCACCACTCTTCCACAGGCTTGCTTAGGATCAGAACGATCAACATAAACAGTTTGTAACATGGCTCGGGCTAGGGCTATATGAAGAAAATGATAAAAAGGATTCAAAAACTTCCAAGTACATACTAAGAGAATTTCATTAAAGATCACAGCGAACCAAACTTCTCACTTAATGTACTCTTCAACTTTTCAAATCATTGAATAACAAATCGTTTCCTTCTTCTTTCACTTCTCTTTCTCTCTTTTTATTTTTTTTTCAATTTCTATTTTTTTCTTTCTATTTTTTTTTCTTTTTCAATTTAACTTTTTTTCACTTTTTTTTTCTTTTAAATCTATAAAACTTTGATGCTCACCCAACTGAATGCTTTGCACTTGTACTCTTTCTTTCGTTTCTTTTTCTACTTTTTTTTTCAATGTAACACAAAAGACATGAACTGCAAATTCCACACCTAGTACACACTTGGAAGCAAAAAAAGTAGGAACATCAATGTATAGGCTATACTCCAATGTGGAGAGGTATGGATGATGTAGGCACATAAAAAAGAACTATATGTGTTTGTTGGCTCAAAGTTGGCTGCTAAGGGTCTATGATGAGAAGGGTTAGCTTGAAAGGCTCAAACATTAATCCTAAATTGACCTTCGTCATATCCCAAGTATATCTACCGTCATACCACCAACCATGTAATGATATTCTCAAAAGAAGTGCCCAATTCAACAGATCAATGAATGCTTATCACAAATTGAATTTGTAGACTCTCAATTCTCTCCAAAACACACATGAATACTTAAGCAAAAGAGTTCTCTAGCTATATGTGTCAACCACCATCTTACCACAAAGTTTGGATAAGTGCATTAAACGTTCTGTGAATGCCTCAGCAGAATGATTATAGTGGATTCGGAGTATTCACAAAAATAGCTATGAATGAGAATGAGTACTCATGTGAAAAGATGCACGTGTGATGCAAATTTTAAAAAAAATTGGACACATGAAAATATGTCACAACAATTTAAATGTTGAATTCGCAACCACCACCCCCTAACTTAAATGAAACATTGTCCTCAATGTTTAACAATCAAAATTGAATGGAGGGAACTAAAAAGGAGAGAATACACCTGATTGTGACGTGGGCAGCTCACTAAGCACCAAAGATGGCAACCTAAACCGACAAAATGAAATTAACCTGCAAAATAAAAACAAAGAAAACAGCAGCAAACAAAAAGAAAAATAACGAAAATAAAAGAAAACAAAAAAAAATAAATAAAACAAAAAAAAATAAACAAAATAAATAAATAAATAAATACTAAAAAAATAAAAAATAAAGAAAAATAAAACATACCTGCATGGCGTGATCAAGGTGGATAGTCCAGGTTCATAAGTGGAATGTCTTCCACTTTCGGAACTTGCCTATTAATTAAAACTTTAAGGCGCTGGCCATTGACTTTAAAAATCCGACTATCCTTGGAATCCTCTATTTCTACTTCCCCATTTTCAAAAACATTCTTCACTATAAAGGGGTCTATCCAGCTAGACTTGAGTTTTCCTGGGTCCTAATAGAAATTACTTACCTCAGTTAGAAGCTTCTTCTTATCCTGAGTACTCCAATCCACCGGTATCTCACCTGCAACCAAATCATTCACAATATGAGCAAACCATGGTAGAGAAATAATAGAAAGTAAATGCTCATCGAGAAAATCATCCCTGATTGGTAGGTGGTCAAAATTGTTCTCAAATGTAAGGCTCGAGAGATGTTCAGCCACTATGTTCTCCACTCATTTCTTGTCATTGATGGTGATGTCAAATTCCTTAACAGGGCTCTTTGTCACCTCTAGTTCCTTGGGTAGCTCGGCATTACTACCATCTTGATCCTTTTCCACATCCCCTGATTTTTCCATAGTTGGGATATGTAATGACTCACCACTTCTAATCACAATGGCGTTCACCTCCTTCAAATTCTCTTGCGCCATGTGTTGACCATGGGATATGGACTGAGCTTGAGAAGGGAGTTTACCTCGCTCCGTCACACTCAAAGAGCTCATCAATTTGGACACTTGACTCTTTATCTCCTTGCTCTTTTCCATAACCTGCGTAATCAACGATTCAAACTTTTGGTGAGTCTTGCCCATGCTTCAATAAATGCATGCAAAGTGTCTTCTAAAGAATTTCTAGAAGATGAAAATGCATGATATGGTGCATGATATGGTGTAGGGTAGGATCTAAGAGGCTGTGCAGGTGGTGGTGCATGTTGCTGGTTTTCAGACTTCCAACTAAAATTGGGGTGATTGTGCCACCCTGGATTGTAAGTCTCAGAGTAGGGTGTGAAAGGCTTCTTGTACATATCTAGGGTATTACATTGGTCCTCATACATCCCTCTCATGTTAGTTGATGTGGGACACTCTTGGGCAAGGTGATCTACCCTGCCACACACAGAACATGGTCTAAAAGAATCTGCATGATTAGCTAAGTGTGTTGGCTTTAAGTCTCTAGCCTTTAGCACCTCTAACTCCCTAGTGAGTGTCTCAACCTTAGCTTTCAAGTTATCCTCCTCCTTAAGATGGTAAATTCCCCCACTATGTTGGTTCCCTATAGGTCATGACCTATTTGTGCTTTCAGTAGCACTAGGTCCTGTCCATGTGTGAGCTTTTTCAGCAAGCTCATTAAGGTACTCTATGGCCTCGTCAGGATCTTTCTGTAAGAACTCACCATTGCACATCATCTCTATAAATTGGCGCTCTCTAGGTGTAAGTCCCTCATAGAAATAGCTCACTACACGCCAACTCTCATACCCATGGTGAGGGCATATACTCAATAACTCCTTAAATCTCTCCCAAGACTGATAACTCTCACTATCCTTTTGTGCAAAGGTAGAAATTTGTCTTTTTAAAGCATTGGTCTTGTGTTGGGGAAAGTATTTAGTAAAGAAAATCTGGGTCATCTCATTCCACGATCCAATTGACCGTGGACTCAGTGAGTATAGCCAACTCTTAACTCGATCCTTCAAAGAGAAAGGAAAGAACTTAAGTCTCACAATCTCTTGTGTTGCATTTTGACTATGGAAAGTCGCAACTACCTCTTCAAACTCTCTAATGTGCACATATGGATTTTCATTTTCCAAACCATGAAATGTAGGGAGTAACTGTATCACCCCTGTTTTAACATCAATTGGACGAGCATTGGATGGAAACATGATGCATGATGGTATGTCTGTGCATGTAGGATACAGGTAATCCTGAAGGGTCCTAATGGGTTGATCCTCATATTCACTCATATTTTTAGAATTGGAAGAATTATCAAACAAAGAATTAGAAAAATTAGACTTTAAATCTGACTCTAACACAGGCCTATAAGAAAATCGACCTAATGTGTCCCTATACCTATTATGCATGCAAGATGACAATAATAAAATAAAAAAAAATGAAATAAAATAAAATAAAAATAAAAATAATAATAATAATGAAAGTAAAAAGAAGGGAACGAAGTTACCGCCTTTACAAACTGCTGAAAAGAAAAACTATCTACTGATTCTTCTACCGTCTCCCCGGCAACGGCGCCAAAATTTGATTACGCCCAAAGAATAACGCAGTAGTTGTAGTGTAGCTTTGGGGTGTCGATTCCACAGAGAGACAAGATTAAAAGAATAATAAACAGAATTTCTGAAACTAAAGAAAGTATTAAATGGTTAACGAGAAAATAAAATATAAAAAGTGATTTTGAATGCAACTAAAAATTAAACAAGCTGAATAACGGAAAAAGTATTCAAATTTAACAAACAGTAGAGCTTCGGGAATCCCTTGCACATATATGGTATTTTAATTATTTTTAATTCACTGATAACTCAATTGAGAAATTAAATTCCAAAAATCTCAATCGGAAGATATAAAATTATGAACCAAAATTAAACTGAAAATAACCCTTTGAAAAATCATTCAACACTTTTAAATCACTCAAATTATTATTCACATTGAGAAAACCCAACGACGACAATATACCCAACGAGTAATACTGCAGCAGAGAACTGAATCAATATAAATAACTAATTGTTTCAAAAATAATCAAAACATGAATCCATTTGATAGAAAAAGCATGACTGAATCTATAAACGGACTAAACCCTTTAATTATTTGGAGAATAAAATCCAACAATTAATTATGAATAATCATCAAAGAATTTAATAAATAAAAACCACGTACAGGAATCAAAAATAAATTAAAATAACCATCTATGGTACAAGTTCATCCCTAATCCCACTTGAAAATTTAGTTACCCATGTACAGGATGAATAACGTAAATTTCGCAGAGAAATAATCTACCATGGCGTCACTGCGTTGATTTTTTTCTTTTTCCTGTTCAGTCTTGCACAACCGCACAGCCGCAGCTCTTGTTCTCTTTTTCCTCCCTGTGCACAGTAGCCGCCGTCCTTTTCTTTTTTTTTTTATCCCTTCATGCCGCTTCACTTGATTCAGCCTACCGCACATAACCAAGCCCAGCGCCTCACACACGCACAAGCCCAGCGACGGGCCCACTGTTGACCCCTCTTTCCTGATTCTTTTTCTTTTTTCAATGCCAACTGCATGCCTCTTGTTTCTGTTTAATCTCAATAGCAGCCGCCGTCCTCAAGCTTTACTCCAGCACCGAGCCCCACTTCATGAACCAAATAGCCACTGGTCAATAGCCAAGCCCTTCCGCAGCGCCTCCTTGCCGCGCCAAAACCAGGCCCCACTTCACGCTTAAAGCCCAATACCCTTTGATTTGCGTGTTGCACCAGCCTGGGCCCCGCACATCAGCCTTCCAATTTGTTTCTTGCTTTGCCTTCATTTCTCTTATTCTTTTGTTTTTTCCTTTGTTTTGCTTTTCTTTCCTTAGCCAGCCGTCCACCTTTGACTTTCACTTCCTTTTTCTCTATTTTTTTCTTCTTTTTCTTCTGGTTTGCTTCAACGCATGCTCAACCAAGCCTAGTTGCAACTTAAATTCTTTATTCTTTTTCTTGCGCCCTGCAATCCATCAAATAATGAATTAATTTTACCACGTGACTGAAACAAGTAATGGGTTTTGCAACTGTTCAGGAATAAAATTCATAGAGACTATTTAATACATTTATTTGAGATTCAAAATATTATAAAATGATGCTCAAATATATTCCACTGTAAATAGAAATTAAATTAAATAATATCAATTAAGACCCAACATTTCTACTCACATTTTAGCAATTTCATCTAATAATAAGACATTTAGAGTGTACTTTTGTGCACTCATCAGACATGCATGGGTGTGTCACGCATATTGCCATTGCATTGTATTGATGACTTGGAATGCATGTAGAGTATAAATATACACTTTCACATGCCATGCTATAATGTTGTTCCTTGCATTAGCATTATGTCATATCAGCAGTTGAGCTGACCCCTTATGGGATATCATATTACAGATGAGGCTCCCATTACTTGAAGACTTGAAGGATGGAGGGGAGGTAGACTATGGAGGATATTTGGCCTTTGGGGCATATTTTGTGTGCATAAGGGCATAGAACCTAAGACATGTATATTCCATTATGAAAAAACTTGTATATTATGAATGCTACGGGCAAGGCCCTTTAAGTTCAAGTTCATGTGTATGTATGATGGATTGTATAATTAAATGATGTATATTTAATTTCTATAAGATTGTGGCCGCCGAGTGAGGATGGGATTTGAAACCCCTTAATGATATGAAGTGTTATGAATATTAGGTGGGAAAAATGTTTAGAAAACAAAGGAAACCATGTCAAAATTTTATGAAATTAAAAGAGCCATTAGGTGTGTAAAATGCCCATGAATAAGTGGAAAAAAGTGTCACAAAGTGGGAGTTAAAAGCCTTGAGGAAATAGGCCAAGACTTGGAAAAATTAGCTGCAGTTGCTATAGTGTTTCTGCAGAAAAATGGAAAAATTAGTAGTAGCCAGCTACAGTAAAAAATTCAGAAAAAAAAAAGCAGCCCATCCTCTAGTTGCCCAGCCGCGCCCACACAAGCGTGCCCCTACGCGCCGCGCGCGTGCCACCGCCCTGCGCCTCGCAAGCCCCAAGCCTGCCCCTTGCGCGTGCATGCCCTGTGCGACCATGGGCGTGCTGCCACCTGCTACTTGCAGCCCTGATACCCCTCCATGACACTAACCCTTGGCCATATTTTTTAGTCATGTTTGGCCTCCCTTTTGAGCTATGTTTGGGCACCCTTTTGGGCTATGTTTGGTCACCATTTTGGGCTATATTTGGCCACTTTTATGGGCCATGTTTGGCCACTTGGACTAATTTTTGGTAGACTTTTGATCTATTCTTGGCTTATGTCTTAGGGCCTTTGGGCCTCAATTAGGCCACTGTTCCGAGGCATATTTAGGGACATTTTTGGGAGCGATCTTGGAGGACATACTTGAACATACCTTAGATTAATTTTGACCACTGGTTAGGGGAGATGTTTGACTATCATTTGAAATCCATTTTGGGTAAGCCTAGTAACAAGTTTCATTTTAAATTTTGGGGGAAACATGAGGAAATAGATGAGTAATCAACTGAATATCTTTAATTATCATTTATTAATTTCTTTTTAATTTCATTTCACTCACTCCCCGGGTTTGTGGAAATTCGGGGCGTGACATTGCCCCATGGAAGGGTTTGGCTAGATTTGGCCGTGATAGGAAGTTGGTACCAAGGTATATTGGACCATTTGAGATCTTTGAAAGGATTGGGGATATCACCTACTGACTTGCTATATCACCACATTTAGTGGGAGTTCAAATGTGTTTTATGTTTCTATACTTCACAACTATCAACCCGATCATTCACATGTTTTATATTAGACCAATTTGAGTATTGAGGAGGAAACTTGTTATAAAGAGCGTGTAACACCCTGACCCGAAATATGGGGTAATGTGACACATATTACGAGGTAACAAACCGTAGTTTAAAATTAACTATGAGCAGACCGAGAGTCGAAGAATACTCAAATAATTACATCTTTATATGCATTATATTAGGTGTATAATAGATACATATGATTATGATATGTATATTACCATAAGAGAAATACACACACTAAGTGTGTATTTGGTGTGTATAGTTTAAAGTATGTATATATATATATATATACACATATATACACATGTAAATAAATATATATATACATGTAAGTATATATATGTGTGTGCAAAACTGTGAAAAAGTGTGTGAGTGGCGGTTATGTGTGTGTTTTGAGTGTGTGCTTAATATATATATATATATATATACATAACACAAAATATCAAGCCAAGAATTAAATGGAAAACTGAAATGGAAAAAGTAGAATTAAATGGATTGGGAAGTCTAGTTAGGCTACGAAGGGATGGAGAGAAAGAGAGAGATGGTAGTGGGAATTTGTTTAAAAACAAAGGCATGCACTGCATGCTCATTTCTTAAGAAAAGAATCAAAAGGAAAGGGAGCAACAAGTTAGAAAGAAGGATTCAGAAGGAAAAAGGAGAAGAGAATCAAGAAAAAAAGGTGAGAAAATATTGAAACTATATTTTCTCTCTCTAAAATATTTTGCATGTATGTAAGTAGTTTAAGCTTTGTTATGCATATATGATGCTTAGTATAGGTTTAAACTAAATCAAGCATGAAATTAGGTCTTAAAAACAGTTAAAAACACAAGACCCACGAGAAACCACCGTTGATGGACCATGTTTAGAGCAGGTCTGAATCAATGGCAACCAAACCCCCTTTAACCTGTTGGGATCTCAACTAGACCCTCCAAGTGTTTTAAAAACAATAGACCACGACCAAGAAAACCCTAGAAATGGGAGTTGTAAGTTTCGGGTTTGAAACCCAGCCTCTAAAATAGACTCTTAAACCAAGTTTATGGAATGGGAAATTGAAGCCCTCTAAATAAGGAACACAACCAGCCAAATCCCATAAAGCTTCATAGAGAAATGGCTATTTACAAGTATAAAAGCCGTCGGGCTATGTGTGATCAACCAACCCTTTTGAACCAAATCCAATCCCTCAAATGAATGCCAAAACCTTCCTTAGGGTTCCAAGAACAACATGGGATCGAAAACAGAGAGATTTGGTGGTTTAAAATCCACGAAATTAAAAATGAAAAATCCTTAAAATTAGGGCAACAGTAACCAGGCGTAGGAAAGAAGAAGACCCCGCTGAGCCAACTCGCGAGTTGACTCAACCGAGTCCTAACTCAGATGAATCAGCCTTATGTCGACTCAGACACGTCACACTATGGGGCTAGCCACTGCATTATTAGGACGAGGCCGTTTTTAGGCTTCAGGGTTTAAAACCCTAATTCGACCTGTTTGGCTACGTGTCTTGGGCCCAATTTGATAACCTGTGCACGATTGGGGATAGCCTATCCACGGATAAGGCCTTTATACGCCGTTTGGGTCAAGAAAAATTAGAAAAAAATAAAGGGCCGTAGCCCTTGAGGTTCGAATGCCCGACCTCACGAAACCAACCCTAACTCTTTACCAATGGGACAGTCGGTACCCATGTTATATATTAGGGAAAAATATATATATATATATATATATAATGAAAAAGAAAAAATAAAGAAAAATGAAAAAAGGTGCTACGCATGCTAGGACTCGAACAGGGAACCAAAGGGAAGGAATGAAGCATACGAACCATTTTAGACAGGACAATCCTGTGCCTTTTTAATGCACAAATATATATATAAATTACATTAAATAAAATAAAATTAATTAATTAAATTAAATAATGACGAAAGGGTCCGATGTCTAAATTGGACAAGTTATTAGTGTATTTTTACTATCTTGGATCTTTTGAGACCAATGTTGAGGTCCGTTTTGTGAGATGAGACCTCGAGAAATAAAGACACGTAAAGGGATAAAATTATCATTTTGCCCCTAGTGCCCCTAAAGCCAAATTGAAACTAGAGAGAGTCTAAATTGACTTTCTTCGACGTTCCAGACTCAATGGTAGAGTCTATTTGACCAAAAAAAGTACTTATAATGAAGAGACATAAAATTTGATGAATGACATAAAGTCATGTAAACTAGAACGCTGTTCGATGCTCTGAGTTAAAAAGTAGGATTCGTATTTTGAAATAAAATATGAAAAGACGTGACACATGAACATGTGAAATAATAAAATTAAACTTTAAATTAATGGAGCTACCAAAAGAGTATAAACTGAAATGAATTTAATTATTAACACATTAAATCGTGTTATAGGTTAAGATTACAAGTTAAATTAAGTACGCATGAAATTTATGGAATATTCATAAATCGTTTAGGATTTAATACGATCTAAGCATAAGTTAAGAAGAATCAATAGGTGACATTACAGTGAATGTAAAGTTAATGAGACTATTTATGAATTGTTCTTAGGAACTACAAGGAAAGTGGGAAAGCGCATTTTTAGCACTAACCCTAAGGATCGAGGTGAGTAACCCTGTATTTGAAGTGGAGATTTAACTTCACGGATTTGAAGAAGTTTTAAGTTCAAAAGATATGAAGTATTGAATCCCAAATTCAATATTTACATGATTTCAGTGCTAAATTGTTCTATTCTTATAAACTCAGTTGTGACATGCTCAGTGAATGGTTCCTACTATAGTTTTCCAAAAAATATATTTCAGCATGTCTAAGTTTTAAATGCCAAATTATGTAAAGTGCTCTGAATTTGCATATTCCAAATATTTGAAGATTTTATCATAAATTCATGAACATCATGTTTTGAATTTTCATAAAAGCGTCTAGGTGAAGAAGTCATGTGTTAAATGTGTTTAAATGCAAGAAAAACTATGCATAAGCACCATGGATTTGTTGGGTTTCTTCGGAACTCAACCACAATACGAATAAATGCCAAGTAGCAAGATCTAATCCCCCAGGCATATGAGATATCTCCACGTAAAGTAAAACAAAAATCTGGTTCGAAACTTATTCCACTAATGGAAGTGACAAGGTGTGTGTTGAAAATGGAAGCAGGTTTTACCCTCATTTTCAGTATGCATATGTACATGTTTTGAAGTTCATATACTATATGTGAAGAAGTACATGATTAGCTTGAATACTTTAAATGTTTCGAAGCTATTTGTTTTAAAGATGAAAAAGCAAGCAGGTTTTATCCTCATGTTCAGTATGCATATGTACATGTTTTGAAGTTCATATACTCTATGTGAAGAAGTATATGTTTAGCTTGAATGCTTTAAATGGTTCAAAACTTTATGTTTTAAAGGAATGAATATACTCTGTGTTCAAATTATACGAGAAATTGGTAATGATTGTCTTACAAACTCTCATGTGTTAAACCACTACCAATTGAAACCCTATGACAAATGTTAGAATTACTCACAAGCTTAGATTAGCTTACCGGATTTTTATCCGACCCCCCTTTGAGGTGATTAAAAGCAAGTCCAGATTTTGATGATGAAGACGTAAAACTATGCTCATGTAACACCCCGACCCTGTATGATTAATAATTAATTTACTAATTATTAATTAGTTCCGATTTAAGGAATGATTAAGGGAATTAATCATAATCTCTCGGCGGTCGTGATAGACCAACAAAGTAATTAAATATGTTTGAGAAGAGGGTGTGATGCCCGAACCTAATTATCAATTAATTAGGTGAAATAATGTCGTTTTAGCATTGACGAAACTCGAATTAGCTAACTATAGAAATCCAAAATAAATAATAAACAACACGGAGCTTGTGACACTGAAGATAACTGAAATACGAAACTCTCGGAACAAATCGCATTGAAAAAAGAGCTACGGAATCAAAGTTAGGTAGGAAACATTGAAACTGAATTACTGTGTCTGCCAAATGAGGCCTTAGCCTAAAATGATGGAAAATGGCCAAAAGAGTGGCCAAGGGGAATTAAACCCTTGACCTATGGAAGCAAAGAAATTTCATTCAAAAAGTTATCAACTAGGCTAGGGGCATCTTTGTATACAAATGTACAAAGACATATATATATATATATATATATATATATATAAGTACAAATCTGATTTGGCCACCTCCCAAGTGACCAATCACCAAGCATGCAACACATCAGCATACGTCACCCCTATGCCCCATAGACCATCATGCCTCTCTCACCCCACGATTTCACCTGCTCCCAACCAAAATTCAGGCAAATCAATTATAGGCTTGGGAGACGTATTGAACAAGAAATCTGATAATTATAAGTCTCCATTTGGAGGGAAATCAGACCTGCAATAATCCTGTAAACTGACATAGAGAAAGAGAGGGTTAGAGAGAGAGAGTTGCTTGTGTGAGGCTTGCATGTGTATACAACCTTGTGTGCATGATATGTGTGTATCCATGGAATGTAATGCACAAAGAGAGGAGAACTGAGGGCACGAGTGGGACAGGAGCACACACAAAAACCTGGACCAAGCCATGAACAGGCCTGAATCGAGCCAAGAGGAGAACAGCCACTGATTGAAAGGTATAAACCCAAAACTGCTAAAATTTTCTGTTTGGATTACTAGTACTATTCTGATAAGTTTTGGTCCATATGAACCATATATATAAGCTCCTGTGAGACCTTAGGACTGTTCTGAATTAATTGGGACAGTCAAATAAGGCTAGAAAACACAGAACCGAGAACAAACTGCCATGGATGGACCCCAAGTTGCAGGTCTGAATCGACCATAACCAAACTGAATTTTGATGGTCTAAACATGAACTAGACCCTTATAGGACCCCAAAACCACTGATCCACGACTTGGAAACCCAGGTTTAGACCCTCAAAATCGAAACTATTTGTCTCGGCCATGAAACCCAAATTCTGCAATGGGCTCTTAAATTGAAATTTATGAATGGAATGTTGATCCCCATGGACATACGGTCACAACAAGCCAAACCTCATGAGGTTTGGTTGAGAAATGAGGCCATACAACCGAACTGAAACCCCTCACAATAATCGGGCTAAACAGAGCTCAATCTTTAGATTCGAGGCTCTAAACTCATGCCAAAGTATTGGTCTAACTCCCAGAAATGTTTTGGGATGAAAATCAGTTGAAAAATCTGCCTGAAACTTCATGAATTGAAGAAAAACAGAAACTGTAAACTAGGGCTACAGTAGTAGAGGCGATAGGGAAGACAGAGTTGACTTGGCCGAGTTGACCGAGTCAAGTTGAGTTGGCCCAGTCGACTAATACACGGGTCGGGCAGCGAGCGTGCCACCCCATTAATGAAACTGCACCGTTTTGATGTTGGGATGTTTTAATTTAAAATCTGATTCAGCCTGTTTGGTTACGGATGCACGAAATAGAAATTGGAATTTGGGTTAACCTGAATACGGGTAAGAGAGAAATTGCGGTTAACGGGGATATCTTATCCCGGTTTTCTGAAGGTCACAAAACCGGTTGGTTTTTAAGAATTTTGAACCGGTTCAGTTCTTGAACCCTAAAACCAATGCGTTTGAACCCTTAATTTATAAAATTCTATTTTGACCCCCAAATGTTTTCTGATATTACGGTTTAACCCCCAACAGTTCTGAATATTATACAATGGCCCAGATTTTGAAAAAATTGTGCAATTAAGCCCCTCAAAAAAATAATTAAATAATTATTTAATTATTTTATTAAATAGGTAAAATTATAATTTTACCCCTGGACATTAAATATGTCAAACGGAGTCCAAATAAGTTAAATAAATAGTGTATTTTCACTATTTCAAGCATTCCGGACTCAATGGCGGAGTCCGATTGGGGAAATTAAGTCCCAAAAAATACAGACCCGTAAGTGGTAAATGACTGTACTGCCCTTGATGATACCTAGGCCCAAATAAAAATAAAAGATAGCATATTCTGATTATGTCAGGCATTCTGAACTCAACGGTGAGGTCCGTTTAATGAACCGAAGACCCGAAAAATACAGACACATAAATTGTAAATGACTGAATTGCCCCTAATGATTCCCAGAGCCAATTGGACATAAAACATAGTCCAATTTAATTATGTCGGACACTCTGGACCTAACGGTGAGGTCTATTTTATGAACTGAAGTCCGAAAAATATGATGCATGTAAAAATTATCGAATTGCCCCTGATATTGTACAAAGCCCAAATGACGTCCGATTGGACGAAACTGATACCGATAGGAACCCGGACACCTATGAAACTGTATGCATGACTAAAAAACGAATCGGGGTCAGAATCGCACCAAGTGTGAAATTACCAAAACGCCCCTAATATTATACAAAGTCTGAATGATGTCCAAATTGGACGAAACTGATACCGATGGAAGTCCAAATGCCTGTGAGACTGTACACAAGATTAAATGACGATTCGGGGTCAGAATTACACAAAACGTAAAATGACCAACATACCCCTGAGCATTGTAAGTGCAAGATAGAGGCCAATCTGATCTGATAAAATTATCATAAGTTTAATTATGATGACCGAAGGGCTAAATAAGACTCTAGAACTGTTAGAGCGTACAATGAGAAATGACCGATGTGTCCCGATGATCTAAAACAGATACCAAATGAAGTCCAAAGGACTTAGGAATTTATATGTAAGATATATGGGACATTCTGAGGACCACAATAGGGTCTGGGGCAAGAATGATAAAATTACCATTTTGCCCCTAAGGTTAAATAAATACCTAACTGATACCGATTTAAGTCTAAAAGGCTTAGAACTTCATACATAAGATATGTAGACTATTCTGAGGACCATGACGGGTCCGGGACAAGAATGACAAAATTACCATTTTACCCCTAAGGCTAAATATATGCTTAATTGATGACGATTGAAGTCTAAATGACTTATATCATAATCCTGATGACTACTGAGCTTAAGTAGAAGAAATAATAGCCTCGGGTGACACCTGATGAAAAGGGTAGTAGGCTACTGGGCTACCTTAGGTAATCCGATAGATACCTAAGATGATGAATCAGCCATGAATGGTTAAATTCTGATCTGTCTATGATTGATGACTATTCAGGATATACAAGGATGTGCATGAGACAATATCTAGAGATTATCAGATTATCTGTGCAAGGAGATAAACGTAAAGTTTGTGAGTAACTCCTGACACTGTACTGTATTTTGATTCACTGTCTGTCCTTTGTGAGTAACTCCTGACACTGTACTGTATTTTGATTCATTGTCTGTCATTTGTGAGTAACTTCTAACACTGTACTGTATTTTGATTCACTGTCTGTCCTTTGTGAATAACCTAGACTCCTGACTTGGTGTATAAGTTACTGTCTAGATACCGTACTTTGATGCACTGTACTGTTTTGCGCGTTATACTGTTTAAAAGCATATACTTAATGTATACCCTTTCGTACTACATCATACATGATATGAATCCATCCTTAAATTAATGGATATAGGGTTTTCGCTTAGTACCGTTGTATTCTACCCGCTAATGTTATTCCTCTACCCTTGACCGTATTCCTGTGTCTTTGACTGATGCTTTGTTCCATTCGATTCCGTTATGTTCTGTTCGTTAATGATCTGTCTGTCTTGATCGATATATGGTCCAATTCCGTTATGATCTATCCGTTGATGATATGCCTTGTTCTGATTGATATATTGTTCTACTTTGTTCCGTCATGTTCAGTTCCGATATGCCTCGTTCTGATTGATATATTGCTTCGCTTGTTCCGCTATGTTCCGTCCCGTTATGCCTCTGTCCTTAATTATGCCTGTGTCTTTGACTGATGTTTTGTTCCGTCTGATTCCGTTATGTTCCGTCTGTTGCTATTGTGTCTGCCTTGATTGATATATGGTCCAAGTTCCGTTATGATCTGTCCGAATTCTTGACTTGATGCATAAGTTATATTGTCCAGCTATTGTATTTTGATGTACTGCACTGTTTTGTATACTATACCGTATGAGTAGCTTGGAACTTCTGACTTGGTATATAAGTTACTGTCTAGATATTGCATTTTGATGCACTGTACATTTTGAATGTTATACTGTCTGAATGCATGTTTTTAAATGCAAACTCTTGCACTGCATTACACGTGGCATGATTCTGTCCCGTCCTACTCTATTGTTTTGTTTGGTTTGTCTTGTTCCGTTATATGGTCTGTCTGGTTTTGTTCTGTTATGTTGTGTCTGACTCTGGGTACCATTCCTGTTATGAGCGGTCTGGCATAAGTAGGCTTGATTATGTGCCTAACTAACATATTGTTTGTTATGCTCTGTTATGTTCCGCTCAGTACTGATCTGTTCTAATATTTGATTTAATTGCCTATACTCTTGTTGATATATTGGCATCGTGTACTGTTCCGTCCGTCCTGATTTGTTGTTCCGTTTAGTTCAGTCCCGTTTTAATCTACTTAAACTACATTCAAAGTAGATTTATAAAACTGCCATTCTAAAGCGATTGAACTATCCTTGTGATTTATAAACAAGACCGGGTTTGAAACCTATGACAGGGAACTTGTGTTACTCATTGGGCTTTTCGAAGCTCACCCCATTCCCTAACGTTTTTCAGGAATTATCTCTATTGGATGAGAAGGCACTATGATATGACATGACAGGCCGAGTGACACTTCAAGTAAAGGATCTGATGGCACTGATCTGTGGTGACTCGATTATTGTGGATTGAATCTGTTTATTCAGGTGAGTGATATGATACGGTTGACTTGATTTATATACACTGGATATAAGGACATGGCTCATGGGAATGAATGGTACTCTAAAGATATTAGATCTGCTCTGTTGTTATATGCCTGTTTATAGATATGCTCTGAACTTAGAACTATTAGCTATTTTGGATTTAGACTTGCTCTGTGGTACATACCCTTATGGTGGATACATGAGTTGCATTCCTTTGACAAAAAAAAAAAAGGTTTTAAATTTCGCTGCATCTGACCCTACAGTCGGAGTGCAATTCACCAGAAAGTTCAGAATTTGCCTTCGGTTGGTCGCGTGGCTACTGACTGGCATCACGTCCTCGACATCCGTGTAGGGTGGGGTTTCGAAATGTGACAGCTCATTTTGAGGAAGGGCATAGGAAGCTTATTTCAGGATTAACAGTCTTTGAAGAACACTATGAAATTCTAGTTAGTGACTTGTATTAGAAGACAGTAAACTGGTATGTATTAAGCCCATGGGACAACTAAATATGATTGTAATTATAAATTCTTTAGTTCTTTATTTTGTTCTGAATGTATAATCATGTGTACCAATGTGAAGAGTGGCAGTACCGGACGGATGTGCAAAATTTTAAAATAAGAAAAGAAAAGAAAAAGTTTTTCACGCTTCCGCAAACACGGGCCGCACCCTTGTCCGATACTACTGCTTATGTGAGCATCGTCCTAAAGCCCTCGGGCCTAAAGGCGGCGATCACAATTCGAGATCCGCACAGCGTGGGTTTCATGTCTTGACAGAGCGACCCATTCGAATTCTGGATTCAAGAAAACAATTCTTACGAGGCAACAACATTCCATTGGTCAAGGTCTTATGGAAATATCATAGCATGGAGGAGGCAACATGGGAATGAGAAGATGAACTGCGTACTAAACATCTGAAATTATTCCTTGATAGAGGTATTACTTAAATTTTGGGGAAACAATTTCTTTAAAGGGAGAGGTTGTAACGTTTCTTAAAATTAAAAAATAAATAAATTAGTAAATAATGGATAATCCTAGCTCTGCATGAAAATAATAATCACAAACATATGAATAAGAGGGGAAAAACTTGAATAATGTAATGTGAGATGAATTGGGGTAGAGACATGAAATGTAGAATCAGAAGAGAAGCCAAGTTTCTCGTCTTCATTTGAACGAGCACCAATAACCTTTTATTTGGTCTTCGTTCGATACTCGTTTGAACAAAGGCACACTTGTTTGAACGAGGCCTTATTCGTTCGAACAAGCATTTGACAGACCACTTTAAGTTGCGAGTTGAAAGGCCATCTATGCACAAACTTCATTTCTCATTATTCTTCAAAGCTTTTTTAGACAAGATGTAAGTTAGGGTTCGATGTTTTCTGGGTTTTCATGGATTACCAGGTTACACAAATACATCCTTGTGCTAGGATTCATCTTTAGGAAGATTCTCACCGATTGAAAGTTGGGATTTCTTCAAAAACAACAGGGTTTCTTTTTATAGTTTTTCATTTTCCTTACAGATTTAGTTTGAATAAGTATCTGAACGGTGTACCTCTCTTCTTAGGGTTTGAGAGCAAGGATTGAGCTAGGGTCTTGGAATCTCTCTCTCTACACATAAGAATTTATTTCTCTTAAGGTTGTGAGGTAGGCATTCTTACCTAGGTTGAAAGTTTGGTGTTTTCCATGTGAAGCATGACGTATTTTACTTATCTTGTGATTGTTCCTATAATGTCATATGTTTCTATATTTTTCATGCCTTGGAATATAGTAGAATGTTGAATATCTTGAATGGTACTAGTATTGGCATGTGTTTGAGATGAGTGATAAAATCTTTGAACACCATATGTGTATGTATTTATCATACTTGAATTGGATGATAAAATTTTTGAATACCATGTACAAATTTATTTCTCATACTTGAGTTGGATGATAGAACTGTTGAATACCATGTATACATGTATGTCTCATACTAGGTTGTCTTATCATTATTGTACTTTAGTGATAAATGATGAAATGATGTTACTTATTGGCATGTTTGTAAATGAATTGAGAAACATTGATGATGATAGAAAATATGAAATGGAAATGAATGACAAAATGTGGATAATTTCTCATTGCGATAAATTGAATAAGGAGGGATGTGAGATTGTTGGGATTGTGATGCCTTGGTTAGGAATTTAATAAAAGGCTTTAAATTTATGAAATAGCGAGAGTGTGTGCTAGTGAGATTTCTCTATTTCCCGGTGGATCAATTTATGATAGGGATGGTGTGTCCCATCAGTTACGAACTATAACCCTGCATGGGTGGTGGTGCATTACTAATGAGTTAGTAGCTCTAGAAGCATTAAGCCTTTCAGGGGAAGATAGAAAAACTAAGTTTCAAAATGTTAGGACTCGACTTGAGTGGAATGAAGAATGAACTCAATCTATAGTTACACAATATACACTTACTTTCTCTCATGAGTTACGTAACACTTTCTTATGCTTATTGTTTATTATCTCTATCAATTTGGTTAAATTGAAGGGATTATCCAAATAATTAAAGTGAAAATGAAAATCTTAGTTATCACTTATGTCACGACCCGAAACCCACCCTATGCGAATTTCGTGTCGCGGGGCCGACCCGAAGGCCGTCCCTACTTTTTCCATTCCTGTATCATAGTACTAATATGCAAAGTACTAAAATCCTCAAACAATAACAGCAGAAGTCTTATCAGTAATAGTACATCAGCGGAAGTCTTTCAATACACAATGTTAGCGGAAGTCTTTACAATACATAATATGGTTCTACATAAACAAAATAAGAACCAAACGTAACCAGTACCCGAGGGTGGTGAATACATGGGAGAACTAAGACATAGACTGATACAGTTCCTCAAAAATGTCTTCTTACGCTCTCAGACTCCTACTGGGGTCTTGCAGCGTCATCACCTGAAATGAGGGGTAAATAGGGGGAATGAGCTACAAGAGCTCAGCAAGTAAAAACAGATCTCCGACACTGGTATCGATAAGATACAAATCCATGAATAAGATTATGATAGCCAATCATAAGAATGGAGATGCTGTGACAGCCAATGAGAACAATTACCATGAAGGCCAATGAATAATAAGACACAATGTTCAATTAAGAGTAATGGATACACCATCAACATGAATCTCTCAACAACAATACAACAACAAGAAGTACTGCCACAATAAACCGATCCCAATCAATTCAATGAAGAGTGTCCTCTCAGTTTAAGATAAGTCACAAGGAATAGTGTTATTCAATAACGTAATCGTATCAATTCTTAGGAGATGCATTTACTTTGTTCTCAGGTAAAATGCCAATGTAAATGTAAATGAAATGCAAATGGAAATGCAATGAAAATGCCAATGTTTATGCCAGTCAATTGCCGGTGGAAAGCCTTCGAGGAATTCATTCCTGCCACCTGTCCATTTATGTACTTGACCCTTAGGTCTCCAGTTAATACAGAAAGCATCGGATGGATGTTGTGACTGAGCACAAATCCCGTATTCATAACATATCATGATTATTCATAATTCCACAAAGGTATGAAAAGGAATATTATATATTCAATAAAGACATAACAGTAGGCCTTTCCAGGCGTGGTTCACAATAAAGATATAGCAGACAATAAAGACATAGCAGTAAGCCTTTCAAGGCATGGTTCACATGATAACAACGACATAGCAGTCAATCAATGTCCACAAGATAGAACAATATCGCATTGTGGATAGCAATAACGTGAGGTACTTTCAACAGTACAAGTTTGGCAGTAAAGAGAATAAACTTAGCTTGGAAACACCATATGGAAGAGAAAGGGAATTTACTTACTTCTATCGTGATTCTATCTTAGAAATTCGTGAATGTACCCTTGCCTTTGGAGTTTCCTATATATCAGTGAGTACGTTTCAGAATAAATGCTATTCATTAAATTTTATTCCTTTCTATCATAAGTATTTCAAATACTAATTTAGACTTTACCATTGAGTCTGGAATGCCGAATAAAGTCAGTTTAGGCTTTCCCGGAATTCCATTTGGACTTTTGTACTGAAAAGGGCAAAATGGTCATTTTGCACTTTACGTTATTTTATCCTTTGGGGTTTCGTCTCATAAAACGAACCCAACCATTGGACTCAGAACATCCGAGATAATAAGTTTTGACTATTCATTTGCATCGTTTGGACTTCGTTTGACCCATATTTGAGATAGGGGCATTATTGTAAAAATTAATATTTAATTAATTTTCTGTTTGGGCCTTAGTGTAATTTTTTAAAACATTTGGGGCCGGTTCACAATTTTTGAAAGCTGCGGTCTGAACCAGTTGGTTCAGACCCAAAAACCCTAAACCGGTCTGCCCCCTTACTGAACCAAACGGTTCACTTCAATTGAAAAACCGGATTTCAATAACCCTGATTTCCTATCCCATCCCTGGTTTGGATAGCACCAAACCAATTTCCTATTTATTATCCCTGCAACCAAACAGCCCAAAACCCAATTAAAACCCCAATTCAAATGACATAGTTTCATGCCCCATCTCATATCCGGTCGGGTACCGACCCGATCCGAACCCGGATCCGGTCTAGACTTAACCCGGTAGCCCCCACGATTTTTCGGTCATCTTCCCCACGTCTCCGGTAGGGTTCCGGTGGTGAATAGTCACCTTCTCCGGCGACGGTCACCAATTTTTGACAGTTTTTCCTCCCGTTTTAAATGCCATTCTCTTCCCTTCTTCCCAAGGATTTCAACCCTAGCCTCGGCTTGCCCCAAAACTCTCCCCATCTTTACGAATAGTGAGGTATTCAACTCCGACCGATTCTCCGGCCGAACCTTCCCTCTCTCTTTCGTGACTGTTAAGGCACAGTTTTCACTCAATTTTTATCCTAGTTCTTTCCTGTGTAATAGAGGATCAGTTCCTCATTATAAAAACCAAGTTTTAAACATAAATTTCATGGAAATCCAGATTATTGATCAGACCTGCAACTCCATTTTTCTCTTTGGTTTCTAAACCATTTTCTATCATTCTTTTTGCAATAAGTTCCATTTTTCATGCTGATTTAGACCCTACAATTAAATACAAGCTTCATGCTCTAAATCGAATTAACAGAACTAAAAACTCTTACCTGGGTTTCAGTTTTTAGCCCACTGTGACCCTCCAAACCTCTCTGTTCCTGCTCCTGAGTTCCTTGACAATGTCTCTCTCAGCCTCAGTCTCCTCTTTGCCCCTCAACTCTCAAACCCGTATACATATATAAAGAGACTCCACCGTCTCTCTCTCTCTCTTTCTCTCTCTCTCTCTACCTTATCACTCTCTCTCTTGATTCTCCCCCCTTCTAGAGCCCCTTTTCTTGACCAAGAGCTCTAATTTTCCCTCTCCCAAATGCAACTTTGCATTTAAGTGGTGTAGGATATTTGTGTATATGTAATATATAATATATATATATATCACACACTACACACACATCTCTCAACCGACACACACACACACACACTGATATGTGGTTGCTTGGAAGCTTCCCTTCCCTTTTCATTTATTTTAAATTACTTGTATTTACATACATAATACATTACATTATACATATATACATAAAAAATACATATTTCTTATACATGTATTTATAACCGTATAAATACGTATAACTGTATTTTTAGTCACGTACACATACACTAATATTTCGTGAACTATGCATGTGTACGTACGTATGCATGCATGGGTTGCATGCATGCACGCTTTTTGAGGTAAGGTTCTGAGTTGCTCGGGTACTACTCGACACTGTACATATGATAAAATAATATGGAGCTCTAAACAGACCATGTTACACTATTCAATCAACTTGCCTCGGTATATGTGTCGTATCCCGGGTCGGGATATCACATTCTTACCTCCTTAAAAATAAGTTGGTCCGCAAACTTAACAGTTCTAACTTCGGTGATTCTTGTGATTTTCGTGGTTCTTCTAACATCATGGTCTAACTGAGTTAGGCGTTTCATATTTGCTGAGAATCAAGTTTTACTGTCACATCAGATCAAGTTTTACTGTCACATCAATTATCGTAAGATTCTTCTATAATTTCTAGCGTACTTCGAAATCCTCACGTGACTCTCAATTCCTTTCCATGGTTCTCAGCGGTTTCCGTAAATTTAAAAGATCATTTAATGAACAAAATTTATAAAATTTCCTAAACGTGGCATTTAAATTTTATTCATTCAGTCTACTAATATACCTGGGGTATATATCATTTCCATACATAACTTTCAGTGATAATGACTCTTTCAAGAGTCGCCATTAATTCAATTTCATTTACCAAGTAAATATACATATCTTATAAAAGTATGTAATTCATTTTAAAGATTTACAAATCTTTATATTTCTATCATGAAATCACTCAACTCATCAATGCCCTTCAAATTCTATAAGATGGTAATATGTCAATCTAATACTTATACATCTATGTTACGTACTCCACTTGTTTCATGTATAACATCTATCATCAATCATTCTCCTTGTGGAACTTGAACAGTTAATATATAACTTAAGAGTTCTGTCTCTATGTTCAACTAGTAGTAAATGTTGAAGCTATAAATCAGTATGTAGAGCAATCATCTTAACAATATCGAGCATTTTGTGAACAACTATAAAGACCTGTGACTACTGGTACAGTAGCCAAATCATCTCCCAGTTTACTATAAAAGATCAATGGTCAGTATTCACATACGAGTCTATTTATCATATCAGGATTTACTCTGACTAGATGTTATTGTTAACTCCACACCCTTTTTAGTGTACTTCTATTCCATGTCAATATTACTGTCAAACTCACCACTTTTCAAAGTGTCATATTCCCAATTCTATGTTACATTTTATCTTTCAATGTGCACTAATTGTTTCCTTTGTTCATTATGGAACATAATTCCAGCTCTCACAAATCTTCACAGTATAGAACAATCATTTAATTCGTAAACATCAAGTGCATAATCCGTAAATAGAAATTCAATTTTCAATAACTATCGTAACACAGAACGACCATCAAATCATAAATATCAAGTCGATAAGCTAGATATAGCAATTTGATTCTCAATGTCTCCCTCAATATGGAACAATCATTTAATAAACATCAAGTACATGTTTCTATAAGATAAAACAATCATCAGGGTTTCCTAAATGTCATTTCTTCTATATTACTAAACCCAACTTCCAAGTATAGGTTAATCATTGAGAATTCCTGTGATCCTGATCTGTATCTCGTGTTTTCTATGTTTAATATTTCTAAACAATGATCCTCATGGTAACCATAAAATGGTTCAGAAATTAGTCTAGAGTTCACATGCTTTTCTGTTTAACATTTTCCAATTATAACTTCCCTGATATAATAAAATCAAAAATCAATCATCCAAGTGTTCAGTTGCTAAATTCAGTTTAGCAATTATATGATAACACAACCGAGTGTGTAAGGATCTTATAAGTGTCTAACAGGTTATAATTAACTGGACGGGTACCTTTAGCTATCTGTGTAGGAGGTTGATCTTTCCCTGATGCCACAGAGACTGGTGAGGTGGGTGTGGCACTGGTCGTAGCCTTGGCTTTCTGAGGGCAATTCCTTGCGAAGTGTCCATCCTGTTCACAATAATAACAAGTGTTTGTATTTCTAAGGCATTGCCCCTTGTGAGATTTTCCGCAGGTAGGGCATTGTAGGGGAGTCAGGTGTCTAATTGTTACTTCCTTTTGGTTAGGCACCCTACGTTTGACTTTTCTCTTTGCGGTTCCTTGTTTACCCCGTGTGGTGATCTTTACTGGTGCTATCACTTCGATGCACGTAGTTGACTGTTGAGGTTGGGCTCGAGGCAGAGATTTGAGAATCTCTTCCATAAGGTATTCAATTCGGTCTAATTGATCACTTCCTGTCTCAGCATTCTTGGTATGTCCCATTGCTGAAAACAATAAGTTTAGATAAGCATTTCTATATAGATCTACTCGTTCATGGTCTAACCGAGTCAGTATAACCTACCGAGGTATTCTTGTTTGTTAACCTTGTCTATAAGACAACCCGTAAATGCATAGAATAACAATCAATATTCACATGGAATCTATATCAGAGAGACTTCTGTTCTATCTATTGATTCCAACTCTAAGTGATCTATGCAATTCACAACTATCAATGTATTTATTGAGATAACCATGTCTGTAAGATAACTAGTAAAAAGAACCCATAAGATGTCCAGTCAATGAATGAGAGAATAATCAATGATCGTATAAAATCTAAATAAAGGATATCAGTTACATCTATTAACTTTAATTCTAAACGATCTATAAGTAATGGATTATTCCTCGCGTTAACCATGTCCGTAAAAGATAACCAATGAAGATAACCAATGAGGTGACAAGTCAATACATAAGATGACAGTCAATGTTCGTATAAGGTAAAACATCAGTCTTGTCTATCCATTCTAACTCTAGTCCTATCTCCCATGACTTACAATCGAACCTATAGCTCTGATACCAAGCTGTCACGACCCGAAACCCACCCTATGCGGATTTCGTGTCGCGGGGCCGACCCGAAGGCCGTCCCTACTTTTTCCATTCCTGTATCATAGTACTAATATGCAAAGTACTAAAATCCTCAAACAATAACAGCGGAAGTCTTATCAGTAATAGTACATCAGCGGAAGTCTTTCAATACACAATGTTAGCGGAAGTCTTTACAATACATAATATGGTTCTACATAAACAAAATAAGAACCAAACGTAACCAGCACCCGAGGGTGGTGAATACATGGGAGAACTAAGACATAGACTGATACAGTTCCTCAAAAATGTCCTCCTACGCTCTCAGACTCCTACTGGGGTCTTGCAGCGTCATCACCTAAAATGGGGGTAAATGGGGTGGAATGAGCTACGAGAGCTCAGCAAGTAAAAACAGATCTCCGACACTGGTATCGATAAGATACAATTCCATGAATAAGATTATGATAGCCAATCATAAGGAAGGAGATGCTGTAATAGCCAATGAGAACAGTTGCCATGAAGGCCAATGAATAATAAGACACAATCTTCAATTAAGAGTAATGGATACACCATCAACATGAATCTCTCAACAACAATACAACAACAAGAAGTACTGCCACAATAAACCGATCCCAATCAATTCAATGAAGAGTGTCCTCTCAGTTTAAGATAAGTCACAAGGAATAGTGTTATTCAATAACGTAATCGTATCAATTCTTAGGAGATGCATTTACTCTGTTCTCAGGTAAAATGCCAATGTAAATGTAAATGAAATGCCAATGGAAATACAATGAAAATGCCAATGTTTATGCCAGTCAATTGCCGGTGGAAAGCCTTCGAGGAATTCATTCCTGCCACCTGTCCATTTATGTACTTGACCCTTAGGTCTCCAGTTAATACAGAAAGCATCGGATGGATGTTGTGACTGAGCACAAATCCCGTATTCATAACATATCATGATTATTCATAATTCCACAGAGGTATGAAAAGGAATATTATATATTCAATAAAGACATAACAGTAGGCCTTTCCAGGCGTGGTTCACAATAAAGATATAGCAGACAATAAAGACATAGCAGTAAGCCTTTCAAGGCATGGTTCACATGATAACAACGACATAGCAGTCAATCAATGTCCACAAGATAGAACAATATCGCATTGTGGATAGCAATAACGTGAGGTACTTTCAACAGTGCAAGTTTGGCAGTAAAGAGAATAAACTTGGCTTGGAAACACCATATGGAAGAGAAAGGGAATTTACTTACTTCTATCGTGATTCTATCTCAGAAATCCGTGAATGTACCCTTGCCTTTGGAGTTTCCTATATATCAGTGAATACGTTTCAGAATAAATGCTATTCAACAAATTTTATGCCTTTCTATCATAAGTATTTCAAATACTAATTTAGACTTTACCATTGAGTCCGGAATGCCGAAGAAAGTCAGTTTAGGCTTTCGCGGAATTCCATTTGGACTTTTGTACTGAAAAGGGCAAAATGGTCATTTTGCACTTTACGTTATTTTATCCTTCGGGGTTCTGTCTCGTAAAACGGACCCTACCATTGGACTCAGAACGTCCGAGATAATAAGTTTTGACTATTCATTTGCATCGTTTGGACTTCGTTTGACCCATATTTGAGATAGGGACATTATTGTAAAAATTAATATTTAATTAATTTTCTGTTTGGGCCTTAGTGTAATTTTTTAAAACATTTGGGGCCGGTTCACAATTTTCGAAAGCTGCGGTCTGAACCAGTTGGTTCAGACCCAAAAACCCCAAACCGGTCTACCCCCTTACTGAACCAAACGGTTCACTTCAATTGAAAAACCGGATTTCAATAACCCTGATTTCCTATCCCATCCCTGGTTTGGATAGCACCAAACCAATTTCCTATTTATTATCCCTGCAACCAAACAGCCCAAAACCCAATTAAAACCCCAATTCAAACGACACAGTTTCATGCCCCATCTCATATCCGGTCGGGTACCGACCCGATCCGAACCCGGATCCGGTCTAGACTTAACCCGGTAGCCCCCACGATTTTCGGTCATCTTCCCCACGTCTCCGGTAGGGTTCCGGTAGTGAATAGTCACCTTCTCCGGTGATGGTCACCAATTTTTGATAGTTTTTCCTCCCGTTTTAAATGCCATTCTCTTCCCTTCTTCCCAAGGATTTCAACCCTAGCCTCGGCTTGCCCCAAAACTCTCCCCATCTTTACGAATAGTGAGGTATTCAACTCCGGCCGATTCTCCGGCCGAACCTTCCCTCTCTATTTCGTGACTGTTAAGGCACGGTTTTCACTCAATTTTTATCCTAGTTCTTTCCTATGTAATAGAGGATCAGTTCCTCATTATAAAAACCAAGTTTTAAACATAAATTTCATGGAAATCCAGATTATTGATCAGACCTGCAACTCCATTTTTCTCTTTGGTTTCTAAACCATTTTCTATCATTCTTTTTGCAATAAGTTCCATTTTTCATGCTGATTTAGACCCTACAATTAAATACAAGCTTCATGCTCTAAATCGAATTAACAGAACTAAAAACTCTTACCTGGGTTTCGGTTTTTAGCCCACTGTGACCCTCCAAACCTCTCTGTTCCTGCTCCTGAGTTCCTTGACAATGTCTCTCTCAGCCTCAGTCTCCTCTTTGCCCCTCAACTCTCAAACCCGTATACATATATAAAGAGACTCCACCGCCTCTCTCTCTCTTTCTCTTTCTCTCTCTACCTTATCACTCTCTCTCTTGATTCTCCCCCCTTCTAGAGCCCCTTTTCTTGACCAAGAGCTCTGATTTTCCCTCTCCCAAATGCAACTTTGCATTTAAGTGGTGTAGGATATTTGTGTATATGTAATATATATAATATATATATATATATCACACACTACACACACCTCTCTCAACCGACACACACACACACACACACTGATATGTGGTTGCTTGGAAGCTTCCCTTCCCTTTTCTTTTATTTTAAATTACTTGTATTTACATACATAATACATTACATTATACATATATACATAAAAAAATACATATTTCTTATACATGTATTTATAACCGTATAAATACGTATAACTATATTTTTAGTCACGTACACATACACTAATATTTCGTGAACTATGCATGTGTACGTACGTATGCATGCATGGGTTGCATGCATGCACGCTTTTCAAGGTAAGGTTCTGAGTTGCTCGGGTACTACCCGACACTGTACATATGATAAAATAATATAGAGCTCTAAACAGACCATGTTACACTATTCAATCAACTTGCCTCGGTATATGTGTCGTATCCCGGGTCGGGATATCACAACTTACTTGACACTACATATCTCACATGCATACACTTAGCAACACCTTAATTTTTCCTATTTTAGAATTTCTACTAGGGTTGTTGTTTTGACCCCTACCAGATGCGGGTAGCGACAATGAGTCAGCCACTTGATAATATACATTGAAGACAACTTCCTTTTTGACCATTTGTTTAGTTTTGGGAATGAAAAAGACCTAATGGTCTCTATGTTGTTGACATGAAGGCTTGGAAGCCTAGATGGGACTTAGATATTTTTGTGTATTTATAAGGGTAAACCTTTAAACTTTGGAATTGTTCTCTTTTGACTAGGAAGAAATACCATGTGATGAATACACTTTGAAATTGATGTATGCGATCCCTATTAGGTTTAATGGATGGGAATGTGAATAAATACATATATGTTATGCAAATTCAAGCGAGAATATACTAATTAGAGAGTGGTTTAGAACAAACAAAATTATTATATGTTTAATCTTGTCTTACAGGGCCATTATCGGGTCTTTGGAGCCCGGAGCGTGACAAGAAGTGCGGAAGACAAAAGTCTTGTTAGACTGCAAGATTGAAACCCCCAACTCCTTTTTCGAACCAATTAGCCCTGGAAAAGGATACCCTCGATGGAACTCCCTAGTAAAACCTAAGGTCGTGGCTCTAAGAGATAGAGTTAAATCAAAGGAAATGTTACGAATATAGACACGGATAAATCAAAATCCCTAATCGACTCTAAGTTTGTGTAAAACTCGTAAACTAAGGTCTCATAAACAGGACCTATTATAGGGAAAAGTGCTAACTACCCTCTCGCCTCAAACTATGAAAGACCATGGTACCATCAACATGGTCCTAGCAGGCAACTCCCTCAATGAGAAAGTGTCGTCGAAAAATTATAGTGTGACACAACTCACCCACTGTAGATCGATGTAGGACAATGTCCCGATGTTGGAGAAAATTAAGACTACACATGCAAACTAGGTCATATTTGCAGGCTAATTATGTGGTTCTATAATAAACTTAATAAAAATAAACTAAAAGGAGAGTGAGTTCTTAGATTGGCTCTACATTTCTGATATCGCTCTAATAGTCCCAAACCACTCCTAAGATCTAAAGATGATAAAAGAACTGAATTGAAAAAGAGTAGAAATCAAAAAGCTTACCATACACCCAAATAATGATGTAACACAAAATTGATCGATGAAACAAAAGTTCTAAATGCGGACTCGAGGATAAGTAGAGTTGAACTCGAAGACTTGTACACATAAGAGAATAATGGAATTGAGAAAAATAGAGAAAAAATCAAAAGAAATTGAAAGTATGAAGATATAATCGTTTGATCAAAATTTAACCATCTTGATTGCTGGATTTCTAAGAAATTCATTTGAAGGAAGCCCAATTTCATTCAAATGAATTTCATTAGCACGTATCATAATTGAATGTACTTTCATTCGAACGAGACCCAAATTCGTTCGAAAGGGATTTCCAAAATGCAAAAACTCAGTAAATTCTCATAACTCTTAGAAATGAATTGAAACAAGTTTGAAACCTACTCAAAACCATAGTAACTAAATAGAAATGTGTAACTACAATGTTAGATAATATCCCAAAGATTTCAAATATCTTTCACTAACAAATTTTGGACACTTGGGTATTAGAGGCAATGATCTATGTTCTTCAAAATTTTCAATTTTCACAAGTAACTCTAGAACACTTAATCACACTCAAGGTCCCCCTCCTCACCCTCCCTCATGGTGAATATTTGAAAAAAATTGAATCATATCTCATGAGTTTCCATGGAGTCAATGTTTTCACTACAGTGTTAGATGATTTAACGAACAATAAACACAAATGACTATAGTGAATTAAGCTAAGTGATAAAGATCTATGTTTAACCAACGAAACTCCCCCCTCAACATATGCCAACCTTAAAAAATTTTAAAATTATCAATCTTTTCTCTTTTCAAGGTGGCTTTCATAGTACTGAGTAGACATCTTTTTTCAAAGGTACACCCTTGAATAGCATACACACTATCCCATAGGTATTCCTTTCCTTGCATTCATTTTGAAATTTTCAATTTAAAACTTGTGCAATTTTGACTTTCTGAACAATCAACCTAAGTTAATCTTTCCAACTATGGACTCACTATAAGTTAAACAAGAAATTTTTATGCTCGAACATATCAACTAGTCCACTCTCATGAAATATGTGTGCATGCACAAGTGCATTGAGATCAAGTGAGGCTGAAAAGATTAAATGCAACTAAGTATAGAAGATTACATGTGAAGCATACAAATCTAAAGATCATGTATCATAGATTCTAATACTCACAGTGCATAAAACAAAAATTTTATTTTCAAAGATAAGGGATACTAAATAATAATACAATAAAAATAAAAATATTTTAGGATTATTTTTTTTATGAAAATAAATCTAATCTATGGAACAAAATAAGAAATCCTAACTACAAACCATAGACCTAGAAATAAGATATGAACATGAAGACCATCTTAGGCAGATAGTGCATATACCTATAGATTTTCTAAGATTCTCAAACCAAAGGCCATTTAAAGGTTTGGTGAAGATATTAACGAGTTGGTGTTTAATAGGGACATATTGCATTGATATGACACCTTCTTCAACAAGCTCTCTAATAAAATGTTGTCAAATTTCTATTTTCTTAGTCTTGGAGTGTTGGAAAAGATTCTTGGGGATGTTAATGTCACTCGAGTTGTCATAGTACACTGTCATCATGCCAATATCAACTCCATAATTCTTCAGCATCTGTCTCATTCACAAAAGCTGGGCATAACAACTACTTACAATTATGTATTTTGCCTCAGCTATGGATAGAGATATGGAATTTTGTTTCTTTTTATGCCATGAAACCAAGGCATTGCCGAAGTAGAAGTATCTTCCAAAAGTGATCTTCTGATCATCCACATTTCCAGCCTAATCTACATCAAAATATGTAGCTACGGTAACATTGGTATCAAAATAATACCAAATACCATACCCAAGAGTTACACTTACATACCTAATGATCATCTTGACCGCAATTAAGTGAGATTCTTTTTTATTGGACTGAAAATGAACATAGACACTAACACAAAAGGCAATATCAGGTCTACTAGAGGTAATAGAGAGTAAGTTATCTATCATGCTCCTTTATAGAGTAGGATCTACATCTTTGTTTATGGTGCCTTTTCTAAACTTAGGGGTTGTACTCATAGGATTCTTAGCATGCTTAGCACTTTCTAGGCTAAATTTCTCTACTAAATCCTTATCATATTTGGTTGGTGAGATAAAAATCCTATCACTCATTTCTGTAACAACCATACTCATCTTAAAACTAACTCTTATCTCACTAGCAAAAACATGAGTATATTTGGCCCTTGTGGAACCAAAGACTGTCATCAACATAGACTTGTGCGATTAGAAAATTCCTTGCATCTTTCCTTACAAACATTGTCATATTTGCTCTCCCTTGTGAAAATCCCCCTTTAAGAAGGTAAGTAAGAAGCCTTTTTGTAACACCCTGACCCAGAATATTATACGTTCACTAAAATATGAACCGAAGATTTTGACAGACGCTTTTACTCGAACTTGTACATGTATACACAGGTACACGAATGAGTAGTATTTAATTTTAAATACATGCATCATAAAATATTAGAATATGTATACGCCCTTAAAAATCTAAATTAGACGTGTATACAGGTAGATATGTATATATATATATATATATGTGCATATGGTTGTATATATATATATATATATATGTAAAGTATTGTGAAATACAAACATGCAAAGGGGAACACAGCCATGCATACTGCATGTGCTGTGTGTGAATCTAGTATGTGTTTGTGGTGTAAGTGAGGGTGTCGGCTGATATATGTGTGTGTGTGTGTCCAAGTGTGTTAGTGTGTGTGTTATATTATATGTATATATATACAAAATATCATACAAAAATTAAATGAAAATCTGAAAGTGGAAAAGTAGAATTGAATGGGTGTAAGAAAAATTGATGAGAAGTGAAGGTTGGAGGCTGTGAGGTCGTGTAGACAGAGAGAGAGTGGAAGAGAGAGAGGAGGTAGTGGAATGGCTATAAGAGCAGGTGCATACACTACATACTTGCTCCTTAAAAAAGAAACCAAAAGAAAAAGAAGCAAGAAGAAGGAAGAAAGAATTCAGAAGGAAAGAGGAGAAGTAAATCGAGAGAAAAATGTGAGAGAATACATAACCCGTATTTTCTCTCTCTAAAATATTTAGCATATGTGTAAGTAATTTAGGTTGTGTTATGTATATTTGATGTTTAGAATGTGTTTAAACTTATTCAAGTATAAGATTGGGTCATAAAAATGGTCTAAAACATCAAACCCAGAAGGGACATCCATGGGAGGACCTTGCTTGAAGCAGGTCTAAAGTCATGTGAGCCAAACCATGTTTGGTGTGTTGAGACCTCAACTAGATCCCTAGAGGGTGTTAAAAACCCTATTACGCAATCAAAAAGACCAAGTAAAGGCCATAAAAATTAGTGTTGCAGGTTTTGGGTTTAAAACCCAACCTCCCAACCCATGTTTAAACTAACCCTAAGGAATGAAAAATGAACCTCCATGATCAGGGGATCAAAATAAGCCAAACCCTATGAAATTTCATGGTGGAATGGCCATATACTAGCCAAGAAACCGAAGGAGATATAAGTTTTGAAACCAACTGTTGAGCTCTATTTAAGCTCTTAAATGAATGTCAAAATGATCCATATTGTCTCATGAATAAATAGAAGTAAAAACAGTAAGAAATCATTGAGCCAAACTTCACGAAATTGAAAGAAATGAAGGTCCGAAATTAGGGCAACAGTGGTTAGGTGATGAAGAAGACGATGAGTCAACTTGCCAACTCGATTCGAGTTAAAGCGTGTTGACTTGGACACGTGTTACGAAGAGGGAAAGGCCACCGCATAAATGGAATGGCACCGTTTTGACTTAAGGGTTTTAAAACCCTAACCTAACCTGTTTGGTTACTCGTTTATGGCCCAAATTTAATAAATTGTATGCGGACAGGGATAGCCTATTCCAATTTAGAGGCTCTGTCCGCCGTTTGGTTTCAAAAATAAGGGAAAAATAAAAAGGGGCCGTAGCCCCCTAGATTCGAATGGTAGACCTCACGCAAACCCAAAACCCTAACCCCCTCAATTTTTCACTAAGACAGGACAATCCCATGGGATTTTTATCCCACAAATATATATATAATATTAATTATATTAAATGAAATCAATTTAATTAAATTAATTAATTAAATTAAGTCATGACAAAAGGCCCGTTGTCCAAATTGAACAAGTTATTAGTGTATTCTTACTATCTCGGACCTCCTAAGTCCAATGGTAAGGTCCGCATCATGAGACAGGGTCCTGAAAAATTAAGACATGTAAAGAGGTAAAATTACCATTTTGCCCCTAGTACCCCTAAAGCCAAATTGAAACTAGAAAAGGTCTCAATTGACTTTCTTTGACGTTCCGGACTCAATGGTGGAGTCTATTTGGCCAAAAGAAGTATCTATAATGAAGAGACATAAAATTTGATGAATAGCATAAGACAGGTGACTGTAAATTAGAACGTTGCCAATGTACTGAACTAAGTAGTAAGTTTCGTATTTTGAAATAAAATATGGAAAGACACGACACATAAACATGTAAAGTAAATAAATCAAATTTAAAGTTAATAGAGCTACCAGAAGAGTATAGTTAAAAATAAAATTAATTCCGAACGCATTAAATTGTGTTTTAGGTTAAAGTACAAGTAAATTATAATGGATAAAATGCAACAAGACTTCATGGACGGACTCTTATGGCAACAAAAGGTAATCAATCGAAAGATAAGGATAGCTAAGACATGCCGAATCATCTCTGTCATGCCATTCATATACAAAGCCCCTATAGTCCCAATGGGACAGCTCATGAAAGAAGCAACAACAAGGAGACTTGTTGAGGCCAAATTAAATGAAGAAAAGGAAGAACGAGAAAATACGGAGACGCTAAATGACATGCATCGCAGGTAATGTCTATTATAAATAAATATATATGTATGAAAAACTATTACTAAAAGTAGGAATTGTTATTCACACCTATGTTTTTTTTTCCATCCACAAACAGTGAAAAAAGTATTTTCTTTTTAATGTGGAACTAGGTCCTCATTATATAGAAAATGATGTTTTTTTGTGAAATTTTGAAGTTTAGTCAATTACTTGAGCAAAATGGGTTGTTTTAGACTAATCACCCTCACACATAAAAGGTGTAGAATTAAGCGTAATGCAACATTGTTCAATTTTTTAATCTAAAAAGTGTTATTCAAATCCATAGTTACCCATCATAAGTGATGCACAACCAACACGAAATTGTTACATTATTTCACTAGAAACTTTTGAAATCAAATTTTGAATAACGTTGTCACGCCCCCAATTTTCACAAACTCGGGGAGTGAGTAAAATGAAAGAAGAAAAATAAATGAAAGGTAATTAAATAGAGCTAATTGATTTTATGTTTATTTCCTCATGTTTTCCCCAAAATTTAAAAATGAAAACTTGTTATTAGACTTTACCAAAATTGTCTTCTAATGTCAATCAAATATCTATCCCAATCAATATTCAAAATGAGTCTAAGTCATGTTAAAAAATGGCTTCCAAAATAGCCCCAAAATGTCTCTAAATTTATCTTGGAACAATGGCCCAAATGGGCCCCAAATGCCCTAAGACATAGGCCAAGAATAGGTCAAAAAGTCTACCAAACTTTGTCTAAGGAAGTAGCCAATCATGGCTCATGAGAGTGGCCAAACATGGCCCAATAGGGTAGCCAAACATGGCCCAAAAGGATGGCCAAGGGCAATTGTCAAGAGGAGTGTCAAGCTGGCGCGCATAGGGCAAGGCAGTAGGTCGCGCGCATGGGTAGGTAGGCAGCACCCGAGGCATCCGCGTGGAACTGCGGGCTGGGGCAAGTCTGGACTGTTTTTTTTTTCTACAGGTTTACTGTAGTTGACTGTAGCTAAATTTCTCTGTCCAGCAGCCAATTTTTTCTGTTTTCTAAATTTTTTTCCAAAGGTTTGCAAACTACTTTTTTCCCTTTTTTTTGCCTATTTCTTTAAGGTTTTTTGTCACATCCCGCACCCCACCCTACGCGGATGCCGAAGATGTGATGCCAGTTAGCCACCTTGTCGATTTCCCGATCGACAATGCGACCAACCAAAGGCAAACTTCTGAACCTTACGATGAATTGCGTTCTAAATGTAGGGTCAGAACAGCGAAAATTAAAACCTTTCACATCTCGGGAATGCAACTCTTCTATAAATACCACAGAGGTATGTACCATAAAGTAAGTCTAAAACTAAACAACTAATAACTGTAGCCATAGAGTCACAATATATAACATAGAGCATATCCAATTTCTCCAGAGTACCATTACCATGAGCCATGTCCCTACACATCTATTGTATATGAATAAAGTCAACTATATCATCAAACTCACTTGAATAGCCAGAGTCAATCCATCAGAACCCAAGTCTCCACATTTTATTGCTATCAAATCCTCACTTGAGAATGCCTTTCAGTTTACGCGTATCATGTCATTGTGCTTTCTAATCCAATGGAGATGATTCCTGAAAAATGTTAGATAAATGGAATAAGCTTAAACAAGCTCAGTGAGTAACATAGGTTCCTGCCATGGGTTTCAAAACCAGTTCATATATACATGTATGCTCCAAATGCAACTCAAATAGAACAATGCAGCTCATGTAGAACAAATACAGCTCAAACAGATCAGATCAGAATAGAATAGAACAGAATAGAATAGAACAGACAGAACAGATCAGAACTGAACTGAACTGAACAGAATACTAATCAATCAAAAGCATAGCATCAAATGCCTAAACCTTCCCCAGCTACCCATAAGCAGACGACTCGTGGGGCCTCTACCCTCTGGGGTTAGTATCAGAGCGGAACAAAACTGAATTGAGTGGGACAGAAACAGAACAGAATGCCAATCATACAGACGAGCCTTCCCAGCTACCCATAAGCGCACTACTCATGGGGCCTCTACCCTCTGGGTCGTGCTCTGGCCTAAAACCGCTCAATCATGTGGTGGGTCTAGAGTAGACACAACACAGCAAAACAAAATCGAACCAGACTCCAAGGACGGGTAACAAAACAACAGACCCGAACAGAATCAACACAATATCAGAAGGCAAGATAGAACAGAATCATGCCACATGTAATGTAGAACAAAAAGTATGCATGAAAGCATATACATTAAAACAGTACAGTGTATAAAATAGTTCAGCATATAAAGCAATACAGAATATGAGTTTAGATAGTGCAAAAAATATACACCAAGTGACGAGTCTGAGTTACTCACAAACTTATGCTTATCTGCATTCACAGATATCCTCTAGATACATTAGGTACCTCTATGCATATCTTGAATAATTATTATCTTGATGTTGGTACCATTGGATTCGAATTACTACATACATTCCTCATCGTGCCATCATACAGATAAGAACATCCCAAAGGATGGCCATTAAGTTTTTGAATAAAGTTCCAGGCTCAGTCAACCCTCTAGATGAACGGACAATAACTTTTCTGCTTGAAATTGAGTGAGCCATCTCCACCTGGACAAGAGACCCAATACCCAAACTAATTAAAGCAACCAAGGTGATTCACTTATTAAATTATCTTCCTTTTGAGATAACAGAGTGGCAAGCACCACTATTCATAACCCAGCTAACAACCGCCCCTTAAATCCTGCAGTCGCACAACCGCGGCCTTGCTCCAAATGCCAGCAGCCAGGAACTATCTCTTGCGCCCAAAAAAATCTACTTGGTACGGCTATACCAATTTACTGGTTACAAATTCTTCAATCAACCACTGTGATTCCATCCCTCCTCTATCTCCACAAAGCCGCAACATCACAAATTGCACCGCTACACCTTGCTGCATAATGCCCATGTCCGTCACTCCTTCAGTTCTCTTTGCAACCAAATCGGAAGAGAAAAGATGGAGATAGAACCTGTTCACCTGCTGTTGCCGCAACTGAAAATGGCAGAAACCGAGGAACCCCCACTAAATCGCACCATCCATACGCACTTCCGAGCCACATCAGAATCCACCGCCTGAATCCCATAATGTCACAGCAACAATCCAGCACTGTTACACACACAAATATATACCTGTTGCAGAGCTTCTCTTGAATCGGCCTCTGCATCTCTTCCACTCCTCTTCCTGCTACACTGCCACATATATAAACACATTAAACTGTTGCACTGCTGGAGAATTCTGAAAATCCTCTTTTCCCCCTTTGCACCGCTTCACAAACACACACACACAATCGTCCTCTCTACTTCGCAAATCAATAGCAACCCCTGTCGCACCGCTGCACTGCTGCACCAACACCTGTACCGCTTCTCTCTCCCTCTTTGTTCCACTGCTACACTCACCAACAATGCCCACAACAACTGTATCAGATTTTCCCAACAGCAACCCTTTTTTTTCCTGTCAGCAGCGTTATATATATATATATATATACACACACATATATATATATGTAGAGATCAATCTAGAATCCTCTAGCTTCCATCTCTCTCTTTAATTTTCTCCCTATATCAGTATACAGATATACGGTTGCTACTAGGCTTTTCTAGAATCCTCAAACAACACACATATATACATATTCCCCTACACCGCCTAGAACCTTCAGGACTTCTCCACCTTTTTTTTTTTTTTTTCCTTTTCTCCGTTTTACTATATAGAGCAGTCAGTGCTCTAGAAGCTTCAAGCTTCTTCTCTTTCCTTTCCTTTACTATATATATTTTTTTCTTTTCTTTCCCTATAGGTTCTAGTAGCTTTGGCTGCTCATATATATATATATATATTTATTATATGTGTGTGGCTAATTAGCTTCCAATATATATTGAGTCTTAATATATGTTTTTCTATCTCACCGTATTAAATATTTTATAAATATTTTATTCCATAAAATATTATATTATAAAATGCCAGTAGATTCGCCATACAATCGAGGCTCAATTATCATAATTATTTATTTTGCCAACCCGTTCGTGTCTCAGATGATATTCATATTTTTATTTTCATAATTAATTATTCGTATTGGCCTCATTTATTTATCTCAGTGCTCGGTCGTCTGGGTCAATTAATTTCTTGAGCCTACATCATTTTTAGTGGCCTGGATTAGTATTTCCTAATAATTAATCCAATCATGGCTCATTGTATTTTGAGCTGTTTTGAATCATTATCGTCACATAATTTATTTTATTTGGTTAGAATATAATCTGGGTCATGTCGAATTTTGGGGTATTACAATCTATCCACCTTCAAAAGAATTTTGTCCCCAAAAACTCAACTAGTCTCATAGTGAAGTAATCATCTAGCAGTCAAATTTATCTACAAGGGATTCTAATGATTTGGTAATGTATCATAAAGTTTTAACCTCAATCACTTTTACTGACATGTCTCTAATTGGCACTAGTCGATAATTCCCAATTATACAAATTCAAGCAGATCCAAAAATCCACAACAAGATTGATTTGTCAATCCACAAAATATGCTGCCACACAATTTGAACTCTAGCAGAATACTAATATGTCTCCAAGTATTATGAGTCTATAACCTCGAATCATATAAGTTCAGATCAGATTCAGAATATCCACTAGAAGTCTAGATTTATAACCCATCAAATGTAGGTTGTCACCAAAATTTTGATATCAGATCTATGTTACCTCAAAGTTGGGAATCACTCTCGAATGATTAAAAATTATCTACTAAGATTATTCAATCAGATTTGAGTTCCCAAACAATCCTTATGATATCTACAATCATAATTATTAATATCAAAATTACCTGACCTATAGTCATTGTCTCCCCAATCTATATATCCACAAGCATAATTATCAACGTCAGAGTTAGCTTACCTGTAGTTATTTCCCCTTTAATTAATAGATCCACTAAATACATGCCATGGTCAAGATCAAATTTGATGATTATCCTTAAATAGTTTAAAATCAACTACTAAGATCAGTCAATTTCATTTGAGCCCACAAAATAATCATTCTGATATCCTCAATCACAAGTATCAAACCAGATCCAAAAAAATTTCATAATAAGGCTAGTTGACAATTCACCACTATATACTACCACCAAGATTTGATATAGATCCATTCCACATTAGATTGAATGCAACAATCATCCTCAAACGACTGGAATCATTCACTAAGATTATTTAATCATATTCGATTCCACCAAATAATCATTTCGGTATCCATACTTATAATAATCGATACCAGAGCTAACTGACCTAGAGTCGTTTTCCTCCCAAAATTATTATGCATTTGATTAGTTCAGTTGCCTTAGAATCATCAATTTAATCATAGCATAGTATTTTCTCCAAAGGATTATTAACTGTAGTGACTAAACACGCTATCGTCACCAAAAATTATGTAATCCTTTAGTCGTATGAGTCACTCAATAGTCCACTAATTTAGTTCTACTCTAATCTTTTTCAAAGAATCGTTAACCTAGAACTTACTTTTCCACTGCGCTACTCTGATATAAACCTCAAATTCTCAAGATCGTCAATTTCACTTATAAGCCTACTTTTGTCTTCAAGAAGTATTGATTATCTGATCATCCTAATCATCCAAGGAAAAATCAACTTCTGAAATGTCCCCAGAAGATCATGGACCATTGTTCAAATATCACTCTATGGTACTAGTGAATCTCCAATGTTTACAACTTCAGATCGGTCGATCCTTAGTCCTTGGATTTCTTAGAATCACAGATGCATCATCTATTACGAAGACATCTATATTCCCATGTCTAGTCTCCAAAAGTGGGACCTAGTATCCATGGCTCAAGTACCCTGTGGTGTTTAATCCATGACTTAATGCTCTGTTGTGAACAATGACTCCCAAATCATTTCATGTCTAATTGTCCTCAAATTCCCATCTTGTACAGGTAACCTTAACCCTTTTGCTCAGATATTACTCTGTGGTACTCGTCGATCTTAACCATTTTCAACCTTAGCTCTGATCACACTCATAAATCTTTACTATTTATAAGCCTTTGCTCTGATACTACTCTGTCACATCCCGTACCCCACCCTACGCGGATGCCTAAGATGTGATGCCAGTTAGCCCCTTGCCGATTTCCCGACCGACAATGCGACCAACCAAAGGCAAACTTCTGAACCTTACGATGAATTGCATTCTAAATGTGGGGTCAGAATAGCGGAAATTAAAACCTTTCACATCTTGGGAATGCAACCCTTCTATAAATACCACAGAGGTATGTACCACAAAGCAAGTCTAAAACTAAACAACTAATAACTGTAGCCATAGAGTCACAATATATAACATAGAGCATATCCAATTTCTCCAGAGTACCATTACCATGAGCCATGTCCCTACACATCTATTGTATATGAATAAAGTCAACTATATCATCAAACTCACATGAATAGCCAGAGTCAATCCATCAGAACCCAAGTCTCCACATTTTATTGCTATCAGATCCTCACTTGAGAATGCCTTTCAGTTTACACGTATCACGTCATTGTGCTTTCTAATCCAATGGAGATGATTCCTGAAAAATGTTAGATAAATGGAATAAGCTTAAACAAGCTCAGTAAGTAACATAGTTTCCTGCCATGGGTTTCAAAACCAGTTCATATATACATGTATGCTCCAAATGTAGCTCATGTAGAACAAATGCAGCTCAAACAGATCAGAACAGAACAGATCAGATCAAACAGAACGGACAAAACAGATCAGAACTGAATTGAACTGAACTGAACAGAATACTAATCAATCAAAGGCTTAGCATCAAATGCTTGATCCTTCCCCGGCTGCCCATAAGCAGACGACTCGTGGGGCCTCTATCCTCTGGGGTCGATATCAGAGCGGAACAGAACAGAATTGAGCGAGACAGAAACAGACAGAATGCCAATTATACAAACGAGCCTTCCCAACTGCCCATAAGCGGACTACTCGTGGGTCCTCTATGCTCTAGGGCATATTCTGGCATAAAACCGCTCAATCCTATGGTAGGCCTAAATTAATTATTGTTGGGACTTAGTATAATTTTTCATAATTTTTGGGGGTCAAACCGTAATTAAACAAATTTTTGGTTTAACTAGTGGGTTTATTTTATTTTTAAATGAACCGGTCTAGGGTTTCACTAAACCAACCGATTTGGCCGGTTCAACATGTAATGCTGACGTCATGGTGACGTCAGCCCTGACATTTTAAAATTAAAAACCTAATTAAAATGACGTAGTTTTGAGTATCCTGATTAAGATATCGGGTCAGGACCCGACCCGAGGTCCGTCCCATAACTCGTCACTATTCATCGTGTTCCCCCAACTCACCCTCATTGTAGCCCTAATTTTTGGGTTTCATTTTTTCCAATTTCGTGCATTTTTAATCACTGATTTCCTCTATTCTTGGGTGATATGTGCTCCTGGGGTTTGGCCAATCTTTTGGTATTCATTTGAAACCTTAAAACTAACCTAAACGTTCAGTCTAAGACTTGATACCCGAACCTGCAACTCCATAATAAACCCTTATTTTATCACCATTCTTAGTGGGGTTTGGCTCAACGTGACCTTCATGACATGGGGATTCAATCCCTATTCTCAAAAGTGGGTTTAGGAGTCTAAAACAAGGGCTGGGTTTTATGACCGAAACCTCTAACTCAAGTTTTAGAGGTCTTCCTTTTAGACTTTAGGTCGCGGTTTGATGTTTTTGGAACGCTAATAAGGTCTTGTTGAGGTCTCAATATGCAAATTCAAGTTTCGTTTACATTGATTCAGACCTGCACTAACATTTCTAAAATTTTTGTTCAACTTGTAAGTCTAAGTTTCTCACTCAACTGTACATGATTTTCATCCATTATTTTTTTGCAACAAAAGCTTATAACATTTAGATTAAGACCCTGCTATTGCATGCTTCCAATCTAAAACATAATCCACATAACTCAAACGAAATTATACCTGTTCAAGTTGATTTTCCAAAATTTTCCTCAATTCCTTTCTTCTTCTCCTTCTTTGCCTCTGCTTCTCTCACTGTCTCACGCTTCTCTCTTTATTTCAGACCTCCACTCCCTCTTTCACTCTTTTATTTCCCTTCTCCACCAACCTTAAGGTCGGTGGCAATTTCCACTTGTTCATCGATTTATTTTGTGGAGAATAGCTACATGTATCCACTACCGTCCTCTCTTAATTCCTCAGTTGTTCTACAACTTTCTACTTGCTTCTAGTTTCTTCTTACTTCATTTCCTTTCTTTTATTTTATTTCTATATTTTAAATCTTAGTTCACATATATATATATATAGCATACCCGTATGTATACTTTTATATATATATATACTTGTTTACATGTATTAAATATGTATACATGTACTTTCATTTATTATATATATGGATATATATATATATATATCATTTACTATATATTTTTATTTTATTTTATTTTACTTTGTTAATCGGATGTAATATTTGTGTCTAAATTATAATAGTAATCAAGGGTTGGCGGTTGGCGGTTGGCGGTTGGCGTGAAAGTATATAATTACAACGGAATCCACAGAAATAGGTTGATGATTGCAATGAAAGTGATGTACAGTCGTCCTGGGTTTTCTATAAACGTTTGCTAAGAAGATTCCACTGAAAGTTTACGGGTTGGGGTTTGGAATTGACCCTGTTATCTAAGGTCTCTATTACTAATTAATATTTAGTGATTTAATGATTCTTAGTCGGTCGGGGTGTTACAACCCCATTCTTTACTTAACAAGATATCATACCAAAAAGGGTTTTTCTCAACCCTAAGGAGTTGTGTCCGCTGTGCAGCCGAACCAAACGGTGAGAATGTAGCCCTTGACATGAGGAACAACTTCCTAGAAAGAAGTCTTTTGAAAATCCAAGCCTAGAAATGTGTTTTGGAAGCTTGAAAGTTGAAAAACCCTAAGTTTTCTTCATCTTTCTCTCCATGCACGACCTGGAGCTCCTTTCTCAGACCAATTCTGTATATTTTTCAGCTTAAGTGCTCTATTTATACTAAAGGGGCCAAGGGGTAAAATGACCATTTTGCTCTTAATGAGTTCGGGACCCCGTTACACTATAACCCGTCCCGAAATGCCTCAATTCGATATTTTTCTTTAACCAAAGTTCTTAAAATTATTTTAAATAAAAATTTTCCAAAAAATTTATTTTCGCCTGCAGGCGGGTTTGGCTGAGTCCACTCGGGATGCCCTTTTGGTCCAATTTTTTAAACTATCTCCAAATAGGCTCAAATTTGTACAAGAAGTGTATTTTAATATTCTAAGCATATTTATCTTCTATGAAATACTCAAAATATTCTTCTAAACGTGACTTATATCTAAATAATGCATGTGTAATGCCCTACCAGCAAATAGTGCATAAATAGTGTTCTACCGGCAAAACGAAAAATTTTTACCCTGATTTTTCAAGTCTCTACAAACGTAACATTACTTCATATTTGTTTTTATTAGCAAAATAAAAAGACACATTAGTATAGGAGAAAAAAAGAGTACAACAAAACCTTCCACCCAAAACACTCCACCACCCAACAACTACAAGTAAGGTTAAGACCCATATGTTTGCGAGAGAAATAAAAATTTTCTATTTCAACTAAAATGAAAACACTCCCAACTCCTACAACTACACCAAGCTAAGAAAGTATCACAATTGGCAAAGTACCAACAAAGACAAATACAACTAGGAACATAGAATAAAATTTCTAATAACTAAATTAAAAATTAAAATTACCAACAACTAAACTAAAATATACAACACCTCTACCTTCAATAGAAGTTGGTTCGAACGCAGACCCGCAAACAGCAGCCAACACACCAATGGATTTTCATTAAATTATGCAATAAAACTACCACATAAACCCAAACCTCTAACGCCCTGCAATTTGACTCCAAAACTCGTTAAAACAATCAATAATTCAAAAAACTTCAGAAAAATTTTAAGGAAACCTTCTCTACTGGATCACCCCTAAAATTATGGAAGTTCAACATCTCCATGAATAATTTCTTGAAAGAGTGACATAGACTGCTTGAACTAAATCTCCTTATGTTATGTTGATCCTGCAAATCTTAAGCCTCATCATCGAACAGGGTTCTTGAATTCCATAACTGACATAATGGGCTGTGTCTAGGCCTAACACCTTTTAAGTTGATTCAAATAGGCCTTACTGAAAATTTGATTTTATCGCGCATTTGGTCATACATAACGGCCTGTAGAGGTGTCAAACGGCCTGATTCAACCCATTTAAGTTGGCCCATTCGTGCCAACAGTCCGTGTCGTGCCAGCCTATGTAGTAATCGGGTTGTGCTACTTTAGATACCATTAGGCCTAGCCCAACCCAGTCTGGCCCAGCCTTGCCCGACCCGTGGCGTGTCGTGCTGTGCCTAATGGGCCATGTCAGCTGGCCCGTAGGCATTTCAGAATTCTTTTTCGGTCTTTTGTTTTGTTTTTAATGACTAATATGGATTGTAATTTTTTTAAATGTTATATTTTTTGTTATTCTAATTACATAAGTTTACTAATATTATTATTATTCACTTCATTATTTGTTATTATAATATTTTGTTTAAAATTATTATAATATTTTTCTTGAATATATTCACATAATAATAATAATAATAATAATAATAATAATAATAATAATAATAATAATAAATGACAATAAAATAAAAAGTAAACTAGACCTAACGTGCCTTCCGTGCCAACAGGCCGCCGTGCTGGGCTGTGCTCGTGTTGGGCCATGCTCGTGCTACGCTGTGCACGTGTTGGGCCATGTCGTGCCATGCCTGGCCTAGCCCACCATGTCATGTTGTGCCTGGTCATGTCCGGCCTACTGACCACCGTGCCGTGCTATGTTGTGCTGCTTGTTAATGTGTCGTGCCCGGACTTGCTAGCTCAATTGACACCTACAAGCCTACTCCATGTTGTGAATTGGTTGGGTCGAGGCATGAAAGTTGTAACATTAGGGCCACATCTCACCCTAACTACCATGCTCAAAGAACTTGGCCTAGTAACTAGAATCTGGTTCAACTAAGCATGTAAATTTCTTTTTCTTTTTGGTTCCTTGGGGCGTACACATAAATTATGTCTCTATTGAAATTTATGTGGCAGTTGTCCCAACTCCCAACTCCCAACTCCTAACACTTTCCATCCTAACAATTTTCATTCTATTTGGGTAAATTACACTAACCTCCTTCAGATTTCGGACAATCACACTGATCTCTTATGAGGTTTTGAAATTACACTAACCTCTCACACTTATCTAACAATATACAGATACGTTCATCCAGTCAAATATTTTCTTAAAACTGGTAAAATTATCCTTTAATTTATTTTTTTTGTGTTTTTTCAAATTTTACCATTTTCTAGTTTTTTTATAATTTTATTTAGGGTAAATTACACTAACCTCTCCTGAGATTTTTGATAACTACAGGAAACTTTCCTGAGGTTTCTGAAATAACACTAACATTTCCTATTTTTACTGACAAACTACAATAACATCCCCATTAACTTTTTTTTTTCTTCAAAATGACAAAAATTCTCATTTTATTAACTCCTTTTGGATTTTTTAAATTTTGATCTTTTTTGAACTTTTTTTTTCATTTTATAAAAAAAAAATAAATTAAGATAAATAATTTATATTTTTTTAGTCAAAGAAGATTTTAATTAATATTTATTTGAACATGAAAAAATTTTAAAAAAAATTGATCAAAATTGAAAAAATGTAAAAAAAATAAATAAAATGGGTATTTTTGTCATTTTGAGAAAAATAAGGCTAGAAATGAGGCTAATGTCATTTTAGAAACCTCAGGTGAGATTCTTGTAATTGTTAGAAATCTCAAGGGAGGTCAGTGTAATTTACCATTTTATTTAAAAATAAATTTATGATTTTTATCAATATTTATTTGAAAAATGAAAAAAAATTGGTCAAAATTTTAAAAAATAGAATTTTTTTTTTATGAAAATGGTAGTTTGTGATTTTGAAGAAAAAAATTGACTAAAGAAAGGGTATCTATATATTGTCAGGTAAAGTAAGGGAGATCAATGTAATTTTAGAAACATTAGGGGAGGTCAGTGTAATTTCAGAAATATTAGAAGAGGTTAGTGTAATTTTTAGAAACCTAAAGGGAGGTCAGTGTAATTTATCCATTCTATTTTAAATATTGCATTATTACTTCTAGATAATTTTTTGTCAAAACTCGATCTATAAACCAAGTCAATCATTATATGCCCTGTGGATGAACTCGGTCCATCACCCAACCGTTTCTATTCTATCTTAACTAATGTATTATTAATAAGAGAGCAATTCATATTTGAACTCGGTTCATGAAATAGGTCAATCACCATCTTTCATATAGAGGAGTTGTTTATTTTAAGAGTACAAAATAAATTTTTCAGTCGAATTGACGCACCACAAAAACGTGAAAGAAATCAAACGCGTTGAATTAACTAACCATGTGGATTACTCCTCCAAAGAAGAGAATAAATTTTTGAATTTGAAACTATATATTACTAATAAAACTTTAATAATAAAAGTATATTACACTATATTTATAGAGTTAGAAGATTACTAATTCGAATAAAAAAATTACTAATTTCTATACTTTTTATACTAGTCCTGATAGAATTAAAAAATAAAAAAAATTACAAAATGATATACCATAATTTGGCAACTGTATCCTGGGCGTGACACATGTCTATAATGAACTCTTCAAGGTACGGATCATGAGAAGGTTATTTTATCCAAGTCAACCAGGGACAGAGGGCTCAGAGGCAATAGGTTTAGAACCTGTCACCGCCTTCCATATCCTACCGATCTTAGAATAAGGAAACAAATTTCAATATGGCAATTACTATCTGCAGGATATCTTCAAATACCTATTCTCACAACTCCTAATACTACTCAACTTAGGGTATCTAAAGCCTATAAATAAGACCCTAAGGTACGCTTTTAATTTATCTTTAATTATTCTCTTGAATTACTGTTTTGATTTCGTTACTAACTTTATCATCGAAACGGCTACCATCAGAGCCTTCCTGGTGATCCTCTGATCTCAAGTTCTTAAAAGGCAGCAAAGGATGGGAAGCCTTCCGACCACAAAAAAGCAACATCAGTTTGACGCCATTTGTGAGAACAATAATTGTTCTCATTATTTTTATTCAATGGAAAACCTATTATGCTTTTCTTCAAAGAACCAATGGCTCCCAACCTTCACCCTAGAAAGAACAACCAAAACCCTCAGAGTCATCCTCATGCTAGAAGAGGAAGGGGATAAACACCAGTCCATTTGCAACAGCAACTAAATCAGATTCAACGACAATCCGATCAGATGTAAGAATAACTCACGGCCATGTCACAGACTCTGGCCTCGCTGGCTCAAAACTAATGGGACAATCCTCGTCCTCCTACAGACGTTGTTCACCGAGGACCTCAGCTGTCATGCCCTGAATTTCTAAGACTAAGGGAGTGAGTGAAAATGAACTAAAAATAATTAATTAAATAAATTTAATTGATTACATATTAGTTTCCTCATGTTTTCCAATATTAAGAATGAAAAATTCTAACTAGACTCACGTAAGATGAGTTCCAAATACTAGTCAAATACCTCCCCAACCAATGGTTAAAAATAGTCTAAGTCATGTCCAAGCATGACCTTCAAGATGGCCCCAAAAATGTCTCTAATGTGCCTTGAAACAATGGTCCAAAATGGCCCCAAGCATTGTTCAAAAACAACTTAGAAAGTTGATAAAAAATGGTCTAAGACATGGGTAAAAACTAGCCAAAAATGTTTGCTCAAGGTGGCTCAAATTGATGGCTAAAGTAGGCTAAAAATGCCTTAAGGCATAGACCAAAAATAGGACAAAAATTCTATCTAAAGTGCTCTAAAGAGGTAGCCAAACATGGCCTTGAATAATAACTAAAATGTGTTCCAATATGGCCTGGTATAATGGCCAAAAATGGCCTAAAAGGGGCTCCAAAAGGTGGTGTATAACATGAGATTATATAGCTTTGAAATGGATTTAGAAGGCATGTCATGGCATGCCCAAGGCGCAAGTGCGCGCAGTGGGTGCAAAGGCAACACTGGCGCGGGGAGAGGGAAGCGGCCAGGCGCGCAAGCGCGCTCGGGGAGGGGCGGCTAGGCGCACGCGGTCTTGCGCAAGCGTAGGGCTGGGCTGCTGCTGGCTGGTCTTCTGGCCTTGGCCCAAACTCTATTTTTTTTGCTACAGTATTCCAGTAGCTAAATTGCTACAGTGCCAAAATTCGATCCTTGGTCCAAAAATCTTGATTTTGACATTTTTATACCCATTTCAATTTATTTCATCACCAAACTTAGTGTGGGACTCTATAACATGTAAAATGATCATTTTACCATTTTTCCTTATTTTTTGACCTTAACTGATTTTCGAACTAAGTGCCCTTATTTTTTATTTCTTTACCTTTCTTTTTCCTCTTAATTCATTTAATTCTCTACTTAGAAAATCTAGGCATGCTCTCATGCTACTTAACCTAATTACTATTGTTGTAAAATTTCACCATAGCTTCCTTTGTTTATTGCCTTTTTTTCCTCATCCCATTCCTCCTTATCATCCTCCTTAACACCAACAACAATACCTAATAGAACAATTATTTATACAATTTTATATTTCTAATATTCATAAGCATATTTCAAAAACAAGTAACTACATGGAGCTGCATGCTCCTCATTTACATTCAATACACAATTACATATAATCCAACATAAAATTAAGTTTATAACTTACGCAAGGTCTAAACTTTAAATAAGAAATCAACTTCATGGGGCTTATGCTCCTACATACAAAACATGGCCCTTAGGCCAAATATACTTCAAAATCCATTTTCCATTCCATGCTTCAAGACTTCATCAAGTCTCATGTGCCGAGAGTCTCATCTGTAATATGTAATCCCATAGGGTAAGCATGACGGCTTGTATGACATAGTACTAATATAAAGAATAAAGATAAGGCGTGACATGTGCCAACTGAACATTTATGAGCTATAACCCCTCCAATTCACTGATGCAATACAATGGAAATATACATGACACACACATGCAACTCTATGCCCAACCTTTGTCTCGCTTCACGATCCCCCCCCCCCCCCCGGTTAGCACCCAAGTACTGTTCATTGGCCAGATTTTAAGTTTTTCACCACAGGATCTACACCCTCATAATGCATAGCACCAAAGTGCTCAACACACACCATGTTTCCAAAGATTCAAATATGCCAATATGCCTTGATTTTACTATGAAATTTCAATGAGGCATTTTATCAAACACATGGGGTGTGCCTTAAATTATGCATCATACATTAAGCAAATCATAACTTTCAAACTATAAGACTTCATCTCCATGAACATAGGCTATAATACAATCAATGATACATATATTCATGATACGTGTTCACAACTTTACCAAATTTTCGAAGAATATACAAATACACAAATTACTAATACATTGAGCAAACCAGAACTTTCAAACTACTAGACTTTGTCTACATTAACATAGGCTATAATGCAATCAATTATACATATACTGATGTTACATGTTCATCACTTTACCAAATTCTCAAAGAATGCACAAACACTCAAAGTACCAACCCTAGGTTTTCAAAGCAACCATATGCTAGGTAGTTTTCTAACAACAAGTAAGCATGTAAGTCATACAATCAACTTATAAAAACACTAATAAACTTAACTCTATTCTTTACTTAGCAAAATATCATACTTATAAGGGTTTTTATCAACCCTAGGGAGTTGTGTTCACGTTGAAGCCAAACCAATCAGTAGGATTTTAGCCTTTATAGTGGGGAACAACTTCCTAGAAGGAAGCCTTAAGAGATTCTAAGGCTAGAGATAAGTTTTGGAAGGTAGAAAGTTGAAAAAACTAGGTTCTCTTCATGGTTTCTCTCCAAGAACGAGTTGCAGCACTTTCCTCAAACAATTCTGAAAATTTTTAACTCCTAAGTGTCTTATTTATACTAAAGGACCAAGGGGTGAAAAGACCATTTTGCCCTTAATGAGCCGCGGGACCTCGTTACACTACAACCCGTCCTGAAATGCCTCAAATCGATATTTTGCTTTAACCAAAGTTCTTAAAATTATTTTAAATGATATTTTCCCAAAAAAATTATTTTCTTCTGTTGGCGGGTGCGGCTAGGCCCACCCGGGCTGCCCTTTTGGACCCATTTTTCAAACTATCTCCGATTTTGCTCAAATTCTCACAAGAGGTGTATTTTAATATTATAAGAATATTTACGTTCTATGGAATACTCAAATTATTCTTATAACCAAGACATATGTCTAAATGATGCATGTATAGTGCCCTACCAACAAATAATGCATGAATAGTATCCTACCGGCAAAACGAAAAATTTACCTTGATTTTTTAGATGTTTACATCATCCTCCCACCACCACTATGGGTGGAGTATTCCACAATGAGGAGTTTCCTAACGTGCAACCGATACACTCCTATGGTAAAGTTTATATAGGGACCGATTCCCAATCATTGACAACTAAAAAAAAAGGAGTACTAGCATTCCATCTTGCCGTCTATTGCCAAAGAAAAATGAGAATACCAATCCCAACAGTCTCTGGAGATAATCCAATGAAGCAAGAACTTCAACTTCCCGAAGTCCCTAATCCGCCAACCTTGGGAGAGCAACAACCTTCTACTGTTGCCAGACGAATTCCCCCCATGAATCCGGAGACTGGAAATGCGAGGCAAGACCATCAATGAGTATTGATCATACAACAAAACCTACCTAAAGCCTCTCAGAGAGTAGATGAGATAATAGATTCTTAAGATCGGACAATCTCAACCGAGGGGTTCCATGTCCCTCCAAAACAAGATGACTTAAGCAAACTGCTCGGTAGGTTCTCCACGTCGTTCACCTCTACCATAACGACAGAAGAACAACCCAAGAAATTTCTTATTCCAAAATTCACTCTTTACGACGGGTTTGAGGACCTTGGAGACCATTTATCTCATTATTAGCACACAATGGCTCTACACGGGGCTACATGTGCCTTCATGTGTTGAACTTTTGTAACCAGCCTAAAGGGTACTGCCTTTAAATGGTTTCACAATCTTCCCCAAATATCAGTCAATAACTTTTATGAGCTCAGCAGACTTTTTCTTGACCGCTTCCTAACAAGCAATAAGTTGAGAAAATGGCCTGAATTCTTGCTAACTATAAAGCAAGTAAATAAAGAATCACTTCAGGAGTACATTGCTCGTTTCAATACCGAGCTCATGGAGATAGCCAACTACAATTCAAGTTTCCTGGTGGCTGCCCTCATTTCAGACCTTGGACCTGGACGCTTCCAGGATTCCTTAACCAAGAATCCTCTTATTGATACAACAACACTCATGGATAGAACGCCGAAGTATATTAATCTCAAAGATACAAAAGCTTCATTCTAGAAAGCTAAAGAACAAGCTAAAAAAGATGAGCAAGTTTAGAAGTGGGATAACAGTGACAACAAGAAGAGGACCGGGAGTCCCGACAAGAAAACAACACATAGAGCCTAGAACAACTCTAACTTTGGAAGGTATGGGACCTATACCCTGCTAAATGCTTCTCTTACCCATATACTCCAACAGATCCAGACTAGTAAAACTTAAGGTGGCCAGAGCCACTAAAAAGCCACCCCGACTCTAGGAATCATAATAGGTATTGTGATTTTCATAAGGAGCAAGGGCACACGACTAAGGAGTGCAAAGCTTTGAAGTAGGAAATAGAGCGTTCTCATTAGGAGAGGACGGCTAAAAAAGTTTGTCCGCCAAGACGAGAGGCAGAACCCCCATGACAAAAAACCCCTCAAAGAAGGCCAGAGCAAAGGCTTGAACATAGTAAAGTTCTGAATGATCAGCAATAGTAAAATAATCAAGTCATCTTCGTACTCCATGCTAATAATACAATGACAAGGATGTCTAATCGTGCCAGAAAAAGATACGCTCGGGAGGCAACGGTAGAGCCCCACATCATCCAAATCTCAGCCATTGAGAAAAAGATGAAATCAGAGCCTCATATCCAGTTCTCTGAACTGGACCTTATTGGGATACACTGTCCCTACAACGATGCTCTTGTCATCTCACTCAAAATTACTAATTTTGAGATTAGAAGGGTCCTCGTAAACATTGGAAGCTCTACCAATGTGTTATTCTATTAACCCTTCAAACACATAAAGCTCGACTCTCATAACATCAAAGCCACCATTGCTGTCACGACACGATTCAATGGGAACCTTAGCTTTCCAATTGGCAGAATTGACCTACCTACCATAATAGGAGAAGAAGACGACCAGAAGACCCTGATCTCTGAATACATGGTCCGGAACGCTAAATATCCCTATAATGTCATTATCGGGAGCCTTTAGATCCACGAGATGGGAGCAGTTACTTCATCCATCCATCAGTACCTAAAATATGTCCATAAAAACAAAGTTCTCACTATTAAAGACTGTTAGCCTCCTGCTTAGGAATGTCATGCCCTTGCACTTAAAGAAGGCATTCCAAATAGAAATTACAGTACCCTCATTAAAACGAAAACTCGTCATCCCCAAAGCTTCATGAGGCACAAGAATGTCCTTTTAAGATTAACGAGCTACTGAGTCCTAGAGTAAGGGACAACGCAATCAAACCAATGGAAGAGCCTATCAAAGTGCTTGTCAGGACTAAAGAAGAGGGAAAATACTTGCATATTGGCTCAGCTTTATCTCCTTCAGAGAAAAAAAAGATTGTTAAATTCTTGAAGGCTAACCTTTCAGTACTTGTTTAAGAAATGAGAGATATAGAGGGAATAGATCCTAACTTTATTTCTCATAACCTAATGACAGATCCAGACCATCTTCGAGTAAGACAAAAGAGGAGGACACTCACTCCCGAACGTCACAAAATCATCAACGAAGAAGTCCAGAGGTTACTTGATAGTGGAATGATAAGGGTGTTGTTCTACCCTAAATGGCTTGCTAATACAGTTCTCACAAAGAAGAAGAATGACAAAGAGAGAGTTTGCGTCGACTATACTGACCTGAATAAAGCTTGTCCCAAAGACAGTTTTCTTCTTCTTAGAATCGATCAGTTCGTTGATGCAGCGGCAGGTCACGAACTCATGAGTTTCATGGGTGCGTACTCTAGGTACAATTAAATCCAAATGTATCTTCTAGACCAGAAAAAAAAATAGCCTTCATATTAAAGCGAGATCTCTATTGTTATAAAGTGATGCCGTTCGGTTTGAACAATGCTGGAGATACGTATCAGAGGCTTGTAAATGGAATGTTTGGCCTCTAGATTGGGGGTACAATAGAAGTTTATATTGACGATATGCTCATTAAAAGTGTTCGGAAGGATGACCACATCCAGCACTTATCATAGACGCTCAACATCTTGAAGAAGCACAAAATGAAACTTAACCCATCAAAAATGTACCTTCGCAATCACGGAGGGTAAATTTCTAGGTTACGTAGTTTCCCAAAGAGAAATTGAGGCAGATCCTACCCAAATCAAAGCTTTGATCAATCTAGAATTTCCTAGAACTAAGAAAGATATTCAGGGACTAAATAGAAGGATAAAAATATTTAATAGGTTCATCTCTAAATCAACGGATCGGTGCTTCCCGTTTTTTAAAGCTTTAAAGGGGAGTAAGGCCCTAGAATGAACCTCTCAATGTGAAGAGGCCTTCCAAAAACTCAAACAATACTTAGACTCCCTAGATCTCCTTTCAAAACCAATGCCAGGAGAAAAACTACTCATGTATCTGGCCGTATCGGAAAGCACGATCAATTCTTCATTAATCAGATAGGACAAAGGAATTCAAAGTCCTATCTTTTATGTCAATAAAGCACTTCTGTACTCCAAGACAAGGTATTCTGAGATTGAAAAAATGGCTTTAGCCTTAGTGATATCTCCTTGGAAGTTCAGACCATACTTTCAAGCTCATCTTATAGTGATCCCCCGCATTCTATCCTCTAAAGACATTCTCACAAAAACTAAGTGTAGGGATGACTAGTTAAATGGTCAATGGAATTAAGAGAATTTGACATATCCTATGTTCCACGGACTGCTATCAAAGCCTAAGCACTAGCAGACTTCATAGCTGAGTTCATTGGAACCCAGTACTCGAAAGCTCAAACTGCTGCAGAAAGTTTGGGATGGCTACGTTGCACGGATGGTTCGTCTATAGACCAGGGCTTTGGAGCAGGTATAATAATTCATTCCCTTGAGGGGATCATAACCGAAAAAACTGTCAGCCTAGGATTTAGAGCCTCTATCAATGAAGCTGAGCATGAAGCAGTTATCCTCAGGTTAAAGTTAGCTCTCGAATGTAAGGCTATGGATCTTGATGCATTTTTTAACTCTCAACTGGTGGTCAGTCAAGTTCTGGGAGAATATTCTATCAAAGATAGCAGAATGACTAGGTATTCAGAGCTTGTGGAATCCTTAAAGTAATCTCTCCAAAAATTCACTATTTAGAAGATTGAAAGAAATCAGAACTCCAGGGCAGACGCTTTAGCAAATATGGTCTCCCATCTCAAGCTAGAAAGAGATTTTATGGTAAAAATATCCTGTCAATCAAAACCCAACATTGAAGTATTGCAAGCCCTTCAGATTTTAGATCAATCTCCAAACTAGGTGACTCCGATCATCAAATTCCTAATGGAAGGACCCCTTCCAAAGGATAAAAAGTAGGCGAGGAGAATTTGAATCAAGGCAACTCGGTATTTAATCCTTAACGAAAAACTTTACAGAAGGTCTTACATACAGCCCCTTCTATGGTGCATGACTCTAGAAGAGGCCTACTATATTCTAGCTGAGATAATGAAGGGATATGTAGCAACCATAATAGTGGAAGAACCATAGCCCACCGAGCACTGACTCAGGGCTATTACTGGCCTAGTATGCTAAAACAAGCTAAGGAATATGTTCGATAGTGTGAAAAATGTTAGCGTTTTGCTTTTTACCCGTACCAACCTTAGCATGAACTCATCCCTATTCCGAGTCCTTGGCCCTTTACCCAATAGAGAATGGACATCATACGACCACTGCCAAAAGCCCTTCAGAATAGGAAATTCCAACTAGTCATCATTGACTACTTCTTTAATGGGTAGAGACTGAACCACTGACCCACATCATAGAGGTTGAAGTATAAAGAACTTCACTTGAAAAAATATTGTGTGTAGGTTCGGTATACCCTGAGCCATTATTTCTAACAATGGGACATAGTTTATCAGAAAGGTATTTGGAAAGTTCTATAAAGACTTACACATCCGTCACTATTTCTCCTCTCCGGGACATCCTCAAGCTAATGGGCAGGCTGATGTCACCAACCGTACTATTCTTGAGGCCATAAAAAGAAAGTTAGACAAAGCCAAAGGAAGATCCGTCGAAGAGCTCTCTGGGGTGTTCTAGGCCTACTGCACTACTAAAAGAAATTCAACTACCGAGACATCATTCTCACTAGCCTATGGAACTGAGGCAATCATTCCTGTTGAAATTGGCATGCCAACCCTTAAAACAGATCCCTTTGACCAAGAGAACAATGGCAAACAGCTTGTAGAAAATCTAGACCTTCTGGAAGAAAGGTGCGAGAAAGCTCAGATCAAGACTGAAGCCTACCGATAGAGAATGGCTAAATGTTTCAACCAGGGTTTAAAACCCATTAATTTCCAGCTCAGATATCTTGTCCAGAGAAGAGTGCTCCCAAACTCTAAAGATCCCAACATGGGAAAACTCTCCCCTAATTGGGAAGGGCCTTACAAAGCAACCAAGATTCTCAAACCTACAACTTATTGGTTAAAAAATTTAACTGGAAAGTCTGTACCCAAGCCTTGAAACATCGAACACTTACGCAAGTATTATCGATAATACTGCTATTGATTTACTTTAAAGCTTTTTATCAATGTACAAACTCCTAAAGGCCTTGTGTCCATTATAAGTGCTACAGGTCTGGTCTATTTACCCAATGTACTGACCCCTAAAATCTTGTATTCATTACAAGTTTTACAAGTCTGGTCCATTTTATCAATATACAGACTCCAAAAAACCTTGTATTCATTACAAGTGTTATAGGTTTAATCCACTTTATCAATGTACAAACCCCTAAAAACCTTGTATTCATTACAAGTGTTACGGGTCTGGTCTATTTTATTAATGAACAGATCCCTAAAACCCTTGTGTTCATTACAAGTGCTATAAGTTTGGTCCATTTTTCCAATGTACAGACCCCTAAAAATCTTGTATTTATTACAAGTGTTATAGGTCTGCTCCATTTTATCAATGTACAGACCCCTGAAAACCTTGTATTCATTACAAGTGTTACAGGTCTTGTCCTGTAATAACCGGAAAAAATTTTTTTTTTTAAATAAATTTTCTTGGTTATTTATTGTTATTATTATTATTATTATTATTGCTATTGTGTGAATGTAATGTGTATAAGATTATGTGTATATATATATGTGTAGGATGTGTGAGTATTATACATGTGTGTGATACATGTATGTGTGTATGATTATATGTATATATATATATATAAATCAGTGCAGGTGTGCACTGGGTGTGTATGACAGACCGTGTGTGTGTGTGGTATCGTGTAACAGTGTGTGCCTAAGGTGTGTGTATATGAGTGGGTATATAGGTGTAAGGTGTAGGGCAGCTTTGCATTTAATGCAAAGCTGCCTTGTAAGGGAAATCAGGGTGGCTGAACAGGGAAGAAAAGTCAAGGAAGGCTGCAAGTGGAGAGGAATAGAGAGAGAAAATAGAGAGAGAAAGAGGTGGTTTGTGATATCTATATATATATATATGTGTGTGTGTGTGTGTGTGCATCCGTGCGTTAAAGAGGAAAAACAGAGGGAAATGATTGAAGTGGGAAGAAGCAGAAGTGGATCAAGAGGAACAGAAGGAGAAAGGAAGCAACCCACAAAGAGAAAAATAGAAATTATAGGTAAGTGGGTCATTTCTGTTTTACCTTTTAAAGCATATTTTGTTTAGTTTAAAATAGAGGGGTTGAACAAGCATGAAAGTAGAAAAATAATGCAAAAAGAACCATGTAAGATGGTTGAGAAACCAGTAAGAAAAATGGAGTTACAGGTTTTGGAGAATAATCAAATTCTTGATATTTTATGTGAGAAACCATGTTTAAGTGACCTAGAAATAATCCTACAAAGTGCAGAAAAGTAAATGAAAAAGAAAGAATGAAAAACAGTAGGGAAATAAGCAGGAAATCAGAAATTTACAGTTGGCCGGAGATTCGGCCATAGACCTTTGAGCCCTATTTCGTGAAGATCTAGTGGCTAAGATGCTAAACCGACCTTAGGAATTAAATCTACATGAAAAACTCTAGAGAATGGCATTTTTAAAACCTTGAAAAGTCGCCGGAAAAATCTCGCTGGCGCCGGAGAAGGCGCCGGAACCCTACCGGAGGCTCACCGGGAAGTCGGGGAAGAAGGGGGACTGTTCGGGTCCGGGTCCGGGTCCAGTACGGGTTCGGGTCGGGTTCGGGCAGTCCGCCTCTGCCACGTGTCGGTCTAAGGTTTTAAATTAAAAAAAAATTGGGTCTGTTTGGTTACAGACTTAAGAAATTAAAAATTTAAATTGAAATAGGAACAGGGATATCCCTGTTCTGGTATGATCCCTGTTTGGTTATCCGAATATGGGATAAGGGTTTTCAAAAATTACAAGATTGCCCTTGGACTTTTTAGAAATTAAACCTTGACCCAGAACTTTCGAAAATTACAAACTGACCCCCCCAACTGTTGGTTATTATAGTTTGACCCTCATGAATTAAATATTAATAAAATAATAATTAAATTAATTAATTAATTAATTAATTTAATTATTTAAATATGCTAAAATAATCCGGAGTCCAAATGGGACAAGTCATTAGTGTATTTTGACTATCTCGACCCTTCTAAGACCAATCGTGAGGTCCGTTTTACGAGACGGGGTCCCAAAAAATAAAAGAACCGTAGTGACCTTTAAAAATTACCAAAATGCCCCTGAATTGAAGTACAGTCAAACGAACTCCGAATTAAGTAAACCAATAGTGAAACTTTATTATCTCGAACATTCTGGACTCAACCGTGGAGTCCAATTTGTGAAAAGAGGTCACGAAATGTAAGGACCCGTGAAAAGTGCAAAATGACTGTTTTGCCCTTTTGAACCCAGATGTCCGAATTGAGTTCTACGAGAACCTAAACTTATTTTCTTCGACATCCTAGACTTAATGGCAGAGTTTAATTTAGCAGAAAAGAAACGTATGAATTAAAAGACATAAAAATTTGATGAATAGCATAAATTCAAATGACAATAGACTGAGTTGTAATTTATGCTTTTAGGGACACTGACAGGACAGGAGAGGGCGATCTGATCTCCTACATTTTCATTGACCAGTTCAGTTACGTGTCGTACACGATCTTCTAGGGTTGAGACTACCTGACAGGTATGGTGTTTTGCTAATGTTAGAAATGAAGTTAAGTTAGGAATGTTCTGTGAATGACTGAAATGACTTATGTGTTTATGTGGAATGTGCTTACTTGATGATTTAGAGTTGGTTGTTCACATGCTTACATGTTACTTGTACTTTATGAAAATTTAGTGAATGATGAATGTGAATCATGACATGTGTTTAAGTTGATTATATGAGATATGCTTGCATGTGGAATCAGCTGGTGATTTATGTATTATTGTCTCGAGCATGCTATTTTGTGGAAACCATGTTTCATTGAGATTGCATTGGCATATTGGCATACGACGAATTCTTTGAGAACATGGCGTGGGTAAGCACGTGGTGCTTTGCATTATGAAGGTGTAGATCCTGTGGTGAAAAACCCAAAATTGGCCATTGTATTGGTACTCCGTGCCATCGGGGAGTACCCGTAAGCGAGACATGGGTTGTGGCATAGAGTTGTGCATGGGTGCGTCACGCATACCATTCATATATATTACTGCGATGCTTTGAATGTCATTTAGATATAAATGTACACTTTGCACATGCCACGCCTTAGCTTTATTTCTTGCATTAGCATTTCATCATACCAGCAGTTGAGCTGACCCATTCGTGGGCAACATTTTTCAGATGAGGATCCTCCAGCCACTTGAGACTCTGTGCTATCCTGATGGGGTGAAGCATGTGATATATTTTTGGTCCATGGGACTTGTGCTTTGTACTGTAAGGGCTTAAGCCCGAATGACCATGAACAATGCAGTTGTGAGATGTACTTTATATTATTCTATGTATTGATGGGAATGGATGCTTGTTTAGTGGATTTATTTACAATTGTCCTTTTTTTTATTTTATTTTCTGTCTCGTTAGTCGCGCCTCGAGTTCGTAGAAATTCGGGACGTGACAACGTGGTATCAGAGCATAGGTTCGAATACCTAGAGACTGTGGGGTGTTGTTTAACACCATGAGACCCTAGAGAAAAGAATGAGACTTAGTGTGAAACCTTTAGCAGCATGTGATAGGGCCTTATGTGTTATGTGATTATATGTGCATTTGAAGCATGATTGTTGTGATCACATGTTACTAGATGCTATGTTGCGCGTATGATTATGTGATTTAATGCAGTAAGATGCATGACATGTATAAAGTGTGAGAAAATTGTTAAGTATATATTATGACGTGTGACATGTACCGCCTGTTAAATGCTAGTCGTTGACAAGAACATGACTAAGGTTAGAAACTCAGGTCTATGTAGTAGGCTGTATATTTTATGGGATAGACGGTGTGCCTAGTTTGTTGAGGTATAGGCTGTACACTTAGTTATCTACGCGGTAGACATTATGCCTAGTTACTTAGGAGACAGGTTGTGAACCTGGTTGTTTACCTGGTTGACCGTTGTTTGTGGATTCCGTATGAGTGTGCTAGGTTAGTAACCAATTTTCAGGGAGTATAGTACTATGACTATGATATTTATACAGACTGGATTGGTCTCAGGTTTTGAGTTACAGTTGATGGGTGGCACTCCATCAGCCAGTAATAAAATGAGCTGTGATCCATGAAAGGTTATCACCTAGCTATAAAAGTAAGAGAGAATAAAAGACACATCAAACTTTAAAATGCTAGAATAAGGATTTGGACTTGTGGAGCTTTTGTGTATAGAGGGATACTTAGAGTGTTTATCTTTAGATTTTTTAAAGATGTTCTTATGTTGAACCCTGGTTGTGGAGAGATGTATTGTTTTGGATAGTATTCACTGGGAGTTGAACATTTGTAAGTTAAGTGAACACTAGCAAGATTTAAGTATGCGTGTATTACATTGTTTAGATAAAATCCTTCTTAATAGAGGGCTATGTTAGGACTCGGTGTAAATTGTTTAGTGTAACCAACAGGTGGTGATGATTGACATTAGTTATGTAGGTATTGATTAGGCAAGTGTGTCATGACTTATTGTGGTTGTTACTTCGGAATGGTGAAGTGTTGACAAGTACCTACTTAATGTTCTTTTAACACACGTGTCTAATGAAAAAAATAAATAAATAGGGTATTAATTTTTCTTTTCTTTGAACTTGTAGACATGCCACTGAGACAAGCTACTCCCAGACTTATACCACCTAGACACGATGAGCCTAGGACCACTGCACCACCGTGGCATAGTTGGCCCCGAGCTGCTGCTTCTGCAGATGGTGCAGTTGAGGAGGCCGTCACTTTTACACCTGCTCCAGTGGAGGTAGGGCAGACTAGTGGTTCTAGGGACATAGCAATTATTATGCAGGAATGCCTTCACACTATACAGGAGGTAGTGACGAGAGCTATCAGGGCTGAGAGAGAGTTGGCTGGGCTTAGAGGAGTTAGAGAGCCCCAGACCTAGAGCGGGGCAACTCCAGCACAGATCCCTAGGTCTACCCCGATATACACTGGTAAGAGACCATCGAAGAGGTCTCGAGCTCGTGCTTCTTCTGCACAGATATCTATACCCGCCCAGACTCGCACTGGTAGGAGACCATTGAAGAGGTTCCGGACTGGTGCTTCTTCCACATCCATATCCACAACTACATCCTAGGGGACCATTATTTGTTTCTATTGTAGACAGCCTGGCCACAAGCTGGTCACTTGTCCTTTGAGGGACCTTAGCTTGAGACAGAGGATCGAGTCTAATCAGGAGTCATTTCCATCACCAGTACAGAGTCAAGGATGGGGGACTCCACGACTTTGTTTTGTATGCCACCAGGCTGGCCATGTTATGGCTAATTGTCCTCGGAGGCCGATTTCCCAGGACTTTGAGGAGCCACATTACTATCCGTATACCCAAGTGCCTCTGCCACGGCCACTATTGGGTCAGGGACCTCCGGCACCGTATTTTCAGCATGCACCTACAGCACTGAGTGTCAAGACTCTCAGTCAGAGGGGTGGTAGGCAAGACCAGACTACTCAGAGTGGCGTTATGCAGTAGCCAGCCTAGAGTCACCTAATCTTTTGGACCTTCAGAGCCTTGAGGTACATTTTTTTGTGTTTAGTTTATAGACTAGCATATTGATAGACCATAGTGCATCTCATTCATTCATATTTACTATGTTGACATGACGTTAGGGGTAGAGTGATGCTGACGAGAATCTGTAGAGATTACTCGATAGAGGTAGCTGACCGCATGCCTTATTTGGATTCTTCATCTTATTTGATGCGTCTAGTATTGGTATTATGTTGGAGATAGATCGGTTATTTACACTTTAGACGAGTATAGGCTGCTACAAGGGAAGAGAGACAGTGTGTACTCCTGAGAGAAATGTTTTCTTTATTTCATGGGGTATCCGTAGATCCTTTTAAGGTTGACTTTATTGTGAGTTAGGAGGGGTTAGACTTTAAGTTGAATTGGGTTGGTTTAGATTACATGATCAGATGAGCGCTTGTTACCTTAGTTTGTGAAATTATACAATGTGTGGTATGCTTGGTTATTGATGATCTAAGATTTAATGCTTGCCTTTATACAGTATAACGAATGAGGTTAAATAGTAGACTGTGTGCTTGTTGTCTGTGAGATAGGCTATGAGCCTGAATATCCGTAAGGTTGGGAATATTCCTGGTTACCTGTACAACGGATTATGTGCTTATTTATGTATATGTGTATTCCTGGAATGAAATTTTAATACTGGGTGCTGATGTGGTAGGCTACGTGTTAGCTATTGAATGTTGTATGTTTACTCTATATAAGCATGCTAGTTTAGTGATCGTTATAGTACTGCGAATTATGATTTTTTTTTTATATATACAGACTGGTTATTATTAATGCATGTATAAGAGAATGCTTAAACGTATTTATATGTGTGCGTTGATACATGTGTGTGAAAATTGATGTATGTTCGTAAAGGAAATTGGTGAAGAGCTTCACTAATGTTTTATTCTTCTGAACCTTGGTATATTGACTTAAACTTCATGATTAGAGTACATAAACTACACTGTCTACATTTGCATACCCAGTCGACATACGCGTACATGAAATGGATAGGCTAGTCCTCATCAGTACATGACACTTAGTCTCAGTTATACATAGACTAAGGTGAGAGATGATAGCTTTACTTTTAGACTGTACTGTTGATATCTTGTGGGTAATTAGGGTACTTAGAAAATATTGGATGATAGATTACATTGTGGTACAGATGATGTGTATTTATGCCATTGGGATAAATCACTAGGTGATTTCATGGATTAATTTGAGGTGGGGGGGACCATGTGTTCCTCAAGGTATCTCCCAAACGAGGTTTGAGGAGATTTGGGCGCGGTGGGAAGCTGTAGCCACGATTTACAGGCCCCTTTGAGATTTTTGGGAGAGTTGGTGAGGTGGCTTATAAGCTGGTATTACCACCGCAGCTATCTGGAGTTTATGATGTTTTTCATGTGTCGATGTTGGGAACGTACCATCCTGACCCCTCCCACGTGTTAGATTGGGTAGATCTTCAGTTAGAGGGGGACGCTTCTTATGACCAGAGGCCCGTGGAGATATTGGACTCGAGGGACCAGGTTTTGCGAGACAGGACCATCCCTTTGGTCAAGGTTCGTTGGAACCATCATGGGGTTGAGGAGGCTACTTGAGAGCGTGAGGTTGAGGTCCGTACTAGATATCTCGAGTTATTTGATCCTTGATGTATTTTATTTTAAATTTCGGGACGAAATTTCTGTAAGGAGGGAAGGATGTAATAACCGAAATTTTTTTTTTTTAAATAAATTTTCTTGGTTATTTATTGTTATTATTATTATTATTGTTATTGTGTGAATGTAATGTGTATAAGATTATGTGTATATATATATATATGTGTGTGTAGGATGTGTGAGTATTATACATGTGTGTGATACATGTATGTGTGTATGATTATATGTATATATATATATATATAAATCAGTGCAGGTGTGCACTGGGTGTGTATGACAGACCGTGTGTGTGTGTGGTGTCGTGTAACAGTGTGTGTCTAAGGTGTGGGTATATAGGTGTAAGGTGTAGGGCAGCTTTGCATTTAATGCAAAGCTGCCTTGTAAGGGAAATTAGGGTGGCTGAACAGGGAAGAAAAGTCAAGGAAGGCTGCAAGTGGAGAGGAATAGAGAGAAAAAATAGAGAGAGAAAGAGGCGGTTTGTGATATCTATATATATATATATATGTGTGTGTGTGTGTGTGTGTGCATCCGTGAGTTAAAGAGGAAAAATAGAGGGAAAGGATTGAAGTGGGAAGAAGCAGAAGTGGATCAAGAGGAACAGAAGGAGAGAGGAAGCAACCGACAAAGAGAAAAACAGAAATTATATGTAAGTGGGTCATTTCTGTTTTACCTTTTAAAGCGTATTTTGTTTAGTTTAAAATAGAGGGGTTGAACAAGCATGAAAGTAGAAAAATAATGCAAAAAGAACCATGTAAAATGGTTGAGAAACCAGTAAGAAAAATGGAGTTACAGGTTTTGGAGAATAATCAGATTCTTGATATTTTATGTGAGAAACCATGTTTAAGTGACCTAGAAATAATCCTACGAAGTGCAGAAAACTAAATGAAAAAGAAAGAATGAAAAATTGTAGGGAAATAAGCAGGAAATCAAAAATTTACAGTTGGCCGGAGATTCGGCCATGGACCTTTGAGCCCTATTTCATGAAGATCTAGTGGCTAAGATGCTAAACCAACCTTAGGAATTAAATCTACATGAAAAACTCTAGAGAACGGCATTTTTAAAACCTTGAAAAGTCACCGGAAAAATCTCGCCGGCGCTGGAGAAGGCGCCGGAACCCTACCGGAGGCTCACCGGGAAATCGGGGAAGAAGGGGGACTGTTCGGGTCCGGGTCCGGGTCCGGGTCCGGGTCTGGTACGGGTTCGGGTCGGGTTCTGGCAGTCCGCCCCTGCCACGTGTCGGTCTAAGGTTTTAAATTAAAAACAAATTGGGTCTGTTTGGTTACGGACTTAAGAAATTAAAAATTTAAATTGAAATAGGAACAGGGATATCCTATCCCTGTTCTGGTATGATCCCTATTTGGTTATCCGAATATGGGATAAGGGTTTTCAAAAATTACAGGATTTCCCCTAGACTTTTTAGAAATTAAACCTTGACCCAGAGCTTTCAAAAATTACAAACTGACCCCCCCAACTGTTGGTTATTATTGTTTGACCCTCATGAATTAAATATTAATAAAATAATAATTAAATTAATTAATTAATTTAATTATTTAAATATGCTAAAATAATTCGAAGTCCAAATGAGACAAGTCATTAGTGTATTTTGACTATCTCGACCCTTTTGAGACCAATGGTGAGGTCCGTTTTATGAGACGGGGTCCTGAAAAATAAAAGAACCGTAGTGACCTTTAAAAATTACCAAAATGCCCCTGAATTGAAGTACAGTCAAACGAACTCCGAATTAAGTAAACCAATAGTGAAACTTTATTATCTCGAACATTCCGGACTCAACCGTGGAGTCCGATTTGTGAAAAGAGGTCACGAAATGTAAGGACCCGTGAAAAGTGTAAAATGACTGTTTTGCCCTTTTGAACCCAGATGTCCGAATTGAGTTCTACGAGAACCTAAACTTATTTTCTTTGACATTCTAGACTTAATGGCAGAGTTTAATTTAGCAGAAAAGAAACGTATGAATTAAAAGACATAAAAATTTGATGAATAGCATAAATTCAAATGACAATAGACTGAGTTGTAATTTATGCTTTTAGGGACACTGACAGGACAGGAGAGGGCGATCTGATCTCCTACATTTTCATTGACCAGTTCAGTTACGTGTCGTACACGATCTTCTAGGGTTGAGACTACCCGACAGGTATGGTGTTTTGCTAATGTTAGAAATGAAGTTAAGTTAGGAATGTTCTGTGAATGACTGAAATGACTTATGTGTTTATGTGGAATGTGCTTACTTGATGATTTAGAGTTGGTTGTTCACATGCTTACATGTTACTTGTACTTTATGAAAATTTAGTGAATGATGAATGTGAATCATGACATGTGTTTAAGTTGATTATATGAGATATGCTTGCATGTGGAATCAGTTGGTGATTTATATATTATTGTCTCGAGCATGCTATTTTGTGGAAACCATGTTTCATTGAGATTGCATTGGCATATTGGCATACGACGAATTCTTTGAGAACATGGCGTGGGTAAGCACGTGGTGCTTTGCATTATGAGGGTGTAGATCCTGTGGTGAAAAACCCAAAATTGGCCATTGCATTGGTACTCCGTGCCATCGGGGAGTACCCATAAACGAGACATGGGTTGTGGCATAGAGTTATGCATGGGTGCGTCACGCATACCATTCATATATATTACTGCGATGCTTTGAATGTCATTTAGATATAAATGTACACTTTGCACATGCCACGCCTTAGCTTTATTTCTTGCATTAGCATTTCATCATACCAGCAGTTGAGCTGACCCATTCGTGGGCAACATTTTTCAGATGAGGATCCTCCAGCCACTTGAGACTCTGTGCTATCCTGATAGGGTGAAGCATGTGATATATTTTTGGTCCATGGGACTTGTACTTTGTACTGTAAGGGCTTAAGCCCGAATGACCATGAACAATGCAGTTGTGAGATGTACTTTATATTATTCTATGTATTGATGGGAATGGATGCTTGTTTAGTGGATTTATTTACAATTGTCCTTTTTTTTATTTTATTTTCTGTCTCGTCAGTTGCGCCTCGAGTTCGTAGAAATTCGGGGCGTGACATGTCCATTTTATTAATGAGGAGACTCCTAAAGGCCTTATATCCATTACAAGTACTACAAGTCTGGTCTATTTACTTAGTGTATAGACCCCTAAAAATCTTGTGTTAATTACAAGTGCTACAGATCTAGTCCATTTACCCAATATACAAACTCCTAAAGGCCTTGTGTCCATTACAAGTGCTACAGGTATGGTCCATTAATTTACCCAATGTACAGACCCCTAAAAACCTTGTAATCGTTACAAGTGTTACAGGTCTGGTCCGTTTAACCCAATGTGCAGAGCCTTAAAAACCTTGTATTCATTAGAAATATTATAGGTTTAGTCTATTTTATCAATGAAAAAAGTCCTAAAACCCTTGTGTTCATTACAAGTGCTACAGGTATGGTCCATTTACTCAATATACAGATCCCTAAAAACCTTGTATTCATTACAAGTGTTACTGGTCTAGTCTATTTTATTAATGTACAAACCCTTAAAAACCTTGTATTTATTACAAGTGTTCTAGGTCTGGTCCATTTAATTCAATGTATAGACCCCTTAAGACCTTGTACTAATTACAAGTGTTATTGGTCTGGTCTATTTTTTCATTCTACAAACCTCTAGAAAAACCTTGTCTTATTTACAAGTGTTGTAGCTTTGTATGTTCTGTATTATTACTACACGAACGCCTAAAAAGCCTTATTTTATTATAAGTATTAAAGTTCTGTATATTTCGTTATTTAGACCTCTAAAAGTCTATATATTTCATTATTTAAACCTTGTCTTACTTTGGAGCCCTTAGAAAAAACTTATGCTTTTCTATTAGTCTGGATATCAAAGAAATTATCTTAAAGCTAGACAGAACACAAAGTTATCAAGTAAGACGCAAGTTTTGGAATGATTAGAATCTCATATATTGTAGCCCAAAAAGGAAAAAATACAAAGCCAAAAAGGCAAAAAATCAAAAAGGAAAAGTACAAAAAATATCCTAAGTCTACTCTGCTACTAACTTAGCAATCTCTGATAGGACAACTTGAGCGAGTTCTGGAACTACTTCATCCTCTTCGTCATCAACATCCAGTCTATCGACCTCAACTTGGGAAACCACGACGTCGTTCACCCCAGTTAAGTCCAGGTCAGGATACATCTTTCAGAGCTTCTTCCTAAAGGTTTGTTATCCATGCTCGATCAGTTCAACCCTTAGATCCTGAACTTCAGCCTTCAGATCCACCTCAGTTTGAGCTCTAACAACTTCAACGGTGTCTTGAATTTTCTTGATAGAAGCAGCCTGGAAGTCTGCAAACCTCATTTTAAGGTCTTCCAGCTCAACAGCCAGGGCATCCCTCATAGACTCCAAGATGGAGTAGATATTGGTAGCCTCCTTCAGCTTCTCTTCAGCGGCTGCCACTGAAGATTGTGCCTTCACCAACTAAAGCCTGGTTTCATCGAGCTTAGATTGAAGGGTGTCAATCTGCTTGGTATCTTCCAAGCAGTCCATGATAGTTGCTAAGCTATGAATAGCCTAAAAAAAAAGAAGAAGAAAAGATCGTATCAATGCTGGGGATATACAAAATACAAAAGGACAAAAAAATAGAGGGAGCAAAAACTTTTTCTCATGTGGGTCGCCATCAAACCCTTGGCTATCCTCTAGGGCTTCATGTCACGACCTGAGACCTACCCTATGCAGATCTCAAACCACGAACCCGACCAGACACTATTGCCGAACCAGATCTCTCAACTTGCTACACAATCAGTGCTACTAACATACAATCATAATATAAACAATGGAAGACTTTAAAATAAAAGCTACATGTAAGATATATATTTGGTTCTCAAAATACAGACTGTAAAATTCTTTAACTACTATACATCCCCAAGACATGGATGACATGGATGACATGGGAGGCTACAAGACTGTACTATGTATTACACTTGCAACTTTAAAAATTAATGTCCAGCTCTAAGCTAGAAGGCTCTATCGTCTGCTCTCGAAATATGTGCCTTAAAATATAAGTAGTATCTGTTTGAGCTATGAAAACTCAGTAAGTAATTCTTCCTTACTCTTCCATGTGTACATGTCAATATAGAACGACATAATCTAAAAAGAACTAGGATAATTGATGAGTGCGCGAAAGTGTGTGATACCCCGACCCGGGATACGACACGTTTACCGAGGTAAGTCGACTGAATAGCATAACTTGAGCGGTTCTAAGCTCTATGTTAGGGTATTTCATGGAAATGAATAAATGGAAACTATAAATGATGAAATGTATAACCAGTGCCGGGCAACGCCCGAGCACCCCGGGATATCGCATCGTAATACGTGCACGCACGTATTTCCATGGATGACCATAATTCGCATACATGTAGTACGTTCAAAATCAGTGTATGCATACGCTATTATAAATGACTTTATATGCAAGACTATGGATATATTTAATGTATAAAAATATGTATTGTAATTGTGTATAAAAATACATATAATATAAATATACGTATGAATAATGTGTAGTATATATTTATGTATATTACATAAAAAGAAAATGAAAAGAAAAGGGAGGAAAGAGGGCTACTGACCAGTGCATATGTCACTGTGTGTATGTGTGTGTGTGTGCTGTGCGGCTGAGAGAAAAGCACCAAGGCCACCGACCTTGGTGCAAGTGGATTGTGTGCATATATATATATATATATATATATATAGCAAGCATGGTACGTGGATGGCTACAGTTGAAGGGGCGGTTCTCTGCAGTCAAGAATGACTGCAAGAGACAGAGAGAGAGTGATAAGGTAGAGAGAGAGAGAGAGAAAGAGGGAGAGAGGCGGTGGAGTCTCTTTATATATGTATACGGGTTGTGAGTTGAGAGGTTAGAAAAGAAAAGGAAGGGTCAGGAACTGAAGGGGAGAAGAAGAGAGAGAGACTGATTCAGAAACAGAGAGATTGGGAAGGTCACAGTGAGCTAAATCCGAAACCCAGGTAAGCAATTTAGGTTCTGTTTTTGTGATTTTAAGCATGAATGTTTTATCTAAATTTAGGGTCTTGATAAGCATGTTTTTAGCTTTTAAATGCAAGAAGAATGATAGAAAAAGGTTTAGAAACCATAGAGATATTCCAAGTCGCAGGTTATAGAGAATAATCGGCCGTGGGTCATTTCATGCATTAAATCTTGTTTAATCAACCCAAGCACGACCTTATGATGTGCAGAAAACTGTTAGAAACAATTAGGGGTCAAAACAGTGATCAAAACGCCATGAAAATAGAAAATATCACTTGGCCGGAGAATCGGCCGGAGATATTTAAACCCTATTTCGTGAAGATGGGGAGGGATTCAATGGAAACCGAGAGTGGATTTGAAATCCTTAGGAAGAAAGGAATAAAATGGCATTCAAAATGGAAGGAAAAACCACCGAAAAATATGTGAGAGTCACCGGAGAAGATGACTATTCACGCCGGAACCCTACCGGAGCAGTGGGGAAGATGACCGAAAAATCGTGGGGGCTACCGGGTTAAGTCTAGACCGGATCCGGGTTCGGATCGGGTCGGTACCCGACCGGATATGAATGGGTAAGTAAAACTGTGTCGTTTGGCTTTTTAATTTAAATGGATTTGGGCTTGTTTGGTTACACGGATAGTAAATTGAAATTGGGTTTGGGGTTACCCAAACCAAGGATGGGATAGGAAATCAGGGTTATTGAAATCCGGTTTTAAAGTAAAGTGAACCGTTGGGTTCAGGGGAAGGGTGGACCGGTTTAGGGTTTCTGGTCTTGAACCAACTGGTTCAGACCGTAGCTTTAGGAAATTGTGAACCGGCCCCAAATATTTTAAGAAATTTTACTGTTGCCCAAACATAAAAAATTAATTAAATATTAATTTTTACAATAATGCCCCTGTTTCAAATATGGGTCAAACGAAGTCCAAACGATACAAATGAATAGTCAAAACCTATTATCTCGGACGTTCTGAGTCCAATGGTGGGGTCCGTTTTACGAGATGAGACCCCAAAGGATAAAATACCATGAAAGTGTAAAATGACCATTTTTCCCTTTTTAGTACAAATGTCCAAATGGAATTCCGCGAAAGCCTAAACCGACTTTTTTCGGCGTTTCGGACTCAATGGTAAAGTCTAAAATAGTATTTGAAATACTTATGATAGAAAGGCATAAAATTTGATGAATAGCATTTATTCTGAAACGTATTCACTGATATATAGGAAACTCCAAAGGCAAGGCTACATTCACGGATTTCTGAGATAGAATCACGATAGAGGTAAGTAAATTCCCTTTCTCTTCCATGTGGTGTTTCCAAGCCAAGTTTATTCTCTTTACTGCCAAACTTGTACTCTTGAAAGTACCTCATGTTATTGCTATCCACAATGCGATATTGTTCTATCTTGTGGACATTGATTGACTGCTATGTCATTGTTATCATGTGAACCATGCCATGAAAGGCTTACTGCTATGTCTTTATTGTCTGCTATGTCTTTATTGTGAACCATGCCTTGAAAGGCTTACTGCTATGTCTTTACTGAATATATGATATTCCATCTTAGACTTCTGTGGAATTATGAATAATCATGATATGTTATGAATACGGGATTTGTGCTCAGTCACAACATCCATCTGATGCTTTCTGTATTAATTGGAGACCTAAGGGTCAAGTACATAAATGGACAGGTGGCAGGAATGAATTCCTCGAAGGCTTTCCACCGGCAATTGACTGGCATAAGCATTGGCATTTTCATTGCATTTCCATTAGCATTTCATTTACATTTACATTGGCATTTTACCTGAGAACATAGTAAATGCATATCCTAAGAATTAGTATGATTACATTATTGAATAACACTATTCCTTGTGGCTTATCTTAAACTGAGAGGACACTCTTCATTGAATTGATTGTGATCGGTTTATTGTGGCAGTACTTCTTGTTGTTGTATTGTTGTTAAGAGATTCATGTTGATGGTGTATCCATTACTCCTAATTGAACATTGTGCCTTATTATTCATTGGCCTTCATGGCAACTGTTCTCATTGGCTATTACAGCATCTCCTTCCTTATGATTGGCTATCATAATCTTATTCATGGGATTATATCTTATCGATACCAGTGTCGGAGATCTGTTTTTACTTGCTGAGCTCTCGTAGCTCATTCCACCCCATTTACCCCCATTTCAAGTGATGACGCTGCAAGACCCCAGTAGGAGTCTGAAAGCGTAGGAGGACATTTTTGAGGAACTGTATCAGTCTATGTCTTAGTTCTCCCATGTATTCACCACCCTCGGGTGCTGGTTACGTTTGGTTCTTATTTTGTTTATGTAGAACCATATTATGTATTGTAAAGACTTCCGCTAACATTGTGTATTGAAAGACTTCTGCTGATGTACTATTACTGATAAGACTTCCGCTGTTATTGTTTGAGGATTTTAGTACTTTGCATATTAGTACTATGATACAGGAATGGAAAAAGTAGGGACGGCCTTCGGGTCGGCCCCGCGACACGAGATCCGCATAGGGTGGGTTTCGGGTCGTGACAGCTTGGTATCAGAGCTATAGGTTCGATTGTGAGTCATGGGAGATAGGACTAGAGTTAGAATTGATAGACAAGACTGACATTTTATTTTGTACGGTCATTGACTGATTACCTTATACATTGACTGGTCATCTCATGGATTATCTTCACGGGTTATCTTTATAGACATGGTTATCTTTATAGACATGGTTATCACAAGGAATACATCAATAGTTCTGGATCATATAAATCGCTTAGAGTGATTGATGGAAAGGATTATTGAGGCTTTATTTGGGAGTCAACGGTAGATAATGCTTAATTATTACGCTAGACTCATATATAAATAATGACTGCCTATTGTACGTAAATGTTAAACTGTCATCTTTTATAGTAAATAGTAAACACCAGGAAATGATTAAACCACTATAGTGGTAGTCACAGGTCCTTTTCTAGTTATTCATGACGTTTATAGATTATTGAGGTTTTATGTTGATTCTACACACTTATTGATTTTCCCACATTTCCATTGAACTGAACTTAGCAACTGAACACTTGGATGATTGATTTACTGATTCTATTACATTGGGAAGGTTATTATTGGAGAATGTTAGACAGAAAAGCATGTGAACTCTAGACTAATTACTGAACCATTTTATGGTTACCATGAGGATCATTGTTTAGAAATATTAAACATAGAAAACACGAGATACAGATCAGGATCACATGTATTCTCATTGATTGACCTATACTTGGAAGATGGGTTTAGTGATATAGAAGAAATGACACTTAGGAAACCCTGATGATTGTTTTATCTTATAGAAACATGTACTTGATGTTTATTAAGTTACAATTTAATGATTGTTCCATATTGAGGGAGACATTGAGAATCAAATTGCTATATCTAGCTTATAGACTTGATATTTATGATTTGATGGTTGTTCTGTGTTACGATAGTTATTGAAAATTGAATTTCTATTTACGGATTATGAACTTGATGTTTACAAATTAAATGATTGTTCTATGCTGTGAAAATTTGTGAGAGCTGGAATTTCGTTTCCTAATGAATAAAGGAAACAATTAGTACACATTGAAGGATAAAATGTAACATAGAATTGGGAATATGACACTTTGAAAAGTGGTGAGTTTGACAGTATTATTGACATGGAATAGAAGTACACTGAAAAGGTAGTGGAGTTAACAATAACATCTAGTCAGAGTAAATCCTGACATGATCGATAGACTCGTATGTGAATACTGACCATTGATCTTTTACAGTGAACTGGGAGATGATTAGGCTACTGTACCAGTAGTCACAGGTATTTATAGTTGTTTACAAAATGCTCGATATTGTTAAGATGATTGCTCTACGTACTGATTTATAGCTTCAACATTTACTACTAGTTGAACATAGAGACAGAACTCTTAAAATTATATATTAACTGTTCAAGCTCTACAAGGAGAATGATTGATGATAGATGTTATATATGAAACAAGTGAAGTATGTAACATAGATGTATAAGTATTAGATTGACACATTACTATTTTATAGAATTTGAAGGGCATTGATGAGTTGAGTGATTTCATGATAGAAATGTAAAGATTTGTAAATCTTTAAAATGAATTACATACTGTTATAAGATATGTATGTTTACTTGGTAAATGAGATTGAATTAATGGCGACTCTTGAAAGAGTCATTATCACTGAAAGTTATACATAGAAATGATACATACCCCAGGTATATTAGTAGACTGAATGAATAAAATTTTAAATACCACGTTTAGGAAATTTTATAAATTTTGTTCATTAAGTGATATCTTAAATTGACGGAAACCGCTAAGAACCCTGGAAAGGAATTAAGATTCACGTGAGGATTTCGAGGTACGCTCGAAAATTATAGAAAGAATCTTACAATAATTTGATGTGACAGTAAAACTTGATCTGATGTGACAGTCAAACTTGATTCTCAGTAGGAAAATTTTATCCAAGTAAATGTCAACGCCTAATTTAATTAGGCCATAATGTTGAAGAACCCCGAGAACCAACGGAGTTAGAACTGTTAAGTTTGCGGACAAACTTATTTTTAAGGAGGTAAGAATGTGATACCCCGACCCGGGATACGACACGTTTACCGAGGTAAGTCGACTGAATAGCATAACCTGAGCGGTTCTAAGCTCTATGTTAGGGTATTTCATGAAAATGAATAAATGGAAACTATAAATGATGAAATGTATAACCAGTGCCGGGCAATGCCCGAGCACCCCGGGATATAGCATCGTAATGCGTGCACGCACGCATTTCCATGCATGACCATAATTCGCATACATGTAGTACGTTCAAAATCAGTGTATGCATACGCTATTATAAATGACCTTATATGCAAGACTATGGATATATTTAATGTATAAAAATATGTATTGTAATTGTGTATAAAAATACATATAGTATAAATATACGTATGAATAATGTGTAGTATATATTTATGTATATTACATAAAAAGAAAATGAAAAGAAAAGGGAGGAAAGAGGGCTGCTGACCAGTGCATATGTCACTGTGTGTATGTGTGTGTGTGTGCTGTGCGGCTGAGAGAAAAGCACCAAGGCCACCGACCTTGGTGCAAGTGGATTGTGTGCATATATATATATATATATATATATATATATATATAGCAAGCATGGTACGTGGATGGCTACAGTTGAAGGGGCGGTTCTCTGCAGTCAAGAATGACTGCAAGAGACAGAGAGAGAGTGATAAGGTAGAGAGAGAGAGAGAGAGAAAGAGGGAGAGAGGCGGTGGAGTCTCTTTATATATGTATACGGGTTATGAGTTGAGAGGTTAGAAAAGAAAAGGAAGGGTCAGGAACTGAAGGGGAGAAGAAGAGAGAGAGACTGATTCAGAAACAGAGAGATTGGGAAGGTCACAGTGAGCTAAATCCGAAACCCAGGTAAGCAATTTAGGTTCTGTTTTTGTGATTTTAAGCATGAATGTTTTATCTAAATTTAGGGTCTTGATAAGCATGTTTTTAGCTTTTAAATGCAAGAAGAATGATAGAAAAAGGTTTAGAAACCATAGAGATATTCCAAGTTGCAGGTTATAGAGAATAATCGGCCGTGGGTCATTTCATGCATTAAATCTTGTTTAATCAACCCAAGCACGACCCTATGATGTGCAGAAAACTGTTAGAAACAATTAGGGGTCAAAACAGTGATCAAAACGCCATGAAAATAGAAAATATCACTTGGCCGGAGAATCGGCCTGAGATATTTAAACCCTATTTCGTGAAGATGGGGAGGGATTTAATGGAAACCGAGAGTGGATTTGAAATCCTTGGGAAGAAAGGAATAAAATGGCATTCAAAATGGAGGGAAAAACCACCGGAAAATATGTGACAGTCGCCGGAGAAGACGACTGTTCACGCCGGAACCCTACCGGAGCAGTGGGGAAGATGACCGAAAAATCGTGGGGGCTACCGGGTTAAGTCTAGACCGGATCCGGGTTCGGATCGGGTCGGTACCCGACCGGAAACGAATGGGTAAGTAAAACTGTGTCGTTTGGATTTTTAATTTAAATGGATTTGGGCTTGTTTGGTTACACGGATAGTAAATTGAAATTGGGTTTGGGGTTACCCAAACCAAGGATGGGATAGGAAATCAGGGTTATTGAAATCCGGTTTTTAAACTAAAGTGAACCGTTGGGTTCAGGGGAAGGGTGGACCGGTTTAGGGATTCTGGTCTTGAACCAACTGGTTCAGACCGTAGCTTTAGGAAATTGTGAACCAGCCCCAAATATTTTAAGAAATTTTACTGTTGCCCAAACATAAAAAATTAATTAAATATTAATTTTTACAATAATCCCCTGTTTCAAATATGGGTCAAACGAAGTCCAAATGATACAAATGAATAGTCAAAACCTATTATCTCGGACGTTCTGAGTCCAATAGTCAAATACCGTGAAAGTGCAAAATGACCATTTTTCCCTTTTTAGTACAAATGTCCAAATGGAATTCCGCGAAAGCCTAAACCGACTTTTTTCGGCGTTCCGGACTCAATGGTAAAGTCTAAAATAGTATTTGAAATACTTATGATAGAAAGGCATAAAATTTGATGAATAGCATTTATTCTGAAACGTATTCACTGATATATAGGAAACTCCAAAGGCAAAGGTACATTCACGGATTTTTGAGATAGAATCACGATAGAGGTAAGTAAATTCCCTTTCTCTTCCATGTGGTGTTTCCAAGCCAAGTTTATTCTCTTTACTGCCAAACTTGTACTCTTGAAAGTACCTCACGTTATTGCTATCCACAATGCGATATTGTTCTATCTTGTGGACATTGATTGACTGCCATGTCGTTGTTATCATGTGAACCATGCCTTGAAAGGCTTACTGCTATGTCTTTATTGTCTGCTATGTCTTTATTGTGAACCATTCCTTGAAAGGCTTACTGCTATGTCTTTACTGAATATATGATATTCCATCTTAGACTTCTGTGGAATTATGAATAATCATGATATGTTATGAATACGGGATTTGTGCTCAGTCACAACATCCATCTGATGCTTTCTGTATTAACTGGAGACCTAAGGGTCAAGTACATAAATGGACAGGTGACAGGAATGAATTCCTTGAAGGTTTCCACCGACAATTGACTGGCATAAGCATTGGCATTTTCATTGCATTTCCATTAGCATTTCATTTACATTTACATTGGCATTTTACCTGAGAACAGAGTAAATGCATCTCCTAAGAATTGGTATGATTACGTTATTGAATAACACTATTCCTTGTGGCTTATCTTAAACTGAGAGGACACTCTTCATTGAATTGATTGTGATCGGTTTATTGTGGCAGTACTTCTTGTTGTTGTATTGTTGTTGAGAGATTCATGTTGATGGTGTTTCCATTATTCCTAATTGAACATTGTGACTTATTATTCATTGGCCTTCATGGCAACTGTTCTCATTGGCTATTACAGCATCTCCTTCCTTATGATTGGCTATCATAATCTTATTCATGGAATTATATCTTATCGATACCAGTGTCGGAGATCTGTTTTTACTTGCTGAGCTCTCGTAGCTCATTCCACCCCATTTACCCCCATTTTAGGTGATGACGCTGCAAGACCCAGTAGGAGTCTGAGAGCGTAGGAGGACATTTTTGAGGAACTGTATCAGTCTATGTCTTAGTTCTCCCATGTATTCACCACCCTCGGGTGCTGGTTACGTTTGGTTCTTATTTTGTTTATGTAGAACCATATTATGTATTGTAAAGACTTCCGCTAACATTGTGTATTGAAAGACTTCCGCTGATGTACTATTACTGATAAGACTTCCGCTGTTATTGTTTGAGGATTTTAGTGCTTTGCATATTAGTACTATGATACAAGAATGGAAAAAGTAGGGACGGCCTTTGGGTCAGCCCCGCGACACGAGATCCGCATAGGGTGGGTTTCGGGTCGTGACAAAGTGCATTCTAAATACTCTAATATTAGATTAAAGTGGTAAGATGTGACCCTATTATTAGAGCATAATGTTTAATATTCTTAATTCCTTTATATTTAGTTTTATGACATTATTTTTGTTTAAGTGAGCTGACTAATATATTTACTGAATTACGGAAGCATTGAATGTAAAAGAATAGATATGGAGTATATTGTGTAATTTTTAGCTTTTAGGCAGATTCGATCTATAGAGTTTCAATTGAGGTTTGAATAGCGTTAGATTTTCAGAATGAGAAAGTGGTCTTCATGAAGTGTTTAGAGGACGTCTTAAGATTTTCAGAAAGCTATGGTTTTCCAAAATCTGACTTCTTTTGGGCCGCCAAACATTGTTTCAAAGTCAGGCTTGGAAAGCTGATGCAGTTCCTATCTGAACCAGTAAACTTCAGTGGGTCATAACTTGAGTTTTTGAAGTCTAAATCATGTGATTCAAAAGCCTAAAGTTATCTACACATCCAGGTCTACAACTTCCATGAAGATCCCAAATCAAGATTCAGTCATTAGCTAATAGAAAAAGGAGCCTAAAGGTTACAACTACTAGGCTATACGGCTTGGGCTATGAAGTGAAGTGAAAAAGCAATGGGCTTGGCTAGAACTTGGGTTGTGTTCTTTGTGCTGGGTTTTTAAAAGAGAAAAAAGAAAAGAAAGAAAAAATTCAAACAAGGTGGCTGATTAAAGAAAGAAAGAAAAAAGACAGGAAGCAAGATGCGGGGGTGTAGGGAAAAATGGAACAGGTCCTTGCGGCAGGGAAGAAAAAAAAGAAAAGAAACCAGCCACAACATGCTTCATGTTTATTTTTCCTAGAGGTTTATGTAGTCCATCGTCTAAATGGGTAACTAAATTCTTAAGTAGGGTTAGGGATGAATTTACACACTAGATGATATTTTTAATTTATTTTTGATTCATGGATTGGATTTTCATTTATTAAAACTCTTTGTTTTATCATTCTTAATTTATTGTTGGTATTTTCTTATTCGAATAATCATAAAGTTTATTCCGTTATAGATTCAGTCAGGCTTTTTCTATTGAATGGATTAGTTCTTTGATTATGTTTGGATCAATTGATTATTTATATTGATTTAATTATTTGCTGTAATATTGCTCCCTGGGTATATTGTAGTCGTTGGCTTTTCTCAATGTGGATAACAATTTGCATGATTTAAAAGTGATGAATGATTTTTCAAAAGGTTACATTTGGTTTAATTTTGGTTTATAATTCTATATCTTCCGATTGGGATTTTTAGAATTAAATTCTCAATTGAGTTATCATTGAATTCAAAATAATTAAAATACCGGATATGTGCAAGGGATTCCCGATGCTCTACTGTTCGTTAATTTGAGTACTTTTTCCGTTAATCACTTTGTTTAATTTTAATTTGCATTTAAAATCGCTTTTTATTTTCTCGTTAATCATTTAATATTTTATTTAGTTTCTTTATTCTGTCTGTTATTCTTTTAATTTGTCTCCCTGTGGAATCGACACCCCAAAGCCACACTACAACTACTGCGTTATTCTTTGGGTGTAATCAAATTTTGGCGCTATTGCCGAGGATACGGTAGAAAAATCAGTAGATAGTTTTTTTTTTTTTTTCAACAGTTTGTAAAGGCAGTAACTTCGTTCCTTCTTTTTACTTGTTGCATTATTATTGTTTTATTTATTTTATTTTATTTTATTTTTATTGTTATCTTTCATACATAATAGGTATAGGGACGCATTAGGTCGATTTGCTTGTAGGCTTGTGTTAGAGTCAGATTTAGAGTCTAATTTTTCTATTTTTCTAATTTTTTGTTTGATAATTCTTCCAATTTTAAAAATATGAGTGAACACAAGGATCAACCCACTAAGACCTTTCAGGATTACCTCCACCTTACACGCACAGCCACACCATCATGCATCATGTTTCCACCCAATATGCGTCAAATTGATGTTAAAACGGGGGTGATACAGTTACTCCCTACATTTCATGGTTTGGAAAATAAAAATCCATATGTGCACATTAGGGAGTTTGAAGAGGTAGTTGTGACTTTTCATAGTCAAAATTCAACAAATGACATTGCGAGACTTAAGTTCTTTCCTTTCTCTTTGAAGGATAGAGCTAAGAGTTGGCTATACTCACTGAGACCACGGTCGATTGGATCGTGGAATGAGATGACTCAAGTTTTCTTTACTAAATACTTTCCCCAACATAAGACCAATGCTTTAAAAAGACAGATCTCCACGTTTGCACAAAAAGACAATGAGACTTTGTATCAGTTTTGGGAGAGATCTAAGGAATTGTTGAGTATGTGCCCTTACCATGGGTATGAGAGTTGGCGTCTAGTGAGTTACTTCTACGAGGGACTTACACCTAGAGAGCGCCAATTTGTAGAGATGATGTGTAATGGTGAGTTTTTACAGAAAAATCCTGATAAGGCCATAAAGTACCTTAATGAGCTTGCTGAAAAAGCTCACACTTGGACAGGACCTAATGCTCTTGAAAGTACAAATAGGTCACGACCTACAGGAACCAAAATGGTGGTGGGATTTACCATCTCAGGGAGGAGGACAACTTGAAGGCTAAGGTGGAGATACTTACTAGGGAGTTAGAGATGTTAAAGGCTAGAGACTTAAAGCCAACACACTTGGCTAATCATGCAGAGTCTTTTAGACCATGTTTGGTGTATAGAAGGGTAGATCACCTCGCCCAAGAGTGTCCCACATTTGCTGAGATGAGAGGGATGTATGACGAATAATATAATACCTTAGGTATGTACAAGAAGCCTTCACACCCTTCTCTGAGACATACAATCCGGGGTGGCGCAATCACCCCAATTTTAATTGGAAGTTTGAAAACCAGCCACCTGCACCACCACCTGCACAGCCCCCTAGACTATATCATGCACCATATCATGCATCTTCATCTTCTAGGAATTCTTTAGAAGACACTTTACATGCTTTTATTGAAGCAAATGGTAAGACTAATCAAAAGTTTGAATATTTTATTACGCAGGTTGTGAAAAAAAATAAGGAGATAAAGAGCCAAGTGTCCAAATTGATGAGCTCTTTGAGTGTGAATGAGCGAGGTATATTCCCATCCCAAGCTCAGTCCACACACCATGGTCAACACATGGCGCAAGAGAATTTAAAGGATGTGAACGCCATTGGGACTTGAAGTGATAAGTCATTACACATTACAACAATGGACAAATCTAAGGATGTGGAAAATGATCATGATAATAGTAATGCTGAGCTACCCAAGGAACCAGAGGTAACAAAAAACCCTGTTAATGTACCATTCTCACAAGCTTTAAAATCAAGTAAGCGAACTTTGGATCCTAACAATGAAATCCTAGAGAATCTCAGGCGGGTAAAAATCAATCTTCCTCTATTGCATGTGATTAAACAAGTTCCTACTTATGCAAAAATTCTTAAAGATTTGTGTACAGTTAAGAGAAAGCATTATGTGAAAAAGACAGCGTTCTTGACAGAACAAGTTAGTGCCCTAATTGAGCAAAGGATTCCTCCCAAGTACAAGGATCCTGGTTGTCCAACCATTACATGCAGCATTGGAAATCATGAGTTTGGGCAAGCTTTGCTTGATTTAGGAGCTAGTGTGAATTTAATGCCTTATTCTATTTATTTGCAGATGGGGTTGGGAGAAATCAAACCAACTTCTGTGGTATTGCAATTGGCTGACTGTTCAGTCAGACTCCACGGGGTGTGGTAGAGGATGTTTTACTTCAAATTGATAAATTTTATTATCCTGTTGATTTCATAATCCTTGACACTAGCTCTGTTGTTGACTCTACTTCAAAAATTCCTTTGATTTTAGGTAGGCCTTTCCTTGCCACTGCTAATGCTCTTATTAATTGCAGGAATGGGCTCATGAAGTTTTCTTTTGGGAACATGACTCTCGAGATGAATATATTCCATATTGTAAAACAGCCGGAAGAAGAGGACGAGGACTGCCAGATGTACATGATTGATTCACTAGTTGATAGGGGAGTTCCTGCCACTTATAATTTTGATCCCCTTGAGCATTTTCTTGTTAATTTTGAGTTTGATTATATTACTGACCCATATGATGTGGTTGATATTTGTGCTATTTTTGACAGAACTCAGGATTATGAAGCACGGGCATGGCAACCGAAGTTTGAGGAGTTGCCTAAAAAAAGTGAAGAGCAGATTCCTTCAAGTGTGGAAGCACCTAAAGTTGAATTGAAGCCTTTGCCTAAGGGTTTAAAGCATGCCTTCTTTGGTCCAGGTGATACTTTTCCTGTTATTATCTCATCTGAATTATCTGAATTGCAAGGTGAGAAATTAATTCAGACCCTAAGAAAGCATAGGTCAGCCATAGGTTGGAGCATTACTAATATAAAAGATGTTAATCCCCTGGTCTGCTCTCATAAAATCAATTTAGAGGAAGGAACTAGCCCTCGCAGAGACCCCTAGTGTAGGCTTAATCCCACTATGAAAGAAGTAGTGAAAAATGAAGTGTTGAAACTATTAGCTGCAAGAATCATATATCCTATTGCTGATAGTAAATGGGTTAGTCCTACATAGGTTAACCCTAAAAAGTCAGGTGTTACTATAGTGAAAAATGACCTAGGAGAGTTAGTCCCTACAAAATTTGTGACTGGATGGTGGATGTGCATTGATTATAGAAAATTGAATGCTGCCACCCAGAAAGACCATTTTCCTCTCCCTTTTATTGATCAAATTCTTGAGCGTGTGGTTGGTCATCCTTTTTATTATTTCTTGGATGGTTATTTTGGTTCTTATCAAATTGAAATTGCCTTAGAAGACAAGGATAAAACCACTTTCACTTGTCCTTTTGGTACTTATGCTTTTCGTAGAATGCCATTTGGATTGTGTAATGCACCTTCTACTTTTCAATGTTGCATGATGAGTATTTTTAGTCATATGGTTGAAAATTGCATGGAATTTTTTATGGATGACGTGACTGTTTTTGAATCATCTTTTGATGCATGCCTATTGAATTTAGAGAGTGTTGACTCGTTGTGAGGAGAAGGACTTGGTTTTGAATTGGGAAAAATGCCACTTTATAGTACCTTCAGGTATTGTCTTAGGGCATATTATTTCTTCTAGGGGGATAGAGGTTGATCAATCTAAGAGTGAATTAATCTCTAAATTGCCCACACCTAGGACAGTAAAGGATGTGAGATCCTTTCTTGGTCATGCGGGCTTTTATAGGAGGTTCATACAAAATTTTTCCACCTTCTCTAGACCACTATATGACCTCTTAGCTAAAGATGCCCCATTTGTGTGGACACAAGCATGTCAAGAGGCCTTTAAAAGGCTAATTGGCAAGTTTACTTCAGCACACATAATGCAACCACCTTATTGGACTTTGCCTTTTGAGATTATGTGTGATGCCAGTGATTATGCTTTAGGTGTTGTTCTTGGACAACGAAGGGAGGGGAAGCCCTTCGTCATTTACTATGCTAGTAGAATTTTAAATAGTGCTCAGATGAATTACTCTACTACTGAAAAAGAGTTGGAAGCTGTAGTCTTTGCTTTGGATAAGTTTCGTGCTTATTTAATTGGTTCTCCTATTCTTATTTTCACAAATCATGCAGCCCTTAAGTACCATCTCACAAAGAAGGATGCTAAGGCGCAGCTAATACGGTGGATTTTACTTTGCAGGAATTTGACATCACTATCGAAGATAAGAAAGGAGTGGAGAACGTAGTGGCTAACCATCTCTCGAGGCTCACATTTGAGGACACCTCTGACCACCTACCAATCAGGGATGATTTTCCCGATGAGCATTTACTTTCTATTACTTCTCGGTCACAATATGATCAGTGCCTTAAAATTTTAATTGATAGGCAAGTTCCAGAAGTGGAAGACATTCCACTTATGGACCCGGTCTATCAACCTTGATCGCGCCATGCAGGTATTTTTTTTTTTTTTGGTTTTTGTTTTTGTTTTCTTTTATTTTCGTTCTTTTTCTTTTTGTTTGCTGCTATTTTATTTTTTTTATTTGCAGGTTAATTTCATTTTGTCAGTTTAGATTGCCATCTTTGGTGCTTAGCAAGCTACCCATCTCACACATCAGGTGTATTCTCTCTTTTTCAATACCCTCCATTCAATTTTGATTGTTAAACATTGATGACATGTTTTATTTAAGTTGGGGGATGGTGGTTGCAAATTCAACATTTAAAATGATGTGGCATATTTTCATGTGTCAACAAATTTTTTTAAAAATTTGCATCACACGTGCATTTTTTTCACATGAGTACTCATTCTCATCCATAACCATTTTCATGAATTCACCGAATCCACCATAATCATTTTGCTGAGGCATTCACAAAACTTTTAATGCACTTATCCAAACTTTGTGGTAAGATGGTGATTTGACACATGTAGCTAGAGAACTCTTTTACTTAAGTATTCATATGAGATGTGGAGAGAATTAAAAGCCCTCAAATGCAGAAAATTGTGATAAACATTCATTGATCTATTGAATTGGGCACTTCTTTTGAGAATATCATTACATGGTTGGTGATATGATGGCGGGTATACTTGGGATATGATGAAGGTCAACTTAGGATTAATGTTTGAGCCTTTCAAGCTAACCCTTCTCATCATAGACCCTTAGTAGCCAACTTTGAGTCAACAAACATATATAGTTTTTTTCATATGCCTACATCATTCATACCGCTCTACATTGGAGTATAGCCTATACCTTGATTTTCCTACCCTTTTTGCTTCCAAGTGTGTACTAGGTGTGGAATTTGAATTTTTTTTCTTTTGTGTTGAATTGGAAAAAGAAGAAAAAGAAGAAGGAAAGAGTACAAGTGCAAAGTGTTCAATTGAGTGAGTATCATTCTAAAAAAAAAAAGAGAAGAGAAAAAGAAGGAGAAGTATTGTTATTCAGTGATCTGAAAATTTGAAGAGTACATCAAGTGAGAAGTTTGGTTTGTTAGAAGTTTTAATGAAATTCTCTTAGTATGTACTTGGAAGTTTTTGAATCCTTTTTGTCATTTTCTTCATATAACCCCTAACCCAAGCCATGTTACAACCCTTTTATGTTGATCGTTCTGATCCTAAAGAAGCTTGTGGAAAGAGTGGTGGAAGTCTCATTTGTTAGTGCACCTATCATAAGATCAATGTTTGCTTGTTGCTTGTACATAATTCCCTAATTCTCCATTAAGCATGTACACCCCTTATCAACTCCATAGAGAGAACCCCCTACATGAAACACTTTTATACTCGAGAGATATGGAGTTGAACCTTTTGCTTGAGATGTTCTCGGTGTTGCATGTGTCATGGTTTGTGGTTAGATGGATATGGTTTGGATCACACACACACTCTGCAAATTGCTATAAGTGGATTGATTGTTATAGGGTTATTGAATTCCTAAAATTGTTTTGATTTGTAAATCTGAAAAGTATGATTAGATGCCTTCTGTATGTGATTTTCTTTGGTCTCTTTTGTAATTTTTGCATGAAAATTGCTAGGGACTAGCAATGAGCAAGTTGGGGGGTGTGATGAGTGCGTGAAAATGCACTCTAAATACTCTATTATTAGATTAAAATGCTAAGATGTGACCCTATTATTAGAGCATAATGTTTAATATTCTTAATTCCTTTATATTTAGTTTTATGACATTTTTTATTTAAGTGAGCTGATTAATATATTTATTGAATTAGGGAAGTCTTGAAGGTAAAAGAATAGATATGGAGTATGTTGTGCAATTTTTAGCTTTTAGGCAAATTTAATCTATGGAGTTTCAATTGAGGTTTGGATGGCGTTAGAGTTTCAGAATGATAGTGGTCTTCATGAAGTTTTTATAGGACGTCTTAAGCTTTTTAGAAAGGTATGGTTTGCAAAAATCTGAGTTCGTTTGGGCCGCCAAACATTGTTTCAAAGTCAGGCCTGGAAAGTTGATATGATTCCTGTCCGAACCAGTAAACTTCAGTGGGCCATAACTTGAGTTTCTAAAGTCCAAATAAGGTGATTTAAATGCCTAAATTTATCTACACATCCAGGGCTACAACTTCCATGAAGAGGCCAGATCAAGATTCAATCGTTATCTGATAAAAAAAAAGCCTAAAGGTTGCGGCTGCTGGGCTGTACGGCTTGGGCTATGAAGTGAAAAAGCAATGGGCTTGGCTAGAACCTAGGCTGCATCCTTTATGCTAGGTTTTCAAAAGAGAAAAAATAAAAGAAAGCAAAAAGTCAAACAAGGTGGCTGATTAAAGAAAGAAAAAAAAAAAAAGCAAGAAGCAAGGTGCAGGGGCGCAGGGAAAAATGGAACAGGTCCTTGCGGCAGGAAAGAAAAAAAAAGAAAAGAAACCAATCGCAGGATGCTTCATGTTTATTTTTCCTGGAGGTTTATGTATTAGTCCGTCGTCTAAATGAGTAACTAAATTCTTAAGTAGGGTTAGGGATGAACTTGCACACTAGATGGTATTAATTTATTTTTGATTCATGGATTGGATTTTCATTTATTAAAACTCTTTGTTCTATCATTCTCAATTTATTGTTGGTATTTTCTTCTCCAAAATAATCATAGAGTTTATTCTGTTATAGATTCAGTCAGGCTTTTTTGATTGAATGTATTAGTTCTTTGATTATGTTTCGATCAATTGATTATTTATATTAATTTAATTCTTTCCGGCAATATTGCTCCCTGGGTATATTGTCGTCGTTGGGTTTTCTCAATGTAGATAACAATTTGCGTGATTTAAAAGTGATGAATGATTTTTCAAAGGGTTACATTTGCTTTAATTTTGGTTTATAATTCTATATCTTCTAATTGGGTTTTTTAGAATTAAATTCTCAATTGAGTTATCAGTGAATTAAAAATAATTAAAATACCGGATATGTGTAAGGGATTCCCGACGCTCGACTGTTCGTTAATTGGAGTACTTTTTTCGTTAATCACTTTGTTTAATTTTAATTTGCATTTAAAATTACTTTTTATTTTCTCGTTAATCATTTAATATTTTCTTTAGTTTGTTTATTCTTTCTGTTATTCTTTTAATTTGTCTCCTTGTGGAATCGACACCCCAAAGCTACACTACAACTACCGCGTTATTCTTTGCGCGTAATCAATAATGCAAACATGATAGCCAGTTAAGAAATATAGAAATCATCAATGAATATCAAATGGTAGGAAGCTCAAATGATAAAACAATGAAAATCTGTCTGATAACAATAATCATACTACTACAGTCATGAGCTGTCTCAAGCATAATTATATGCACTCAATAAAAAGCTATGTAATCCCATGATCATTCATATAGAAATAATATGATCATCTATGAAAATCAATAATAGATACTGATAACAACAAATGTGGATGCACTTTAACTCGGGGCCCGACATACCCCCTGAGCTCATTTTGTTCCCTTTTTCCTCGATCTCTTAGCCTAGCAGTTAACCCGTCGGTTTAGCACTCGACCTCGTAGAACGCACTTTAATTACCACTTTAGATTCCCTTTTTTTTAACCCATAGGTCTAGTAAGCATCATATGGAGTTTGTGACTAAGCACAAATCCAACACTTTATAATATATCGAAATCATACTAAATCCCATGAAAAGCAAATACAATATCACTTTTCTCAGCAGCGGGAATGAAACTGTTGCCTTAATAGGCCAATGTAAACTAGGTTGTTGAGCTCATAAGTCTTCCCCCTCGAGGCCTATGTACAGAGTGTACAGAAATCATGATCAAGATATATAACAGTCAATAAACACTTTCCACAAGATAGAACAATATCAAATGTGGACTCAATAAACTTTCTGGCATGTATCGAATACAATAGATAATACATGAAAAATTGTTGACATGGCTGGAAGTATCATATGCAGAGATCAGATATTTACTTACCTCTTAAACTCTTTCCTTTCTTTCTCTATACAATCAAGTCACATTTCCTTTCTCTTTGAAGTCCCTATTTCATCAATAGATAATATATCTCAGTTTACCTTTTCATAATCTATGCTATTCATCAAATTTTATGCCTATTTACTATTGGTATCTATTTTACTAAAATAGACTCTACTATTGAATCCGGAACATCGAACAAAGTCGATTTAGGCTTTCACGGATTTCAATTCGGACAATTGTACTAAAAAGGGCAAAATAGTCATTTTGCACTTTTACGTGTTGTTATTTCTCAAAACCTCTTTAAAAAAAATTAGACTCCACCATTGAGTCCGGAATGCTTAACATAATAAAGATTCACTATTCATTTACTTTAATCGGAGTTTGTTTGACTCACTTCTGGCTTAGGGGCATTGTGGTCATTTGGTACCTCTACACGTATTCATTTTTTGGGACTCCGCCTCATGAAACAGACCTTTCCATTAGCTTTAGAATGTTCGATACATAGAGAAAACACTAATCATTCATTTATTTTGGACTACAAGTTAATTATCTTTAATTACTTTAATTAAATTGATTTATTTAATTAATTAACTAATTACATAATTTATACATATCTTTGTAGTATACAGTCATATAGGCCTTAGTGGCTCAGTGGCCCATGTATCCGTGTTAAAAACCTTCTCTTGCCTTGGTCCTTAGTTCGAACCGTGGCGGCAATAGCCCCCTGCTATTTTTTTCTTAGCTTTCTCAAGGCAAACAACGGATAACCTTTAACTGGGGATAGGATATCATCATTCCCCTTTTATCCCCAAATTTGATTTATAATACCTACAGCCAAACGGTCCTATTTTAATTTAATTTCAAATAGCATATATCACTCAAAACGACATAGTGTAGTTCCCTACCATCACCATACGGCACTGTTTTAAAACCTACTGTTCATCCTCTTCCACGATTTTTGGGTGAGGCTCTGGTAGGTTTTCGTCACCCCCTCCGGCGACGGCCAACATTTTTTGGCCATTTTCCATCTTATTTCAATTGCAAGTTTTTCTATTTTTCGTAAGGATTACATATTTAAGCTTAGTTTTTGGTTTAGATTAATAGATCCTCACGAAAAGAGAGGAAACTGTAGCTCCGGCTAATAAGTTTTCCCTTTATTCCATGCCCATTTATCCACCATTTTCTCCCATTTCTTTTCCAAATCTCTTTCTGCACTATAGAGGATTCATTCCTCATCATTTAAATGAAGTTTAAAGCATGAAAATTCTAAATACTAATTATTCAACAAACCTGCAACTGACTCTTTCTAGCTTTTTTTTAAACCTTTTAAACTAATTCTTCTTGTAATATGAACCAATTTTCATGCTTTACAGGACCCCATATATAAATCTATCCATCATGCTTTGAAAACTAAAAAAAAAGAAAAAATTCAATAAAACCAACCTAATTTCGGTTTCCCCCTTTCTTCCTCTGATTTTTCACTTCTGGATTCCCTAAATCCTTCTCAGCTTCTATTCCCTTCCTTTGATTTATGATTTCTCTTCAACTTCACTCACCAATAGATAGGCCAACGTCAACCCATTTGCACGCCCACCTTCCTTCTCTTTCTTCCTTCTTTTCTTGTAGCTTTCATTGACTTTCTTTTCTTCTCTATTTTTTGCTGCTCTCTTTTTGTTTCTTTGTGTTAAGTATTATAAGATATTTATATATATATATATATAATATATAATATACTTCACACACACGAACACACACTCACACACACATACCCTACCGACACTATGTTTGTGTCCTTCCCACTTGCATGCCTTGCATGCATTATATATATATATATATATATATATATGTATATATCAGCTTGTATATACATATATTGATTTGTACTTATGTATTATAATACTTGTATGCATATATGTATTATACATATACATATACATATGCACATCTCTTATATATGCATATTTCTATATATATGTATTATGATACATATGTATATATAAAATATAGTGTCGTGTGTATGCTTATACTTATGTACGTATAGTAATTATACTGTGCACGTATTTTGAAGAATGAACGGTTATACGTGCCTGACTCTCCGTACTGCGGGTCCTTCATACAGGTGATTCCGGGGTACTCGAATGAAATCGTAACTTCACTCGTGCGTTTGAAATCATTGCATGCTACAAAACTATACCTTGTTCATTTAGAACTCATGTTCGGTTACAAATCGGTGTTACACTACTCGACTCGGTCTACAGTTTATATGTCATATTCTGGGTCAGGGTATTACATTTTATCCCCCTTAAACTGAGTTTTGTCTGCAAAACTCAAACGCTCAAAATCTAGAAAAACTCTATTCTCTTTTTCATCTATCTCTTGGATTCATACTATTCCACTTGAATCTCATTTTAACTATCACTTTTGTTCATGTTCTCTATATCTATAATTCATATGTTCTTTGTATAGCATTCATCACTAATGGCTTCCCTTGACACATATAATATTCATCAATAATAAGCTTCTCAATGGTATTAAACAGTTTAACGTGCAACTTAGGGGTTCTGTTTCTATGTTCTTTTCTAACAGTAATTTAGAAGATACTAGTCAATGTATAAAGCCTAAGATTTAATAGTATATGCATAGGTTGTATATAAACTAAATGAGTACCTGTGGTCGCTGATGGAGTAGCCTGATCATTTGCTAGCGTAAGAGAGAAAACACTTCCTGAGCACTATTGCTTATTATTCCGGGTCTGGGGTCTCGTCACTGGGGCTAATGTGGTAGGCATGGTGCTAACCATGGTTTTGTTAGCCTGGGGACACTCTTTCGTGAAGTGTCCACTTTGCCTGCAAAAGTAGCAGACATTGGTATTCCGAAGGCATCGTCCTTTGTCGACTTTCTAGCAAGTAGAACATTTTTCTATGTCCTCGATGTGGGAATCAGCCCTCCCTTGGCTGGGTTCTGTGTTTTGTGGTTTGGCTCTGGGCCTCGAAAACGAGGATCCCTGGATTCTACCTTGTCCTTGTCCAAACATCTGACTTTCCTTCCTTTTAATGAGTTCTTCTCCACTCTGCTCGATAAATTTGGCAGTGCTCACCACTTTGTTGTAAGTGGTTAACTACAGGGGCTTAACCCTATCCTCATGTTCCATCGTAGTCTGTCCTCGAACTTGCAGCCTCTGGTATGCTCATCCTCGAAGATAGTAGGAGCAAATCTAGCCAGTACTGTGAACCTGGCCTAGTACTCTTCTACTGTTGAGTTTCCTTGCTACAGAACAAGAAAATCAACAACTCTCTGATCCTTGACTCCCTAGGAGAAGTACTTCTTATTGTAGATCACGGTGAATCGCTGCTAAGTCATTTGAGGCTCTCTAGCCTTCTCTAGCAGCCACCACTTATGGGCTGCTCCCCTAAAAGTGAAATTGGCGAAAGCCACCTTCTGTATCTTGGTATAGGTCATAACGTTAAAAATCCTCTCCATCTCAAGCCACCACTCTTCGACTACAGTGGGGCCTCTAGTACCGTAGAATGTAGATGGCTGTAGTGCCTAGAACTGCTTATAGAGATATGCTTGATCTCTATCGTTCTCTTGCCAAACTATATGTACTACTAGTGGCGCCTGTCTCTCTTGTCGAGTTGGAGTACTAGGACCTATCTGGTTTTGGGGCGCGTTCTACATAAGCCTCTCCACTAATCGCTCTAATCGTGTTACGTTAGCCATAGCTTCCTATAGGGGTGTAGTACGAGTGTTCACCATTTTCTGTAAATGGTTAAAGATCAGTTTCATATACTTGAGTGCCTAATATCGCATGTCAAACTTTTCTATCTACTGACTGACTCTACTTGGACATATGTAATACTAGTACCTTAGTCTTATCTCCCATGAACCACTTACCAACCTAGTTGTTCTGATACCAAGTTGTCACGCCCCGAGACCCACCCTATACGGATCTCGAACCGCAAACCCGACCCGACACTGTTGCCACACCGAATCTCTCAACTTGCTACACAATCAATGCTATTAACATGCAACAACTATCATAATATAAACAACGGAAGACTTTAAAATAAAAGCTGCATGTAATATATATATATATATATATATCTAGTTCTCAAAATACAAATTGTAAAACCCTTTAACTACTGTACATCCCCAAGACGTGGATGACATGGGAGGCTACAAGACTGTACTATATATTGCACTTGCAACTTCAAAAAGTAATGTCCAACTCTAAGCTAGCAGGCTCTATCGTCTGCTCTCGATATCTATGCCTGAAAATATAAGTAGTATCTGTATAAGTTATGAAAACTCAGTAAGTAATTCTCTTTTACTCTGTCATGTGTATAGGTCAATATAAAAGGGCATAATCCAAAAAGAACTAGGATAATGCAAACATTATATAGCCAGTCAAGAAATATAGAACTCATCAATGAATATCAAATGGTAGGAAGCTCAAATGATAAAACAATGAAAATCTGTCTGATAACAATAATCATACTGCTACAGTCATGAGCTGTCTCAAGCATAATTATATGCACTCAATAAAAAATTGTGTAATCTCATGATCATTTATATGGAAATAATATGATCATCTATGAAAATCGATAATAGATACTGATATCAACATATGTGGATGCACTTTAACTTGAGGCCCGGCATACCCCCTAAGCTCATTTTGTTCCCTTTTTCCTCGATCTCTTAGCCTAGCAGTTAACCCGTCGGTTTAGTACTCGACCTTCTAGATCCCACTTTAAATGCAATTTTAATTGCCACTTTAGATTCCTTTTTTTTGACTCGTAGGTCTAGTAAGCATCAGATGGAATTTGTGACTAAGCACAAATCCAGCACTTTATAATATATCTAGATCATGCTAAATCACATGAAAAGTAAATACAATATCATTTTTCTCAGCAGTGGGAATGAAACTGTTGCCTTAATAGGCCAATGTAAACTAGGTTGTTGAGCTCATAAGTCTTCCCCCTCGAGGCCTATGTACAAAGTGTACAGAAATCATGATCAAGATATATAACAGTCAATAAACACTTTCTACAAGATAGAATAATATCAAATGTGGACTCAATAAACTTTCTGGCATGTATAGAATACAATAGATAGTACATGAAAAATTGTTGACGTGGCTGGAAGTATCACATGCAGAGATCAGATATTTACTTACCTCTTAAACTCTTTCCTTTCTTTCTCTATACAATCAAGTCACATTTCCTTTCTCTTTGAAGTCCCTATTTCATCAATAGATAATATATCTCAATTTACCTTTTCATAATCTATGCTATTCGCCAAATTTTATGCCTATTTACTATTGGCATCTCTTTTACTAAAATAGACTCTACTATTGAATCCGGAATGTCGAACAAAGTCGATTTAAGCTTTCACGGATTTCAATTTGGACATCTGTACTAAAAAGGGCAAAATAGTCATTTTGCACTTTTATGTGTTGTTATTTCTCGAGACCTCTTTTCACAAATTAGACTCCACCGTTGAGTCCGGAATGCTTAACATAATAAAGATTCACTATTCATTTACTTTAATCGGAGTCTGTTTGACTCACTTTTGGCTTAAGGGCATTGTGGTCATTTGGTACCTCTACAGGTATTCATTTTTCGGGACTCCGTCTCATGAAACAAACCCTTCCATTAGCTTTAGAATGTTTGATACATAAAGAAAACACTAATCATTCATTTATTTTGGACTACGGGTTAATTATCTTTAATTACTTTAATTAAATTGATTTATTTAATTTATTTAATTAATTAACTAATTACATAATTTATACATATCTTGGTAGTATACGGTCATATGGGCCTTAGTGGCTCAGTGGCCCATGTATTCATGTTAAAAACCTTCTATTGCCTTGGTCCTTAGTTCGAACCGTGGCAGCAATAGCCCCTGCTATTTTTTTCTTAGCTTTCTCAAGGCAAACAACGGATAACCTTTAACTGGGGATAGGATATCCTCATTCCCCCCTTATCCCCAAATTCGTTATATAATACCTACAGCCAAACAGTCCTATTTTAATTTAATTTCAAAAAGTATATATCACTCAAAACGACAGTGTAGTTCCTTACCATCACCATACGGCACTGTTTTAAAACCTACTGTTCATCCTCTTCCACGATTTTCTGGTAAGGCTCCGGTAGGTTTCCGTCACCCCCTCCGGCGGTGGCCAACAGTTTTTGGCCATTTTCCATCTTATTTCAATTGCAGGTTTCTTCTATTTTTCAGAAGGATTACATATTTAAGCTTAGTTTTTGGTTTAGATTAATAGATCCTCATGAATAGAGAGGAAACCGTAGCTCCGGCCAATAGGTTTTCTCTTTATTCCATGCCCATTTTTCCACCATTTTCTCCCATTTCTTTTTCAAATCACTTTCGGCACTATAGAGGATTCATTCCTCATCATTTAAATGAAGTTTAAAGCATGAAAATTCTAAAAACTAATTATTCAACAAACCTGCAACTTACTCTTTCTAGCTTTTTTTTAAACCTTTTAAACTAATTCTTTTTGTAATATGAACCAATTTTCATGCTTTACAGGACCCCATATATAAATCAATCCATCATGCTTTGAAAATTAAAAAAAAATTAAAAATTCAATAAAACCAACCTAATTTCGGTTTCTCCCTTTCTTCCTTCGATTTTTCACTTCTGGATTCTCTGAATCCTTCTCAGCTTCTATTCCCTTCCTTTGATTTATGATTTCTCTTCAAATTCACTCACCTATATATAGGCCAACGTCAGCCCACTTGCACGCCCACCTTCCTTCTTTCTCTTCCTTCTTTTCTTGTAGCCTTCATTGACTTTCTTTTCTTCTCTATTTTTGGCTGCTCTCTTTTTGTTTCTTTGTGTTAAGTATTATAAGATATATATATATATATATATAATATATAATATACTTCACACACACTAACACACACATACCCTACCAACACTATGTTTGTGTCCTTCCCACTTGCATGCATTATACATAGATATATATCAGCTTGTATATACATATATTTATTTGTACTTATGTATTATAATACTTGTATGCATATACGTATTATACATATACATAGACATATGCACATCTCTTATATATGCATATTTCTATAGATATGTATTATGATACATATGTATACATAAAATATAGTGTCATGTGTATGCTTATACTTAAGTACGTATAGTAATTATACTATGCATGTATTTTGAAGAATGAACAGTTATACGTGCCTGACTCTCCATACTGCGGGTCCATCGTACAGGTGATTCCGGGGTACTCAGATGAAATCGTAACTTCACTCGTGCGTTCGAAATCATTGCATGCTACAAAACTATACCTTGTTCATTTAGAACTTTTGTTCGGTTACAAATCGGTATTACACTACTCGACTCGATCTACCTCGATTTATGTGCCATATTCTAGGTCAGGGTATTACATTTTATCCCCCTTAAACTGAGTTTTGTCTACAAAACTCAAACGCTCAAAATCTAGAAAAACTCTATTCTCTTTTTCATCTGTCTCTTGGATTCATACTATTCCACTTGAATCTCGTTTTTTAACTATCACTTTTGGTCATGTACTCTATATCTATAATTCATATGTTCTTTGTATAGCATTCATCACTAATGGCTTCCCTTAACACATATAATATTCATCAATAATAAGCTTCTCAATGGTATTAAACAATTTAACATGCAACTTAGGGGTTCTGTTTCTATGTTCATTTCTAACAGTAATTTAGAAGATACTAGTCAATGTATAAAGCCTAAGATTTAATAGTATATGCATAGGTTGTATATAAACTAGATGAGTACTTATGGTCGCTGATGTAGTAGCCTGATCATTTGCAAGCGTAAGAGAGAAAACATTTCCTAAGCGCTATTGCTTATCATTCCGGGTCTGGCGTCTCGTCACTGGGGCTAATGTGGTAGGCGTGGTGCTAACCACGGTTTTGTTAGCCTGGGGACACTCTCTCGCGAAGTGTCCACTTTGCCCGCAAAAGTAGCAGACATTGGTATTCCTAAGGCATCGTCCTTTGTCGACTTTCTAGCAAGTAGAACATTTTTCTATGTCCTTGATGTGGGAATCGGCCCTCCCTTGGCTAGGTTCTGTGTTATGTGATTTGGCTCTAAGCCTCGAAAACGAGGATCCCTGGATTCTACCTTGACCTTGTCTGGACATCTGACTTTCATTCCTTTTAACGATTTCTTCTCCACTCTGCTCGATAAATTTGGCAGTGCTCACCACTTTGTTGTAAGTGGTTAACTGCAGGGGCTTAACCCTATCCCTCACGTTCCATCGTAATATAAACAACTATCATAATATAAACAACGAAAGACTTTGAAATAAAAGATGCATGTAATATATATATATATATATATATATATATATATATCTGGTTCTCTAAATACAGATTGTAAAATTTTTTAACTACTGTACGTCCCCAAGACGTAGATGACATGGGAGGCTACAAAACTGTACTATGTATAGCACTTGCAACTTCAAAAAGTAATGTCCAGCTCTAAGTTAGCAGGCTCTATCGTTTGCTCTCGATATCTATGCCTGAAAATATAAGTAATATTTGTATAAGCTATGAAAACTCAGCAAGTAATTCTCCTTTACTCTGTCATGTGTATAGGTCAATATAAAAAGGCATAATCCAAAAAGAACTAGGATAATGCAAACATTATAGCCAGTCAAGAAATATAGAACTCATCAATGAATATCAAATGATAGGAAGTTCAAATGATAAAACAATGAAAATCTGTTTGATAACAATAATCATACTGCTACAGTCATAAGCTGTCTCAAGCATAAATATATGCTCTCAATAAAAAGCTGTGTAATCTCATGATCATTTATATGGAAATAATATGATCATCTATGAAAATCGATAATAGATACTGATAATAACAGATGTGGATGCACTTTAACTTGGGGCCCGGCATTCCCCCTAAGCTCATTTTGTTCCCTTTTTCCTCAATCTCTCAGCCTAGTACTTAAACCGTCAGTTTAGTACTCGACCTTGTAGATCCCACTTTAAATGTCATTTTAATTGCCACTTTAGATTCCCTTTTTTTGACCCGTAGGTCTAGTAAGTATCAGATGGAATTTGTGACTGACCACAAATTCGGCACTTTATAATATATCGAGATCATGCTAAATCACATGAAAAGTAAATACAATATCACTTTTCTCAGCAGTAGGAATGAAATTGTTGCCTTAATAGTCCAATGTAAACTAGGCTGCTGAGATCATAAGTCTTGCCTCTCGAGGCCTATGTACAGAGTGTATAGAAATCATGATTAAGATATATAACAGTCAGTAAACACTTTCCACAAGATAAAACAATATCAAATGTGGACTCAATAAAGTTTCTACCATATATGGAATACTATAGATTGTACATGAAAAACTGTTGGCATGGCTGAAAGTATCATAAACAAAGGTTATATATTTACTTACCTCTTAAATCATTTCCTTTCTTTCTCTATACAGTCAAGTCACCTTTCACTTCTCTTTGAAGTCCCTATTTCATCAATAGATAATATATCTCAGTTTACCTATTCATAATCTATGCTATTCGTCAAATTTTATGCTTATTTACTATTGGTATCTATTTTACTAAAATAGACTCTACTATTGAATTCGAAACGTCGAACAAAGTCGGTTTAGGCTTTCACGGATTTCAATTCGGACATTTGTACTAAAAAGGGCAAAATAGTCATTTTGTACTTTTACGTGTTCTTATTTCTCGACACCTCTTTTCAAACATCAGACTCTACCGTTGAGTCTTGAATGCTTAACATAATAAAGATTCACTATTCATTTACTTTAATCGGAGTCTGTTTGACTCACTTTTGGCTTAGGGGCATTTTGGTCATTTGGTACCTCTACGGGTATTCATTTTTTGGGACTCTATCTTGTGAAATAGACCTTTCCATTGGCTTTAGAATGTCTAATACATAAACAAAACACTAATCATCCATTTATTTTGGACTACGGGTTAATTATTATTAATTACTTTAATTAAATTGATTTATTTAATTTATTTAATTAATTAACTAATTACATAATTTATACATATCTTGGTAGTATACGGTCACATGGTCCTTAGTGGCTCAGTGGCCCATGTATCCATGTTAAAAACCTTCCCTTGCCTTGGTCCTCAGTTCGAACTGTAGGGGCAGCAGCCCCTACTATTTTTTTCTTAGGTTTCTCAAGGCAAACAACGGATAACCTTTAACTGGGGATAGGATATCCTCATTCCCCCTTTATCCTCAAATTCGATATATAATACCTGCAGCCAAACGGTCCTATTTTAATTTAATTTAAAACAGTATATATCACTCAAAACGACGCAGTGTAGTTTCCTACCATCACCAAACGGTACCGTTTTAAAACCCACTGTTCATCGTCTTCCACGATTTTTCGCTGAGGCTCGGTAGGTTTCCGTCACCCCCTCCGGTGACGGCCAACATTTTTTGGCCATTTTCCAACTTATTTCAATTGCAGTTTTCTTCTATTTTCATAAGGACTACGTATTTAAGCTTAGTTTTTGGTTTAGATTAATAGATCCTCGCGAATAGAAAGGAAACTGTAGCTTTGGCTAACAGGTTTTCTCTTTATTCATGCCCTTTTTTCCACTATTTTCTCCCATTTCCTTTTCAAATCTCTTTCTGCACTATAAAAGATTAGTTCCTCATCATTTAAATGAAGTTTAAAGCATGAAAATTCTAAAAAATGATTATTCAACAAACCTGCAACTGACTCTTTCTAGCTTATTTTTAAACCTTTTAAACTAATTCTTTTTGTAATGGGAACCAATTTTCATGCTTTACAAGACCCCATATATAAATCTATCCATCATGCTTTGAAAATTAAAAAAAATAGAAATTCAATAACACCAACCTAATTTCGATTTCTCCCTTTCTTCCTCGGATTTTTCACTTCTGGATTCTCTGAATCCTTCTCAGCTTCTATTCCCTTCCTTTGATTTATGATTTCTCTTCAACTTCACTCACCTATATATAGGCCAACCTTAGCCTACTTGCACGCCGACCTTACTTCTCTCTCTTCCCTCTCTTCTTGCAGCCTTCATTGACTTTCTTTTGTTCTCTATTTTCGGTTGTTCTCTTTTTGTTTCTTTGTGTTAAGTATTATAAGATATTTATACATATATATATATAATATAATATACTTCACACACACTAACACACACTCTCACACACGTACCCTACCGACACTATGTTTGTGTCCTTCCCACTTGCATGCCTTGCATGCATTATATATATATATATATATATATATATATATATATACATATCAGCTTGTATATACATATATTTATTTTTACTTATGTATTATAATACTTGTATGTATATATGTATTATACATATACATATACACATCTCTTATATATACATATTTTCATACATATATATATATATATTATGATACATATGTATAGATAAAATATAGTTTCATGTGTATGCGTGTACTTATGTACGTATAATAATTATACTGTGCACATATTTTGAGGAATGTACGGTTATACATGCCTAACTCTCCATACTGTCGAGTCCCTCGTACAGGTGATCTCGGGTTACTCGGATGAAATCGTAACTTCACTTGTGCTTTTGAAATCATTGCATGTTATATAACTATACCTTGGTCATTTGGAACTTATGTTCGGTTACAAATCGGTGTTACACTACTCGACCCGGTCTATCTCGATTTACGTGTTATATTCTGGGTCAGGGTATTACATTTCAGCCTAGTGAATTTGCTTGGGCCTTTTGCCTAAGAATCTTTGTTGGTCTTCTTCACAGTATCTGCGCCGGAGTCTTTAGGCTCTGGAAGGGCAACAATCATCTTACCCTTCCCTCTCTTCCTTTTTGGCACAGTAGGCACCAGGGGCAAAAAAGCCCTTTGTGTTAGGGAGAGAGCCAGCTTCTCTGAAATAATTTGCTCTGGAGAGTCAAAAATTAACCTTCTTCTCTTCTCTAGAGAGGGAGGAACAGCGGAGGTAAATGTTTCCCCAATTTTCTTCTTTTTCCCTAGCACCCATCCAGTAACTAGGGACTTCTTCAAACTTCCTGTACCAACCTAGCCTCCATCAAATTTTCTTTTTTTTCCCCTAGCACCCATCTAGTAACTAGGGATTTCTTCAAACTTCTTGTACCAACCTAGCCTCCATCAAATTATTTGGTAAAATGATGGCCTCGTTGGAATAGTTACTGGTCTGAAAAAGCTTTTTGTACTTATTTTGGAGATCAATAATAAAAATTAACCTTTTCCAAGCCTTTTTGTCTACACAAAAATATAGAATAGAGTTAAATCAAGCTCACAAGTAGAAAAATATAAAAGGCAAGTTGTGAAAGAAATAGGGGGCTCACCTTTGATACCAGTCCTATGTGGGAAGTTTGAAACTTGGTTCTCAAAATCTTTGAACTCCCAGCCTCCCTTCATATAAAAATACCACCTCTTCTAGGTCTTGTTGGAAGTAGGTACAAAGGAAAGAAGTCTAAACCCCTTGTCGAAAGACATGTAGAACATGCCCTCCAACTTTAGGTATTTCATGTCCATGTTACTTTTAATCAATGGGGGCTCTATCTCAACACTGTTCAGATGACCTAAAACTAAAAATCTAAGCCAGTGCCTCCAACTGTTTATGTTCAAATCATTTGGGAAAATCTTGAACCAACTGAAGAAATCCCTAATAAAATGGTGGAAGGCAAATCGAACACTTATCTCAAGCCACTTAAGGTAAACATAGATCTCACCTTGTTGAAAACTAGAGGGAAGGTCAATCGGTCCTGGTATCCTACAGGACACATTTGTGGGAAAGTCAAAAGTGGCCCTCAGAGCATCTATCATGCTCTGAGTCATGGCGCTTTCACCCTCCTCCCTTTTATAGGCTTTTCTAGAGGTTTCCCCACCAATATTCCTAGGCTCTATAAAAGCCTCTACTATCCTAACCTCAGAACTTATGGCTGGATTATCAACACGCCTATTTTCTACATTTTTGAAAAGGCTATTGGTTACTAAGTTAATTTCTACTTGGTTGTTTACTTTCTCAGGTTCTATAATCCCATGACCAGTACTCGACTGGGCATCAGAAATAGACATTGTTCAAAACAAAGTTGAGAGAAATGTGTAGAAGAAGAGTAGAACAAAAATAGAAGAGAAAAGCTGAAGAAATTCAAAGAACGTTTGTGAATCAAACCTGACCGAGAATCTTGAATCAGAAGTAATTTTTTCTGGTACACCAAAGATCTCTTCGCTCAAAGAAGTCTCTCTTATTGATTAAATGGATCGGAATGATACAATCTTTCTTGTGGTTTGGAGTGTTCAAGATATCGAAATCTCTCTTGTTATTTGATGCTTTCAAAATGCCAGAGTGATGAAAGAGGGAACTATGATGTGTTCCTCCTCCTTTTATAAGATCCAATAGGTGTCAGCACAAGAAGCACTTGCGTCTGAACCGTTACGGCAGTTGAGGCAATGATGGCCTCGTAATTCCAATTGGTGGCTAATGCAATAAATGTCAATTCAATAGTTGTCTCCTCAGAATACAGAATGACACATTTATGACAGGCACACGTATAACAGCTCAGAAACCCTAACCTCAGCTCTAAGTATGCCATTAAATAGAGGCTCGAAGGGGAGGGGGGAGTAGTTGATATACCATAATTTGACAACCGTATCTTGGGTGTGACACATGTCTATAACAAGCTCTTCAGGTTGCACATCATGAGAAGGGTATTTTATCCAGGTCAACTAGACACGAAGGATTCAGAACCTGTCACCACCTTCCATATCCTACTGACCTCAGAAAAAGGAAACAAAGTTCAATATGGCAATATTCAGGATATCTTCAAATCCCTATTCTCACGACTCCTAATACTACTTAACTTAGGGTATTTACAGCCTATAAATAAGACCTTAAGGAACGCTTTTAATTTATGTTTAATTATTCTTTTGAATTACTGTTTTGATTTCTGGTGTGCTGTCGCAGGCAACCAAAAAATAAAACCTAAACTCCTAAAAATACATGTATTAGTGCGAGTAAAGATCGTTCCCATGGAGAGTATCTAACCTAGTTTTATGCTACGTGAACAAGGATGGGGGGTTTGAGTATAACAGAAACAATTTTAAGAAAAACAACTAAGGAACAATTCAAATTAAAGTATTGAAATCAATCAAAAGAACAAACCTTGGTTTAAGTCAACATCCACCATCAGAATTTTACAACTGATCATCGATGCAAGTATATATCAATTCACACTTTTAATATTCACCGTTGGAACTATTTTCCTATCTCTCCTTAGTCGCAGTTAATTAGAAAACAAGCGATCTAATTAACCCTAACTACTAAACGACCCAAGACAAGCGCTAAAGGTTTAATCTAGTAGCAGCCTTAAGAATTAGAAAGATCGATGAAGCTAAACAACATAAGCACAAGCAGTTGTATTTAATTTAGTCAAGCGTTCTTCTCAAGATCTAATAATTTCTGGCGTAACAAATCATTAAATCTTAGTTGCGTCACAAATTAGAGGGATCAAACAATTACGGATTTGATATCTAACCTAGCAGTAGATTGCAACGAATAATAAACTAGTAGGCCTCCTAGTAATTAAATGAGACAACCATGAAAATAAGCATAGAAGAACATCCGATACTCAAAGCAATAATTGAACAATAAAAACAAATTAGATCTCACAGTTTTATTGATTCTAAGGCTTCCATTTCCTTCGACCAATTATAAAAGTTTAGCCATGCAGGGCCATGATGAAAACTCGAAGGAGAAGTTAGAGAAGATGGGAGAGAGAGAGAGAGAGAGAGAGAGAGATGTCCAAAATCTGATGCTTTCTCCTCTTTCTTTTACACATTAATTCAGTATTAGAAACCTACCAAAACTTCTAAAGATATTCTAAATACTATCCTAAAATAAAAATATCCAAATTTGACTAATTGAGGGAAATATTAAAAATTAAAATAAAGTCCTAATATAACTAGAAAAGTGGTGTTTTTAGTTGGAATTTTCATGCACCAGATCTGGAAACTTCTAAAAATAAACCGCATCAGATCCGCGCATTAGAATTTCAGGTTAAAAAAATGTTCCAGAACGTCAGCAGTGCAGGTACAGCAACTTCAAGCCCAATTTCGACCTTGATGTAGCTAGTATCTCTCAAACCTCAAAGCATGCAAGTTATAGAGCTATTTCTTGGCATTCTATAGCATTTTGAATCATCTCCATCGGAGCTTGGATGAGAAAGTTATGCCCAGATTACGAAGCGATGTCGAAACTATCCAAAATCTCCCAATTAGCTTCATTTTGCACTTAGCGCCTCCATTTACATCCTAAATCAAAATATAAGAATAATGAGTACATTTAGGCACCAAATAAGTATAAAAGACTAAACATTAAAGAAGAAAAAATATGACACTCTCATCAACTTTGTCTCTGACTTTATCATCGGAGCGGCTACCACCGAAATCTTCCCGGTGATCCTCTTATCTCAAGTTCTTGACGAATAGCAAAAGACGGAGTTCTTGACGAACAGCAAGAGACAGAAAGGCTTCCAACCAGAATAAAATAACATCACGAAACACATTTGAATTCTGTCCTCCATCACCAATTGAAAAAACGTGATTAATTTAATTTATAAACTCAACCCGATTCATCCAAGAATTACTCAATAATCTGAAAGTAGTTCAGATCATATATGGCCTTTTGATGGAAGTTGGATTGTGAATACTGCTCTACTAATCAAGAAGGCATACAAGTGTTGCCAATTCTCATGGGGGAAAGCTGGTGACAGGATTGATGCGTCATCGTCACGCTGGCTGGACTGCAAAGGCATTGGCCACGAATAGAATTTAGGTTTAGGGTTTAATTTCAACCCTCTTGGTGCTACTTCCCGTCAATGTTTAACTTAAAAAATATGCAATTTAAATAATTTATAGTATAAGAATTTTGGAATAATTTAAATATATAAAACTGTAATAAATATATAATATATGTATATATAGTAATATAAATTAGTTAATATAAAATAACTATTCACCTCTTTTCTTTGTAAACATATATAAATAGAATTAATTTTTTTTTTGAATTATTTGTGGGCCTTCTCACTATTTGTGACGGAAACAAGAAAGGGCAAAAAACGTTGCCGATATAAATTATTTGTGACAATTATTATAAACGTCGCTAATAGTTAATTATTTACAACGCTTTTTAATGCCGTAAATATGTTTTAAAAAAATTATTTGTCTTATTATTTGCGATGAAATATAGGGTCACTAATAATTAATATTTGTGATAATTATTATAAATGTCGCTTGAGAAAGAATATAGAATATATTTGTATTCTATATTTATTGTATATATTTTAGGAATAGATTTTAGGAATATTAGCTGTAATTCCCTAAGTTTGTGTTTAGGCTTGATTGATGTAGTTTCCTTATTTGTAGTTTTCAGTTTTCCTATATATACACATATGTATTGGAACGAATGATTCAATGAAAATATACCTAACTTTCATGGTATCAGAGCCGCAACCTTCCCTCTAAATTTTCTTCTACTTTCTTTGTTTTCTCTTCCAAGTCGTTCTCTCTCCAAGCCGCAGCCGATTCTTTCTTTCTTTTTCCTCTTGTTTTCTAGCCGCTTCTTTCTTCTTCACTTCAGCCGCTTCACTTCAGCCCTTACGCCTTAGCTGCCCACAGCAGCCACTTCTTCTTTTGCGCCCTAACTCCAGCCGCTTTTTTTTTCTTTTCTTTTCTTTCTAGTTTTCTTCAGCACCACTTCTTTCTTTTGTTTTTTCCTTCGTACGGTCCCCACTTCTTCTTTTCTTATTCTTTTCTTTTCCTGCTCGCCCAGTTTTGCACTGCTCTATTTTTTTTTCTCTTTTCTTCCTGTGCCAGCTACTAGCTTGGTTCTTTTCCTCTTCTCTGTTAAGTGCCTCCCCTTTTCTTATTCTTTTTTTTTCCTCATTTTCTCCCTTGCGCTGCTTCTGCTTAAATCTTTTTTCTTTCCTATTTCTCCAGCCGCACCTCTCTTTCTACTTTATTCTCTGTTCTCCTCTAAGCTGATCTTCAACTGCAGCTTTCTTTTTCTCTTTATTGCAGTTTGTTATTGACCTTACATTACAATGACTGAGGATAAAGTTCATGTTATTAGCTACAAACTCAATGGTGCCAATTACACCTATTGGGCTAGTGTCATGAGAAATTTTCTACTTGGCCACAAAAACTGAGGCTATGTATCTGGTTCTATCTTTCGTCCATCAGATCCCAAGAAAGAAGGGTATGAGGCTGCATGTGAAACTTGGGATTATGACAATGCTCAGATTTTGACTTGGTTCCATAACTCTGTGGATGACCGGATTGGGATGATGTTTTCTAAGTACTCCACGGCAAAAGAGGTGTGGACGTACTTACCTGGTGTTTATCAGCAGTCCAACTTTACCAAATGGTATGAGTTGGAGACAGCCATTCAGGGTGCCCGTCAGGGAGACAAGTTTATTCAAGATTTTTATATTGAGATGACTGGTCTCTGGGATCAGCTTGCTATGATGGAGCCCTTTAGTATAAATGTACTTGATGATTATTTGAAGTTTTGGGAGGATGGCCGTTTAGTACAGTTCTTAACTGCCCTCTCTCCTTAATTTGAGGCGATTCATGGTGGCATTCTTCACCGGTCTCCTCTTCCCTCTGTGGATGCTATTGTTCGTGAACTTCTTTCTGAGGAAACCCGACTGAAGACAGGTAGTCAGTCTTTATCTCCTTCTGTCTTTTTGGCTCCTGCACAACCAACTCTATTGCCCACTCCTCCTACTAATCTGCTTCAGTCCACTAAAAGGCCTAAGAAGGTCTCACTACCCTCAGACGAGTGTGCTTTTTGTCATCAAAAGGGCCATTAGAAGTATAATTGTCCCAAGAAGGGATGTTCTCCCACTTCCTCTCAACAGTCCTCCCAACAATTCCGAGCCCCTACTCCGTATACTTCTCGGTCTCCAGCAGCCGACACGATATCTTCTTCAGCTAGTGATTCTACTATTGCTTCCTTGAGTGCTCAGAATGCTCAACTCCAGCACTTTGTGTCTTCTGCCACCCAGTCTTCTGCTTCTGCTTCTGCCCCATCTCTTTATTCAGGTTTGCTTGGGTCTTCCTCAGGTATCTCTCCCCTTGTCTGGATTTTTTATTTTGGTGTTTCCCATCATATGACTCCCTATTTTTCTTTATTACACAACTATATCCCACCTCCCTCTCCCATTACTGTTAGTGCTGCCAATAGATCTCGCATGCCTGCCTTATCCATTGGTTCTGTCTTACCCTCAAACAAATCTGCAATGACAATTCCTTCTGTTCGTTATGTTCCACATTTATCTATTAGTCTCGTTTCCATTAGTCAACTTGATGCCTCTGGTTTTGATGTCTTTTTTTCTTCTTCTATTTGTACTGTACAGGATTGGTTGTCCAAGAAACAGATTGAGACCGAGCGTAGAGTTGGGGATCTGTATGTGGTGGAAAGTTTACATATTCCCTCTATTGTTTCTTCATTTGCTCTTTCTTCTTTTCAGTTAGGCTCTTAGTCTAGTCAATTTTACTTATGGCATTCGCGGTTGGGTCATTTGTCTGTTGATCATTTACGATCTTTAGTTCAGTCTGGTCTTTTGGGTAAAGTTTCACTTAGTAAACTTACCGAGTGTCGCGGTTGTAAACTTGCTAAAATGACAACTTTACCATTTAATAAAAGTACTTTAATTTCTAATACACTTTTCTCTTTAGTTCATTCTAATGTCAGAGGACCTTTTCTTATTTCTACCAAAGGTGGTTCTGCTTATTATGTTTCCTTTGTTGATGACTCTACTCGTTATACTTGGACTTTTCTTATGAAACATAAATCTGATTTCTACCAAATTTACCGTGACTTTCAGTCTATGATTTTCACTCAGTTTAGGTGTGTTATCAAAGTATTCCGGTCTAACTTGGGTAGGGAGTACTTTAAAACAGAACTCTGTGAATACATAGCTTCATTAGGTATTATTCATCAATTTTCTTGTGTCGATACTCCTGCACAAAATGGTAGGGCTGAGTGCAAACACCGTCATCTTCTTAACACTGCGCGATCTCTTCTTCTTTTTGCTTCTGTTCCAACATCTTTTTGGGGTGAAGCTGTTCTTACTGCTACCTTTCTTCTAAATCGAATGCCTACTCCTATTCTTTCTAGTCGTTCCCCTTATGAAGCTCTGTATTCTGAAGTACCTAATTACTCTCTTCTTCATGTTTTTGGGTGTGCTTGTTTTGTTCTACTCCCTCGGAAAGATCGAACCAAATTGAATGCCAAGTCTGTTCTCTGTGTCTTATTAGAGTACAGTTTAACCCAGAAAGGTTATCGTTGTTATGATCCTACTTCTCATCATCTTTATATCTCTCACCATGTGGCTTTTCTTGAATGATTAGCTTACTTTCAGCTACCTCCTACCACTGCTACTATCTCCAAAGAGGATTTGATTCACATTAATCCTTTTCCTTTTGATGTACCTTCTGATCAGTATATCTCTACAATCACCCCTGAAGCCACTAGTCCTACGATCACCCCTGAGTCAACTAGTCCTCATTTTTTTCCTCCCTTACTTGTCTCCTCTCGTCGCACCACACTTCCCCCACCAAATATCTCTCTCCCTGTTCCTACCACTTCTGAAGACATTGATCCTGCTCCCCGCCGATATCCTCTTCGCCATCGCCAACCATCGATAAAATTTTTTGGTTTTTCTAACACTTGTTTCTCTTATTCCTACTATGTTTTCTTGTCTGTTATTCACTCTTTTTCAAAACCTCAATCTTTTAAGGAAGCTTGTTAGAATCCTCATTGGGTCCAGGCTATGGCTAAAGAGTTGGATGCCTTACAAAAGACTTCCACTTGGAAGTTAGTGTCTTTGCCTGTAGGTAAAAATCTGATTGGCTATAAATGGGTCTTTAAAGTCAAGACAAACTCTGATGGCTCTCTTGAGCGTTACAAAGCTCGACTTGTTGCTAAGGGATTCTCTCAAGAATATGGTCCTGACTATGACGAGACATTTGCCCCTGTTGCCAACATGAACACTGTCTGTACATTGATATCAGTTGCTGCCATTCACTCCTGGCCCCTCTATCAAATGGACGTTAAGAATGCCTTTCTTAACGGTCATCTTACAGAGGAAGTCTATATGCGTCCCCTACCAGGACTGCCTCATTCTTTCGGTCAGGTGTGTCGTCTTTGTCGTGCCCTTTATGGTTTGAAACAGTCTTCACGCACCTAGTATGACCGCTATTAACAGGTTTTACACGTTGACTGTTCTGGAGTCATATTTAGCCCTTCGATTTTCATAATTATGCTTATGATAATCCATTAGATCAGATTGACCTTTATTCGGCCTCTACTTTGCACTTACCATGCTTAGGGGTATTTTGGTCATTTTATGTTTTGTGAAATTCTGACCCCGATTCATCATTTAGTCATATATATGAGTCCACAAGTATTTGGGCTTCTATTAGTATCAATTTTTCCCAATTTGGACTTTATTTGGGCTTCGTACAGTATCAGGGGCATTTTGATAATTTCACATGCCATAGCCAAATTTTCGGGACCTCGGTTCATAAAATGGACTTCACCATTGGGTTCAGGGTATCCGGCATAGTTAAATTGGGCTATCTTTTATGTCTATTTGGCCCTAGATATCATCAGGGGCAGTACAGTCATTTACCATTTATGTGTCCTTATTTTTCAGGGCTTAATTTACTAAATTGGACTCCACCATTGAGTCCAGAATGCCCGAAATAGTAAAAATACACTATTCATTTATTTTATTTGGACTTCGATTGACTCAATTAACGTCTAGGGGTAAAATAGTAATTTTACCCATTAAATAAAATAATTAAAATAATTATTTTATTAATTAATTATTTTTCAAGGGCTTAAATGCACAAGTTTTTCAGAAACTGGGCCAGAGTACAAATATCCAGAACTGTTGGGGGTCAAATATAATTTCAAGAAGTTTAGGGGGGGGTTCAAAACCAATTTCCTAAAGTAAAGGTTCAGAACCATTTGGTTTAGGGTTCAACTAGCTGAACCGGTCCAAAAAACCCTAAAACCAACCGGTTCACTTAATTATACAGAACCGGAATATGTTATCCTTGTTATTCCCAATTTTGTCCCTTATCCGTGTTTAGGTTAGCCCAAGTCTGATTTCTAATTTATTATCCATGCGCCCAAACAGTCTGATTTTCAATTTTAAAACTGATTTAAACATAACCAGTATGCTGTCGTTTAGGTTATTCCAATTTGCGGGTGGGTCGGATTTGACCCGAACCCAATCCAAATCCGACCTGTGTCTAGTACTGTTCATCGTCTTCCTCACGACGATGAACAGTAACCCTAAAGCTGCAAATTTTCAAACTCAATTTTGTGGGTTTCAGGTACGGATTTTCTACTGCTTTTGATTCCAAAACATTTCTAGAAGCCTAGCTATCATCTTGGCATTCGTTTTGAGCTTCGAAACAAGCTTAAATGCTCGGTTCATCCCCCATTATCATGGGACCTGTAACTCAGTCGTGTACCCTCATTTCTCAACCAAATCTTGTGAGATTTGGTTCCTTGTGACCCATGCATTAGGAGCTTCAAGTTCCCATTACCAAAATCAGATTTGGTTGCTATTTTGGTGAGGTTGGGTTTTAAACCCGAACCTGCAACTTCGGTTTTAAGGGTCTAAATTTGAGTTCTGGGGTCACGGCTTAGGCATTTTGGAACCCTTTTAGTGTCTAGATCATGTTCCAAAGGTCAAAAATAGGTTTCGTAAGGGTCGTTTCAGACCTACTTGTTGGAGGTCATTAATGGCAGTTTTCTACAGTTTGATGTTTTTTAGTCTGTTTCAGTGGTCTAAAACTCATGCATTTAACCTAGATTTACAATCTAACTATCATGCATACAGTAATGAGGCTCAATACATCAAAACAGTAAGTAAAAACTAAACTTTTCTAGAGAGAGAAAAATGAACATTGAGTGATTACCTTGTGATGGCAATCCTTCCATTGGCTTTGATCCTCAATCCTTCAAGCTGAGGTTGCCATGCATGCATCAGGTAGTTTCACTCTCCTTCTTCTTCTCCCTCTCTCTCTCTCTTTTTCTAGGATTCTCTCTCTCTACATCACTTTTTCTCTACTTTACATTCCACGACTGCACTTCTCCACTCACACACTCCACTCTGAATTCTGATTTCTGATTTACCCTAGCCCCACGCAACATGAGGTACAATTATACATCATATAGTATATTTTTCATATATTTGATTTGATGTGCATGAAAGCCAATTGGTGGGTGTGGTGGTCCAATGAGGGGCTGCCACCTCATCTTGATATTCAGAATTTGGGGCATTACATGACATATGTACATATCTTATGCACATTATAGCACAAAAGTGCTTATGGACCAAGTGGTAAATTTTTTGGGACTTTAAAACCTTGCCTCACTTGGTCAAGGGTTCAAGACTTGTCCATTGCTCTTTTGGCCTTTTTTTCTATGTTTTTATCTTAAGTCCTTGTTTGGCTATCGGAATTTTATATTTTGCTCCAAACGATTCAATTTTACAAATTGCATCGCTTTTAATCATTTTACTAGTCTATTGTAATTTACTGGAAAGTCTCGATAAATTTTCTTATTTATTCTTTATGTCGTGTCTAATCAATGATTAGCGGACTAATTATTAATTAATTGGGTCAGGGTGTTACACTAAGTATGCTAATGAGGTTATTTATCGGGCTGGTTTGACCGATTCTAAGGTTTCTAATACTCCCATTGAGCTGAATGTGAAACTGAATTCTATTGATGGTGTCCCTCTGGATGATCCCACTTTGTATAAGGAACTTGTTGGCTGTTTGGTCTACCTCACTGTCACTCGTCCTGATCTTGCCTATGTTGTCCATATCATTAGTCAGTTTGTCTCTGCTCCTCGTTCCCCACACTGGGCTGCCTTGGTTTGAATTCTGCGTTATCTTCGTGGTACTATCTATCAGGGTTTGCTTTTATCTTCTACTTCATCTTTGAAACTCATTGCTTATGCTAATTCTGATTGGGCTGGTGATGTCACTGATTGCAAGTCCACTTCTGGTTTCTGCTTGTTTCTTGGTGATTCTCTTATTTCTTGGAAAAGCAAAAAGCAAAGTGTTGTTTCTCGTTCTACTGATGAGGCAAAGTACCGTGCTATGGCACATGCTACAGCTGAAATTGATTGGCTTCGTGGTCTTTTGTATGATTTGGGAGTTTGTCAGTCTTCTCCAATTCCTCTCTATTGTGACAACAAAAGTGCTATCTAGATTGCCCACAATATCGTGTTTCATGAACGCACTAAGCATATTGAGCTTGATTGTCATTTTGTTCGTCACCATTTGCAGTCTGGCTCTATCTCCCTTCCGTTCGTTTCCACTGTGCTCCAACTTGCTGATTTTTTCATGAAGACTCACACTGTTGCTCACTTTCGGTTCCTTCTTGGCAAACTCTCGGTGTTTTCATCCAAAACCTCTTGAGTTTGAGGGCGGGTGTGAAAGAATATAGATTATCTTTGTATTCTATATTTATTGTATATATTTTAGGAATAGATTTTAGGAATATTAGCTGTAATTCCCTAATTTTGTGTTTAGGCTTCATTGATGTAGTTTCCTTATTTGTAGTTTTCAGTTTTTCTATATATACACATATGTATTGGTACGAATGATTCAATGAAAATATACCCAACTTTCATCGCTAATAGTTAATTATTTGCAGTGCTTTTTAACGCCACTAATAATTTTTTAAAAAATTATTTGTGTTATTATTTACGATTAAATATAACGTCGCTAATAAGTAATATTTGCGATAAGTATTATAAATGTTACTAATATATGTAAACGTTACATTGTTATATATATATATATATATATATATATATATTTATAAAAAAATAGATTTTTTTTTGCAACACAAAAAAGTATTGTAAATATATACTTTTTTGCAGAAAAAAGTTATTATTTGTAGCTTTTAGAACTGCTATAAATAAGTTATTATTTGTCGCGCTTGAAAGTGTTGCAAATAAGTAATAGTTGCTACGCTTAAAAATGTTGCAAATATATGATTATTTCCAACGCTTGTAATTGCTGCAAATAATTTATTTGTAGCGCTTTTTAGTTTACTTATAGCAATTTTTTGCACTGCAAAAAATCCTATTTCTTCTAGTATCTTTGTATAGAATTAAACTTTTATTATTCATAAACTTTTTATTTGGTTATACTATATACACAAGACCTTCTTTTGTATTTAGAGTTTTGTCAATCTTAAGTTTTTAATTTGAATTACATTACAGAGATATAAAAAATGGGACCTTTCCTTATAAGTATTACCTAAAACCCATGGTTGAAGCCGATGTATGTATTGAATAGTTATAAGGAAACGATTCGTATGGGTGAGGGGTCAATTGCTCTTCCTCAATTTGTTATTTATTTATCATTTTTCTTATATTTTGTTTTTTAAAATTTCAAATATAACTCTCTAAATTACACTTTTGGCCCCCAAAATTTAATTTTCTTCACACCTTAGCCTTATTTTAATTTTAATTTTAATTTTTCTTTGAGATTTTATCAAATTTCTAGAGTTTTTTTTTAACTATATTTTAAAGTTAATTAAGTGCATCTTTCTTTGGTTAGATTTTTTATGTAATTTATAAGCTACTTTACATTAATTATTTTAATTTTTTATAAAAATATTATTAATCAATACTAAATTTTCTCTGTCTTTACTCTAAAGACCGAGATTTACTCCTATCACAAGAATCACTTACTTAAGGATTTTTTTTTTAAATTTTAAAATTTATTATTAAATATTTTTGGCTCATGCTAAAACCATTACTTTATTTATTAAATAGAAAAAGGCAACTCTGGATATTTGTTTACAACTAGTAAAAGGGATAGGGTAGAAAGATTTTTAATATGGGGTGATGATGATGATTCATGCCTAATCATAGTAGCTTTTCCACTTCGAAAAAGGTATGCATAATGGAATAAGATAATGACAACAAAAATTTTCACTATGTTATAATCTGCACCTTAAATACCCAACATATTCGCGGACGGATTCGGTTGTCATTTTGCCAAACTACTCTGGAATGACCAGCTGCTTGTATTACAAGTCTACAGTCGAGGGATAAGTGATGGGTTTGGTGTACATATATATATATATATATATATATCTATGTGCACATACACATACACATACATATACATATACTTAAGAGTAAGAAATTCCAGATCCCTCGTCATGATTAGGTAGGCAAAGCTGCTACATAATATATTGCCTTTTTCACTTTGTAATTGATCAGTGTATATAGGTTTAGCTCCTCCAGAGAGCAGGAGAGATTATTAAAGGGCGAGATAATGCACTCTTATTCATGTCATTTTATATTCATGTTTTTTCAATCTTGTACTACAAATTGAAATGCATAAATATAGAAAAAGAGTGCATTTAACTTCATCCTTTAATAAACCATAGACCACACTATAATTATTTGCACAACAGAGGTCACACTTCTAACATAGAGGTATTCAGAAGGAGAGTTATATATATATATATATATATATATTGTTAAACTCGTTATTTAATGATTTAGGAGAGATTTTGTACATTAAAAATAAGGATATTAGTTTTAGAGTTGTATTAGAATTATTTAGTTTCCAATTTTGATTTATTCATAATTTCTCTAGTTTCTTTGTTTTATTAGGATTTGTATAGAAAATATAGGAATCAATAGTTTTCAATTTGAATTATTAGTCTTTATTGTAGTATGATTAGTATAAAAAAAGAGTTTTTTGTTTCCTAGTCAAAATAAGAGTATTCTAGCATTATAAATATGATGTAATATGTCATTATGGTCATGTTTTTTTTACAATAATAAATAATTACGAATTTTAAAAAATTATTTCTCTTATTTGGGTGAGGAGTTCTCATGTTACTTGTTCTATATGGAATTCGATGCGTTCGATTGTCCTTCCATATTTTCATTCTGTTTCATTTGGTATTAGAGCGAGAATTTTTCTGGCTTAATGGCAAACGACAGAGTCGAGAACCAAAATCTCATTGACGTTCGTCGTGGGATAGAGGATTTATAGGCGATAGTTGGGGACCATGGGCAATAGTTAGCACAGATCAATGATCGATTCGGTGCTATGCAACAGACGCTCATGCAGCTCAATATCAATGCCCCTAGAGACCCTCTAGTCAACAAAATCGCACCGGAGGATTTTCCCAATACCATCTTGAAGACAGGACTATACCAGGTCAGCATCCTGAAAGGCAACTTGCCTATAGAGACGAATCGGATTCAAATGATGAGGGGAACTACGAGGTTCGTAGGCCTGCTAGACGGAACTAAGATTTTGAGGATTATCGGATGAAGGCTGACATCGCTAGCTTTAATGAAAATCTTAACATTAAAGATTTCCTTGACTGGATTTCTGAGGTTGACCGATTTCTAAACATGATAGAGGTTCCCGACGACAAGATGGTCAAGATTGTCGCGTTTAAGCTGAAAGGTGGCACAATAGTTTGGTGGGACCAATTGCAGCGAAATCAACAGCGACAAGGCAAGCAAGCAATTCTTGTTTGGCGGAAGATGAAGCAATACATGATGGGAAGATTTCTCCTACCAGATTATGAGCAGTACTTGTTTCAGGTATACCAGAATTGTACCCAAGGCAGCCGATTAGTTTTTGATTATACAACAGACTTTAACCAATTGTTTATTCGTAATAATCTGGCTGAAACAAAAAAGTAGAGGGTGACACAATATTTGAGCGGACATAAGCCTTTAATCCGTAACAAAATTGGATTGCAGGTTTTGTGGACAATTAATGAGGCTCATAACATGGTGCTGAAGGCAGAATTGTTGGAAAATGAGAGAAGGGCTGGAAGTTCTAATGCAGTGCCCTTTCGCAAGAATTTTTTCGAATCCTTATATGCAACGAGTGATAAAGGAAAATGCACTCAAATAGTAGCAATTCAGTCTCCTGTTCAACCTGTTCAAATCAAACAACAAGGCACAAGTTATGTAGAGGGCATTAGTAGCAGAGGCCCTCTAAAAAAGCCAATAACCACTACGAATTCAAATCCTTATGCCAAGCCTACACCTAGCAAGTGCTATTAATGTAGTAAACCTGGCCATCACTCTAATAGTCCAGAACGACAGCCTGTTAACTATGTTGAAAACGAGGATGTTGTTGAGAAACTAGACGGAGAGGAACTTGCTGGAGAAGATGATTTCTATGAAGGAGCAGAATTCACAGAAGAAGATAGAAAACGAGTCAACTGTATGGTGCAGCAGTTGTTATATGCACTAAAGCAAAAATAAAAGAGCCAACGCCACAACATCTTTCGATCCCGCTGTACTATTAATCGAAAGGTCTGCAATTTAATTATTGACAATGGAAGTTGCAGGAACTTTGGCACCAAGAAGCCGGTGGATCACATGAAAATGCTTACAGAAAAGTGTCATTTTCCTTACACAATTGGCTGGATTAAAAAAGGACCAACGGTAAAGGTAATAGAAATCTGTTGTGCTCCTATTTCCATTGGTAAACATTATCATGATAAAGTAATTTGTGATGTAGTTGATATGGATGCTAGTCATGTGTTATTGGGTAGGCCATGACAGTATAATGTTAACATTACCGATAAGGGCAACTGATAATGTTTATATGCTTACATGGGGAGCACACAAAATTTTCATGACTCCTTCAAATTTTGATTTTGAGACTAACAGTTCTAAAGATGAAGAACAGTCTGTGTTAGTTTTATCTAGGTCTAAAGCAAAGTTCGAGGTTGAAGCTAAGGAGGCACATGAGGTTTACGCTTTAATGGTTAAAGCTTTGGTGATAGAGGATCTAATAGCAAATGCAACAATGGTTGTGCTAGAAAAATTACAACCAGTGTTAGAAAAATTCAATGAATTAGTTTATGAGGATCTGTTTATAGAGGATTATTTTGATGATTATGTGAAGATTGAAATTGTAGTGGACCAAGAAGCAGATTTTTCTTGTTTCATTATAGGGGTCATTATTGTCATCAAAATAAAGACTTAAAGTTACAAACTTTATAGAAGATGCAAAAGGAAAAATCTTTGAGTGTGACCTTAAAGGAACTCAACTGTTGATACTGGGTTAGGGAATAATTCGTGGTCGCATAAATCTAGTCAACTCGAGGACGAGTTCTTTTCAAGTGAGAGCGACTGATGTAGGACAGATTTGATACCCTAAAAATAAGAATATTAGTTTTAAGAGTTGTATTAGGATTATTTAGTTTTCAATTTTAATTTATTCACAATTTCTCTAGTTTTTTTGTTTTATTAGGAATTTGTATAGAAAATATAGAAAATTAATAGTTTCCTATTCGAATTATTTGTCTTTATTATAATAGGATTAGTATAAAAATAAGAGTTTTTATTTCTTTGTCAAAATAAGAGTATTCTAATATTATAAATATAATGTAATATGTCATTATCAGTCATGTTTTTTTATCAATAATAAATAATTACTGAATTTTGAAAGAATTATTTTTTTTGTTTGGATAAAGAGTCATCATGTTACTTATTCTATAAAAAATTCGATCATGTTTAATTTTTCTTCCACGTTTTTGTTCTGCATTATTTAACCACTAAAATTTTTAGGTTAACTGACGATGGTATAAAAGCTCTAATTATGAGCGATCTTAGATTAAATCTCTCTCACTCAATTGAGTGAAAATTTCAAATATTATGCCCCATATATATTATGTCAGGCTCACTTCTTGTCTCATTCCATATATCTTAAATTTTTATAGTAATTGACGGTTTAAAAAGTAATGGTTGTCAGCCACGGGCGAGGTTGAATTATTGTGAAAGAAAAGGTTGGGTAAGCGCTGTAAATTTTTACGGTTTCAGTCTCAATCATCTTTTGCTTTGTTTTTCGGTTTCGGTTCCCAGTATAAACCAGGGAGGACCAGTTCTGAGTAATAAGGTCGAATCATGCAGCAAAAGGGTCCCCAATTGGTATAACAACCACCTTTAGAAACAAACTACCATTTCTTTTTTCCTTATCCAAAAGACAAAGAAGATGCTCTTTCTATGTCTTTTTATAGCATGGAATCTTGACAACATTAGTGTGACCTAAAACCGCCATCAACAAGAGCCCCCAGACAAGAAAACACAAGACCAGGAACTGTTTACCTCTTTTCATACATCAAGACCCATTCAAATTTAAACAGTCTTTCGTGGTAACAGCCATTTCTACTGTATCCTTCCAAAATCCAAATTGGGTTTTGAATTTGTTGGGGGTGGTGGTGAATCTGCGTCTCCGCCTTGTTGCCACAGAGCCAGCAGCCAGGTATGCCGCCGGTTAAGGGCAATAGCACATATGAGTCGCACATTAGCCAGTCAAATTTTGACATCCAACATGTTAATCATACTGGCGGCTTTGTTATGTGCTCTAATATGTGCACTTGGATTGAACTCAATCGTGCGTTGTGCTCTCCGTTGTAGTCGTAGGTTTGCCATGGATACGCCGGAAGCAGGCTGCAGCACGCTTGGCTGCCACCGGCCTCAAGAAGCGCGCTTTGCGTCAGATTCCGGTAGCAGTTTATGGATCAAGTGTGAATATTCCGGCCACCGAGTGCCCAATTTGCCTAGGAGATTTTGTGGATGGAGAAAAGGTTCGAGTCCTGCCAAATTGCAATCACGGTTTCCATGTGAGGTGCATAGACACATGGCTCAAGTCACACTCATCGTGCCCGAATTGTCGGCACTCATTGCTTGAACGTTCAACAGCTTCACATGCAGTGGATGAAGTTGCCGGAGCTCAGCCACCGGAGAACGGGGCTGTTCAGCAAGGTAGCGTTACTATTGTAGTTGTAGAGGAAAGTTGATGCCCGGCAAGCAACATCCAAAATGTTGTAGTCAAGGTTAAATTTGTACCGTCTCCAATTAGGATTAGGTAGATACTACCCTGTCATGAATATATATTTAACATCACTTTTCTTGGAGACCAATTGCAAATGCCTAAGGTTGTTTGGGATCTCAGAGTAGAATGTGAACAAAAACAGAATCCAATACTCTTATTTTTGTTTTGTTTTGTTTTGTTTTTACTTTTATCACCTAAAGAAATGGAATGAATCAATAGAAGTGAATTTAATCAATCTCCTACTTGTGGAATTGTCGCAAAGTATCTATTGTACTTGTAGTACCGAAAGATTATTGGAGCAACCTTATACATGACTTTTTTCACTGTTGTATTTGAATAAATTCTAATGCTTTTTAAATTGTCAAGTTGATTTTCTCCTCTGCATAAGAAAATGAGTTATTCTAACATTTTCACTGACGAAAGAGTACTGCTAGATTCCTTTAAAAAGAAATGGTCAAAGAAAACAAAGAACTCAACCGTATGCTTGAATTATCTTAACTCTTCCTTGAATTTTAAACAAAAGGACCTAGTGTTTTTTATTAACTTAAGAAATATTCTTAATACATTAAATCCCACTATAGCATTCATTTCTCTTTTTGAAAATTCAATTTTTATCGTCCTTAATCAAACGATAAAACTTCTGTTCATCTGCTTCGTTTAGCACACAATTATAATTGAGTTCAAAATTATTTTGAACAATTTTCTAAGGTCAATTAATTTAACTTATAATCAAAACTAAATTGTGAATATTGTAGGAATAAATTTTGATTATTACAATTCTAAGGTCAGGTGTTTAAGTGTAATTAATATACGTGATATGATTTACTTTTTGAATTACACATTTAGAAAGGTAGTCTTGCATCTTCAACCGTATTATTGATAACCATAGTGACTCAACTAAACCCTACAAATACTAGTTGTACAAGTACAATTTAAGAAAAAAATTTGCCAACACAAAAAAAATGAGACGCATTTTTCCTCACAATTTTCCTTTTGGCCATTCTCGACAAAACATAAAAAATTACATTTAATAAACTCATTATATTTTATCAAAATTTAAAAAAGGGATTAGTCATAAAGTGATTAATTAGCATAAGATCCAACCCAAAATAGTTTAAATCCAAAAAGTCCTTAAGTATTTTGTTGACAAAAATAACCATCCAATTCAAAACACCGTAAAAATAAAATAGGTGCCTCCCTTCTTGCGGTACGCATGCCATGTCATCACCTTTTATTTTTTGAAACTTTAAAATTAAATAACTTGTAATATATAAATTATTTTTTTTATAAAAAAAACTCATATATTTGGACTCTAAAAATAGAGATATATCAAACAAGATCCACATTGCATAGAAAATTTTGTAAAAAAATTCAAGTTTTTGCAACAGAGAAATTTAGAAGAAAATTCTAATTCCAACAGAGAATTTTCTCTTTCCATTGGATATTTCTCGGACAGAGAAATTTTAGAAATTTCTTAAAGAAAAAATATTACACATGTTTTTAATAATGTATCAAACAATCTTTGTTCCTTAAGAAATTGTTAATATTTCAACATTGATAAAACAAGAAAATTAAATAGAGAAAATAATACAAACGTAAAAAAAAAAAAAAATTAATAGAGAATGTTTGTCGGCAGAGAAATTAGAGAAAATTCTGTGTCCCGAAGTTTCTTTTGGGCAGAGTTTCTTTGGGCGTTAAAATATAGATGGAGATGTTGGATAGATAAAAAAAAAAGTTAAGAGAACTGGGAATGGAGTGAAGAAAAGGCTTTTTATTTGTTCGCTTTTTAAATCAATGATAAGATTTTGTGTCTATTGACTTCTCTTTTATTTTTATGTATAAAAATAAAAGAGAAGTTTCTATTTTACATCCTTTGTTAGTTTGATCTTTTGTGCTGCTAATTTATTTCATCAAGTAATTAAGTAATGCAGGGGAAGTTTCTATTTTACATCCTTTTGTTAACATAATTAATCACTGTCTTCTCATTGCTCTTAGATGAGTAAATAATGTGATGTTTTTTAACTATTTGTACGACTTTATTATCTTTGTGCACAAGTTCAAAGATTAATATGAATTTAAGGAGAATACAAACTTTTTTTAAGTTAAATAAGAGAATATAAATGCAGACTAAACTTTTAACTTGCTTTCTAGTTACCAATGGATGAGGCAGGTGACCACTTGATCATATAAAGAAGACTTGCCATGGCAGCTCTTGAAAATATAGAGCAAGTCTTGAGCCAACCAAATTTCTTAAATTTATTTATCTCTGACTTCTCAACGAAAATAGGATCAAACGGTAGTAGTTTCAGCCAAGTCAAACCACCCATACATGACCCTCTCTCTTTGTTCGACGAACTGAACCTCGGTGAAGAAAGTGGACTTCAAGGTTTTGAGCCGAAGACGGTGAAATGAGCATGGCAGAGAACTGGGACCGAGAGGGATAGACAGTCAGACTTGGAGAATTAAGAGGGCAATTTAGTTATTAAGAAAAATTTAAAGTTTGACACATTAGCATTATTGGACCTAGGCTTATACAATTAAAAAATTGAGGAACTTTTGAAGGTTAAAATGTTTTGACTTGGACCTTACCTTGCATATACTTATTTGGAGGGACCTTCTAATAATTAATTCAAAAACAATTAATTGATTGTGTGGTAAATCAAGAACTAACAATATCGGTGAACTAATTATCCAGAGGTAAATTAGGCATAAAAAGTTATGAATAAAAAATGCTAAAGATCGATACCACTAGGATATCATTTAAGGTCTCAAAGTGTAAATTAAACTTAGAAGGGGGGGTTGAATAGGTTGGGTCTAGAATTAAAAATTTCTCAATTGTTAATTACAAGTCTTATCTACAACAACGATGCCATAACAATAAAATCACTCAATATGATTAATTCAACATAAAAGCCATTCCACTAATGTATAATCAAGAATTGTTCAAAGATACAAACCTATCAACAACAACCTAATTGATCAATTAGTTCAATTTGATAATCAATTTAATCAATTCAATGCAAAATTCAACTAAATGATCAAATATCAATTCAATTCAATTTACAATTTCAATTGCTTAATTAAGTTTTTAATTAATCAAATTTGTGCTCAATTATGAGATTCATGAAAACTTAATATTAATGTCAATAACAAGCAGAAGCATTCAAGCAAAGCAATTTGTAAATTATAAGAGATGAAGTGATTGACAGATTTGCAAACCGATTGATAACGGAGAAACCACCAAGGACAACAATCATTAGAGTAAAACTTCGAAGCCTGCCAATGCTCAAGGAAGACTTTCACTATGACAGAAATTGAATTACAACGTATTTACGAACCAAATTCTACACCTCAAGCTCCGTTCTACCCGATCATATCTTCAATTTCTTTTTGAGTCCACAAGCTCCTCATAGTCAGAATCTTCATACAACTGAAATCCTCGACGATCTGGGAATCTTTCGATCTAGTTGCTCCACAGTTAAAAATCCTCACAATCTCAGTATCCACCGATCCAATCAATAATGCATCCACGAGGTTGATCTCAATTCTTGATCAATGGTGAAATGACATAAACAAGAGGCTATTAGATTTGATTTGGATCTAGTGAAAGATCTAAACCAATTGATGAATGAGAGTAGAGAAGTGTATGATTGATCTCTCATAAAAGCTTTTTGATCTCTCAAAAATATAGCTCTCACGATTAAAATATCTCTTACTCTGTTTTTCATTACTCTTAACTGAATTTTCGTGATTTTTTGCAATGAACTTGTTCAATCCAAAATGACCTTCAAAATAGATGATAAATCTATTTTCCACCCAAGGTTCGTTTGAATGAATCATCACATATTCAAATGAGCTCCCATTCATTCGAACGAAGAAGGAACAAATATCAAATGAGCACATTTATGAGGTTGTAGCTCTTCGTTTGATACAAGCCTTTCGAATGAATGAAAACGAATGAGAATGGACTAGTGTTGTTTGTTCGAACGAGCTAAGGCTCGTTCGAACAAGCAATAGAGTGTTGCTCATTCTAAGCTTGGCTTGTGAATAGAATTTTTGCCTTAGGTTTTTAAGATGCACTTTTGAGAAAATTGTTTTACAATCACAAATCTAATACACGCATGATGAAAACTATATGCAATGCATGCAATGTATGAGTGTGTAAGATCTAAATCAAAACAAAAGTCTAATATACCCTTCATGAAGCAAGCCGATAGGAAGATATGTGCGGTAATGCAGCTTAGACAATCTTGAAGTAGAACGGGCATTGAGGTACTCACACCTAGGAATTTTGTGATGCTTATATACAAAGCATGTTTGGTCAAACTGGATTAGCTAATTACAATATCGGCCCCATTGGTCCTAACAAACTCCCCTTTTGGCAATCTATGACAAAACTGCGTAAAATAGTATAAAAATATAATACACCAAAATTTGTAACCCCCAAAGACCCAAATAAAAGGAAATTATACATTTTCACTTAGTATTCTATACTGAAGATATCACTTAGAAATGCTTAACAAGTAGTCAACCTATCAATATAAGACAAGGTACAGTAAACATGGTACCCATATGCAATCAAATCAAATCCTAAACAAGACAAAGTGATTCTAAGCTATCTCATACATATGCAAAAAAATGTATACTACTCCCCCTCAATATATGCTAAATACAAATGTCCTGATCTCCCTCTTTGTACCAACTCTCCTTTTGTTACATCATCTCCTCCTTTTTGTCACGATAACAAAGGAAGGTATCAAATAAGGAAAACTATAAGGAAGTAGAACACAACAAGGTAGACATGCATAGTGAGATAACATAAAATTAATAGTAATAATAATAGACACAAACAAATATCAATGATATAACATCAAAACAGCGAGTCTATCATCAATCCCTAAAAGATAAAACAAGATGTCATATGGGCAAAATTGTCAAAAAAATATACATGTACCTGATGAGTTGAAAGATATACAGGAAAACCTATTACAAATACATTCCTCACTCATGTAATCTAAAATAAACTAAATCACTGATCATCTCTAGGTGGTGGTAGAGGAGAAAAGGCACGTGTGAGAGCCTCTATTAAACCCTGCATGGCTCCTCAAAGATAGGTCGTCTCCTTCATCATCGACACAAGGAAGTCTGACCATTTTTGAAGATAGTTCTCCTTTAACCTCTAATCAACGTGAATAGTGATCTGATCATGATTCAGCTGTAGATGATCCTCGAACCAATCTCTCGTAATTAGCTACTAATGAAAATGCTTCTGGTGATGTTCGAAAGTTTGCACCCAAAAGGGTACGAAACTACGGTGGAGTCTGGTCAATAAGAAAGTCCTCAACATGAATCTGATCTCCGGACTGCTACAAGGGCTGCAACGGATAAGGCTGCTGCTATAGAATCGGTGCTGGTGGATGTTGTTGTTGTGTTGTTGTGGCTAAGCTATTGTAAGTTGCTAGTCCTTCTGATGCTTATTATCAATATTGTCCTCATCTGAAGGGGTGATGACATGTCCCATTGACTTCACGACTATCCTATGAGTGAATGGTCTAGAAGGAAAGACAAGAATGTTTGTAGTGTAAAATAAAACCTCTTGTGTAGCACAGATCTTGGTGATCAAACTGCCAAATGGAAGAATGGTAGTGCATTTAACACTTAAAGTCGTTGATTCAATGACTTATAAGATGTACAAGGTGTATCGATCAATATGGCAACACTAATGGTGTAAGAGTTCACTGTGAGAGAGAGTTAGTGAGTTGATATGATTAATTGGGTGGAGAATGTTATAGACTATGAGATTGAGGGTACGATAACCCTCATGTAGATAACCTTGCTTTAGGGTGGCAGCCCTCGTGGCGAAGATTGTCGAGATATCGACAGAGAGGGTGGATGCGATAAGATCAGTAGAGGGAAGTATAGCACCTTGAGGGAATGGGAAGCCTGGTTGCTCAACTCGAGGAAGGCTAAGAATTTGAGCAATCAAGTCTGTGGTGAGGGTAAACTCAACATCGCAAACTATGACGGGGTATCCTCCTTGCGCATCACGAGAAGCAAGGTTCAAGAAAAACTCTCGAACCACAGTCTCATCGGCGAGACCCTGTGATAGTCAGAAGAGGTAGCCAACTACGGGACTCTAAGAGTCTATATGTAAGTGTCTCACATATATCATCTATCGTGGCGACTCTTTTAGGAAGTACAAGTCAGGACAATACAGTACCAGCCTGAATGTAGGTAATTGGTGTAGAAAATTGAACAATTACCCTAGATATTGCACCTAACCGGGTAGCATAGGAAAAATGCTTTCGTGATATAGGCACTATCTTGTAAGACATGAACACGTAGACTAGAGTGAAACATAAGTAGGAAAATCCTAATAGGTTGCTACGTCAAGTGTACCAATCTAACGGTCCACACTAACCTTAAGATCTAGATGAAAGGAATCAAATAGACTAAAGGAAAATGAAAAGGACACAAGGACTTACCGATCAAACATATGGTGGGAATTGAAACTAAATGGTCAAAACAAAGTCCTCAATGTAAAGACCGACCTAACTGGAGCAGAATATGCAAATGAGGATGTCAGGATTTATATCTCAAGACGACCTATGAGGAGTTTGAGAGAAAGTGAAAAGAAATAAAAGGGAATGAAACATTTGCACCTCTGTCGCGTGTTTTTAAAGGGATCAGACTTTCATTCGAACGAGGGTTCGTTCAAACGAGGACCCAAAACCTCCATTTTCTCAAGAAAAAACAAAGTGTTCTACTTTGCTTGACTTCTCTGCCCATTTCAACAGACCAAAAACAAGGGAAAACATGGATTTTCTATTAAAACTTCAGTTTTTAGCATGAAATAATTTTGAGAAGAATTCTTTTATCAACAATGCTAAATCCCAATATTTTTGAGTTGAAATCTGAATTATAAGAACATTTTTGAGTGACTAAAAGAGTATGAAATATGTGTTCTAAAATGAATCAAGACATTTAATTAACCCTAGAACACTTAAGTCCATGCAACCTAACTCTCTAGTCACTCAACCATGATGTGTAGACATATATATTAAGCTTCCATCATGTGATGTTCTTATATTAAGATTGACTTTATGGTGTTGAATGATTTACACAACAATATTAGCAAACAATCATAGTCAATTAACTTGGGAAGTTTTTTACCATTTTCATTCAAAACTCCCTCTCATCTTCAAAGCCAAATTTTGCAACTTGTATTTCACTTTTCTCACCTTTTACAAGATAGATGAGTAGGTTGCTCTTTTCAAAGGATTTCCATTGATAGCATACACAATAGCCCAAAGGTAGTCATTTCCTTCTACTCTTGATTTTTCATTTTGTGTGTTTGCCATTATCTTTTAAGGCTTTTTATTTTTGGTCTTTTGATTTTTCCAACCTAAGTCAATCTTTCCAGTCATGGACTTATTGATGCATAAACATAAAACCACTAAGTCCAAACTATCTACATAGTAATCTCATGCATGAAGATATATAAAACTAAGCACCATAAGATCACAAGTAGATTAAAAGATTAAATGCATTCAAGTGAATAAGACTAAGTGAAGATAGTAATAAACTAAAGTACATATGCCATAGTCTTAAGCACTAAGAATGCATCTCTATTCACTTTTTTTTTTTCAAAAAAAATAGGATTACTATTAGCAATGAAAATGAAAGAAAAATGTTTTTGGATTATTGACTTCATAAAAATATGAAATGCACCTAACTATGAAAGATAAAAAATCCATTGAAAAGGGAAAAAAAAAATAATAAAAGATCCATAGATCTAGAATAAATTACTAACAAAAGGCTCACCTAGACTATGGAAAAGAACTCAACTTACTCAGGGATGATTTTTAACAAGAAAAATTCAGTAAAATATGACAAAGCAATTCATAGTGAGTCCCTATGATGTGAGTGAAGAGTAGAATCCCTAAATTTCTATAGAACCTCTTAGTCATCTAAGAGATGAATTTGCTCTTTCCGGCAAAGAAGCAAATTGTGAAGTGTGACTTGCACACTCCTTCTCAATACCTTTCAATTTATCATTCCTCACCTAAATTTGTCTTACAATCTTTTTGAGGGTCGGATAGGCATTGAAATGGTCATCACCTAGTTGACTAATGCTAATTAAGTTAGCTTTTAGTCTTTCACCATACAACATATTGTTTAATTTAGGAAAATCACCTAGGTCAATGGTTCCCTTTCTTACCCAACTTTACTTTAGAGAATTCTTGAGTGTGGGTACAACATGTTGTATATTGGCTTTCGATGTCTTTGGTTGGGTTCTAGGAGTTGCTAAAGGTTTTGTAACCTTTTTCATTTCCATGACCTTTTGAGTCATACTCCTAGTTTTTTGAACATATGAAATCAATTTTTGTTTTACCGAAAACATTTCATTTTTGTATTCATTTGACATGTATTGATGTTGTACATGTTTTTTCCTAGAGACTCTACATAGCCTTCTAGTATGACCATCAACTTCACACAAAGAGCAATGTAAGACTTTGGGTTAAGAATCATCATGAACACGATGTTGAGTGTTGGTTTGAAGTAATGTCATCCTTATTTTATTGGAAGGAGTAACCAACTTAGCCTTAAAGGTAGAAGGTAGAAGGAATATTTTAGATTGATGAAGATGACTTCTTTGACTTGATTCCATGAATGTTTATGACATTTTTCATCAATTTAAGTTCTTCATCAAATTTTACACCTAATTCCTCATTTTCAATTCTACAAGCTTCTAAGGATGATTTGAGACTTCCTACCTCATGCATTAGGAAATTTATCTCTTGTTTTATCATTTCAAGTTTTTCTAAGAGAGTGGCATTTGCTTGTTCAAATTGACTCAACATAGTTTGATTAACTTGTAAGGCCCCTTTTTTCTTTTTTCAACTTTAATTTCTTGACTAACCTCATATTAGTCTTCTTGAGATTAAGAAATTCTTTGGCTAATTCATCATAAGAAATTTCTAAATTGACTTCGATTTCTTTTCTACAAATCTCAAGATAATCACCTTTCATTTTCACAACTTAGGATATAAATCAATTGCCTTTAAAAGTAGGCTCTAATACCACTTTGATAAAGATCAATACTTAAACCAAGAATTGGGGGAGGGTTTAATAGGTTGGATCTAGAATTAAAAAATTTTCAATTGTTAATTATAACTTTTGTCTACAACAACGATGCCACAACAACATAATCACTCAACGTGATTAATTTAACATATAATCCCTTCTACTAATGTATAGTCAAGAATTGTTCAAAAATACAAACCTATCAACAACAATGTAATTGATCAATTAGTTCAATTTGATAATCAATTCAATGCAAAATTCAACTAAATGATCAAATGTCAATTCAATTCAATTTACAATTTCAATTGCTCAATTAAGTTTTTAATTAGTCAAATTTGTGCTCAATTATGAGATTCATGAAAACATGATATCAATATCAATATCAAGAAAAAGTATTCAAGCAAAATAATTTGTAAATTGTAAGAGATGAAGTGATTGAGAGATTTGCAAACCGATTGATGATGAAGAAACCACCAAGGACACCAATCCTTGGAGTAAAACTCTAGAGTAGAAATTGAATTACAACGTATCTAAGAACCAAACTCTGCACCTCAAGCTCTGTTCTACCTGATCATGTCTTCAATTTCTTTTTGAATCCACAAGCTCCTCATAGTTGGAAATCTTCATATAACCGGAATCCTCGATGGTCTCAAAATCCTCTAATCTAGCTGCTCCATAATTACAAATCCTCACAATCTCGGTATCCACCAATCCAATCAACAATGCATCCATAAGGTTGATCTCAATTCTTCATTAATGGTGAAATGACATGAACAAGAGGCTCTTAGATCTAATTTCGATCTAGTGAATGATCTAAAAAAATCAATGAATGAGAGTAGAGAAATGCATGATTGACAATTATGATTGATCTCTTATGAAAGATTTTTTATCGTTCAAGAATATAGCTTTCACTATTGAAATCTTTGTTTTTTACTACTCTTAATTGAAATTTTGTGAATTTTTGCAATGAACTTATTCAATCCAAAATGAGCTTCAAAACAAATTAGAAATTTGTTTTTTGCCCAGGGTTCGTTCGATCGAACAAGAAACAAATATCAAACGAGCACATTTCTGAGGTTGCAGCTCTTCCTTTGATATAGGCCTTTCGAACGAATTAAAATGAATGAGAACGAACTACTACTACTCATTCGAACGAGCTAAGGCTGTTCGAACGAGCAACATAGTGTTGCTCATTCTAAGCTTGTCTTGTGAATAGAATTTTTCCTTGGGTTTTTAAGATGTATTTTTTAGGAAAATTGTTTTGCAATCACAAGTCTTATACACACATGATGCTATGGTGAAAACTATATGCAATGTGTGAGTGTATGAGATCCAAATCAAAACAAAAGTCCAATATACCCTTTGTGAACCTAGCTAACTGGTAGATATGTATGGTAATGTAGCTTGGACCATCTTGGAGTAGAACGGGCATTGATGTAACACCTAGGACTCATGTAATGCTCACACACAAAATACGTTTTTTCAAACTGGATTAGCCAATTATAATATTGGACCCCTTAATCCTAACAAAAAACTTTACATAAAAAATATTTTCTCTCCCTTAATTAGAAATATATATAAAAAATAATTTTGATCTTCCTTCTTCCCCTTCCTTATTTAGACATTACATTCAATATCAATTATTTAAAAAGTCTTTTCAACATCTTTTCTAATGAATCAACAATTCTCAACAAATTCAATCTATATTAATCAATCAAAAAACTTTGTCTATCCATTTTTTCATGAATTAACAAAGGTTCGGCTAAGGAGCCAAATAATTTATAGAAGAAAAGTTATTAATCATATAATAACCATCCATCATAATAGAAATAGAAATATCTAATATCCAAAATCAAATTAACTAATATAAGTCACACTAAATTGTTTCAAAAAGCATAAGCTACCACATCCTAAATGGTAAATACTATCATAAATGCTAAGATACTTATGAAACAAAACAAAAATCTTAACCCTAATGCATTCTATTACCTAAGATTTATACCTAAAAGGGGGGGAGGGTATTTGGCATGTAACATCCTGACTCAATATTATTAGGTAATTAAGACTAATGACAATTATTAATGTAGACTAAACCTAAATGAACGACTAGAAAATTTATTAAAACAATTAGATCATGAAATTAGCGACCAAAGACAGAACAAATCTCAAGTTTCTAAACAAAAATATATTATTGATAATCTGAATAATAAATATTGCTTTACATCATATATATAGGCTAACATTACTACTAATCTGAATAAGAATCTATTAATTTCTTTTACTAGTCCTATTACAATTAAGAAACAATTAAATTCTAAAAATTATAAAAAATCTAAAAATAATAAAAATTGAGGTTTTTTAGAAAATTAGAAATCATATCAAACTAGGAAACTATAGCCATAAGCAGAGGTTAATTCGGACTTCCCTAAACAAAGTAATTGCAAAATCAAAAGTTACTATAAATGGAAAAATGTCAAATTGTAGGCCTAAACGAAGTCGTTTGGCCTCAGGGCAGATTCGGTTATGACGGAGCGATGAATATTGTTTGTCTAGCCATTTTGGATTAAGATAGGCTCTCCATAACTAATCAACTCTGTGTCTACTAGTACTTTTTCTTAGGAATGGGGATTGGAATGTTTCCATTGTTCTTTAAAACCCTTTGCAACTTGTTCTACATCAGTCCCCTCCTCTTGGAAAAAACTTGACCTCGAGTTATAATCAGGATAAAGAGAGTCTTCTACATGGTACTCGTAGATGTCAACAACATTGAAAGTTAGTAAAATTCCCATAGTTTCTGGAAAATCAACAATATAAGCATTGTCATTGACCTTATGAACAATTTTGTATGGACCATATTTTTTTGGCTTCAATTTGTTGTAGTTGCCAACTAGAAATCTCTCTTGAACAAGAAGACTATAACAGAATCTCCTTACACTTTGGCACGTCTAAGCTTATCTACAGCTCTCTTGTATTTGGCACCAGTCTATTCCAATTTCTGTTTCACCTCAACATGTATTGCTTGGTCCTGTTCTGTCATATTCTCTATTGCAACACTTACACCATGTCCCTTAGGCAATCAAACCAAGTCTTCAGTATGTTATGGCTGAGTGATATAAACCACTACAAAAGGTGCTCTTTTGTGGCATTATGAACAACACTATTATATGCAAACTCAGCTTGTGGCAAGGCATAATCTCATTTCTTGGGTCTATCTCCACAAATACTATGAACTAGATTGCCTAATGTTCTATTTTTCACCACCGTTTGGCCATCTGTTTAGGGATGAGCTATAGTACTACACTTCAAGGAAGTGTCAAACAGTTTCCATAAAGTAACCCAAAAATGACTAAGGAACTTTGTGTCACGATTCGAAGTAATGGACTGTGAAACTCCATGGAGTCTCACAATCTCTCAAAAGAACATTAGTGTAATGTGTGAAACATCTGATGTCTTTTGAGATGGAATAAAGTATGTCATCTTAGAAAATCTATCAACAACTATAAAATAAAATCTACCTCTTGTTGTGTTTCGAAGTAGTCCTAACACAAAATTCATAGAAAGGTCTTCTCAAACAGAATTAGGAACAGGTAAATGAGTATAAAGACCAGTGTTTTGTAACTGACCTTTAGAGACTTGACAAGTATAGCATTTTCAAACATAATTACCAACATCCCTCTTGACTTGCGGCCAAAAACACCGATCCTCCACACTTGCTATTGTCTTATCTTTGCTCATATGTCCATTCAATCTATTGCATATATATTATGAATCAGCTTCTCTTGCAGGGATGTTAAAGGGATGCACAAAGAGTTACCTTTGAATAAGTACCCTTCATGCACATTGAAAATCTGTAACACCTTGAGACTTTTTGCCCTTGGCCCAAATTTTCTTGAAATATGCATATTCTTCATACAATTCCTATAGGAGCTCAAATCCCATAACTTCTTGTACCAATGTAATAAGAAGATTAGCCATTCTGTTTAATGCATCTGTAACTCTATCTAAGCTGCTAGATTTATATTTGATGACAAATGGGAACTTCTAAAGGAATGTGGGTCATCTCATATGCATTTTATTAAATTGTTTTTGTCTATTGATATACTTTAAAGCTTGGTGATCTGTATAGAGCAAAAACTCTCGCTGTACAAGATAATGCTCCTAGTGCTTCAAATCTCTAACAGCCGTATAAAATTCCTGATCATAGGTACTCCACTTTTAATGGGCCTCACTCAACTTCTCACTAAAGAAAGCCACTAGTCACTTCTCTTGAGACAATACTGCCCCAATGCCAATTCCACTTGCATCACACTCTACTTCTAGACAAGGTCAAAATTGGAGCAGTACATAACTTCTCTTTTTTCTACCCCATCACCCCAATTAATTTTCCTATTTTCAAGAATTTAGTAATTGGAGCTATAATTGCAATGAAATTGTGGATGAATCTATGGTAAAATGTCGCTAGACTATGAAAACTCCACACATCACCAACTACTTTGGGTGTTGGACACTTATGAATTACCCACATTTTTTCTTCATTCACATGAATGTTATTTGCGCTAACCACGTAGCCCAAAAATAATAAATTGTTAGCAAAAAAACTACACTTTTTAAGGTTGATGTAGAACTTACTTTCCAACGACACTGTTAGGATATGCCGCAGATGATCAAAATGCTCCTTTTCAGTTTTGCTGTAAGTAAGAATATCATCAAAATGCACCACATATCTCTCATAAAGGCAAGCATATGGGTAGATCTTCATAAACTAATTCGCTAAATTCTTCTAACAGTGGCTGCAATTTTTCTGACACAACCACTGTTGAATCTACCTTTGGATCATCTATCACCAAAGCTTTAACCACTAAAGCATAAACCTCTTGCACCTCCATAACTTCATCCTTGAACTCTACTTTAGGCTTGGATAAAACTAACATAGACTACCCCTCATATTAGAATTGTTAGTCTCAAAATCAAATTTTGAAAGGGTCATGAATTTGTTATGTGCTCCCCATGTAAACATATAAACATTATCCTTGCTTATATAAGTAATATCAACATCATACTGTTATGGCCTACCCAATAACACATGACTAGCATCCATATCAACTACATCACAAATTATTTTATCATGATAATGTTTACTAATGAAAATAAGAATACGATAGATTTCTGTTACCTTCACTGTTGGTACCTTTTTAATCCAGCCAATTGTGCAAGAAAAATTATATATTTTTTTAGGCAACTTAATGTGATCCAACAGCTTCTTGGCCACAAAGTTCTTGCAGGTTCCACTATCAACAATTAAATTGTTGACCTTTCAATTAATGGTACAGCATGATCGAAAGATGTTGTGGCGTCAGTTCGTGTCTATCTGCTTTGGTGCATACAACAACCGCTACACTACATAGTTGACTCGCTTTCTATATTCTTTTGTGAATTCTGCTCCTTCATAGAAATCATCTTCTCTAGTAAATTCCTTTACTTCTACCTCTTTAACAACATTCTCGTTCTCAATATAGTTAACAGGTCATCGATCGGGATAACTATTAGAATGATGCTCAAGTTTACCATAGTGATAGCACTTACAAAGTGTAGGCTTGACATAGGGATTTGTATTTATAGTGGGTACTAGCTTATTCGGAGGGCTTCTGCTGCTACCACTCTCTCCATAACTCGTGCCTTGCGGTTTGATCTGAACAGGTTGAACATGAGATTGAATTGTTGCTGTTTGAGTGTGTTTCCTTTATCACTCTCTATATAGGAGGATTCGGAAAAATTTCTACGAAAGGGTACTGGACTTGAACTTCTAGCCCTTCTTTTTCTTTCCAATAATTCTACCTTCAGCTTTATGTTATAAACCTCATCAGCCATCTACAAAACCCACAATCCAATTTTGTCACAAATTGAAAGCTTAAGTCCGCTCAAATATCGAGCCATCCTCTGCCATTCTGTTTCAGCCAGATTATTACAAACAAACAATTAGTTAAAGTTTGTTGTATAATAAAAAATTGAACGGCTGCTCTAACTGTAAGTCTGGTATACCTGAAACAAGTACTGCTTATAAACTAGTAGGAGAAATCTTCCCATCATGTAATGCTTTATCTTCCTCCAAACTCGAACTAGTTGCTTGCCTCGAAGCTGTTGATTTCGTTGTAATTGGTCCCACCAAACTACTGCTCCACCCTTCAGTTTAAACATGACAAGCTTGACCATCTTATCATCAAGAACGTCCATTATGTTTAGAAATTGGCCAGCCTTAGAAATCTAGTCAAGGAAATCTTCAATGTTAAGATTTCCATTAAAGGTAGTAATGTCAGTCTTCATCTAATAATCCTCAACATCTTAGTTCCGTCTTGGAGGCCTACGAACCTCGTAGTCCTCCTTAACGCTGGAATCTGATTCGCCTCCACAGGTAGGCTACCTTTGGGGACGGTGACCTGGTATAGTTCTATCTTCAAGATAGCCTCAAGAAAATCTTCTAGCATGATTCCTATCGACTAGAGGGTCTCTAGGGGCATTAAAATTGAGTCATATGAGCGTCTGTTGTATAGCACTAAGCTGACCATTGATTTGTGCTAACTCTTGCCTGTGGTTGTCAATTGTCGGCCATACCTGAACCTTGAAGGATGCTCTGAAGGCCTTATGCTCGGTCCTATGAGCTCTGAAGGCTGATCACCTAAGCTTGCTTTCAATGGCTGATTGTATGAGTCTGCTTTGGATGACCGAGCTTCAACTAGTCTGTAATCACACGTGTCGTATGGGGATTGGTCTTTCACTTTGTGGTATATCAAGTTTTAATTAAAAATGATGAACAATGTTAGGCGTTTAAAATAAAATAAAATAAAATAACTCAAAAGCAATTTCACAGCAAGGTTTTACTGAATACATATTGCATCAAAATTTGGTGTATAACAATGTCACATTGTTTAGTAAATAATTATATGTATTTTTGGGTAAGAATAGTATTAGTGAAAAATGATTTTGTGTTGGGTCAAAAACTCGACTAGGATTTATGAGATTCTAGGGTTGTGGGTTTGGCATCAACCAAACAACGCTCGAGCTACTTATCCACCTCATTGGTGGGTCGGTCGGTCTGTGATACCTTCCTCCAACGTCTTTTACTAGAAGTTGAAAGGTTTATGGTATCCTCTGCTTCTGCTTCTGCTTCCGCTTACAAATGGGAGCAGTATCAGATAACCAAAAACCATGGAAGATCCGTGTTCATGCCAAGGCCAAATACTTCAATTTGAAGTTCAAGGCCACCAACATTGTCCCCACTTGGAAGTTCTTTCCATTCTCCGTCAACCTCAAGCTCCGTCAATTCCCTTCTCAAAGTGAAATCAGAACCATCCAGGAAACGAAATTCCTTGAAATCCAAATTCCTCTGGATCCTCCATAAATTCCAGCCTCGACCCACCAAGAACAAAGCCATTCCAACCTCGAATTTTGGACACCCAGAAGCTAATTTCCCAGTGAATTATTTGAGGCAATTTGGTTACGAGGTATTTGAATTTAGGAAAAATGAAATTTCACTAAATTTAATAGCGAAATGATGCTTTTTTCCTATATGTTTGTTGCCAAAATTCTTTATTTAATTAATTGGTCAAATTGTATATTTTATTCTTAATATTGGAATTACTTTATTTTTAAGCTGATTGTTTCAATTTGATTTTGTACTTGTAGGAACCCATATGTGTCACTTCAATAGTCGTTGGATACCTTGCTCTTCTGTTTCAGTTAATCTCTCAAAAAGAACAGAAAGGAATCATCATCTTATACAGCTTTGATCATCTTGCTACACCTTGGTTTAATATTCAAGAAATTTCTTAGAAGAAGAACGAAGGATCACATTGGCAATTTTAATTATAGCAGTTGTGAGTTGCACAGTTGTGATTTATCTAAGTAACATTTCAAAATTTAGAGAAGGCTATATTTCAAATTATCTTTGGAAAGCATGGAACTTTGCTGCCTCTTATGGTCAGGTAAAATTAGTTTTTGTATTATTTTCGCATATTACCGTTTGTGAATAATAGATTACTATAGGATTCTTGTGTAGGGATGAAAAAATCATGTAATCTAATTGTTAATAGTAATCACTTGGTATTTTCAGGTAGTCTTGTCAAGCTTTTCTCAAGACATGCGAGCTCATAGAGGGGACAATTATTTGGGTTAATGGACCTTTTAACTTTACTTCATAGTAAGCTATTTCTGGTGATGGTGAATGTTTTTTGCACATTTTATTCTAGTTCTTAATGTTTCATGCTTGAATTGCTGAAGTCTATACATTTTGTTGAAATATCTTCTCGTGGGCTATTGTTGTAACATCTATGACATTCTAATGCTATTTGGTTATGTAGAGAAGCACGTTAACACTTCTTATTGACATCTATGCAAGCATATATAATCATATATGCCTTTTATCATTGTTTACATATCTCATTCAGTTTTAGTTCTATAGAGTATAGGTTATATCTCCTAACACATCACTGGACTTTTGCTAGTTGAAAAGCAACAAAGGCATTATGAAGAGTGTGAATGACAGGTTGTAGGACTTCGGCGTCCATTGATGAGCATAAAAAATTATTCTATCAACCACTATCTACCTCATTGATGATGGTTTTACAATATCTTCTCCCTGTCTTTCAGTTGGAGGGTGTCTATTTAGTTTACATATGTGATAGACTATTCCCGAGGATTGTTGTATAAGCTCCATAGATGGATTAGGTTGTCCAAGCCTTCTTTATATAAAAAATCAAACTCAAGTTCCAATATATACGAATTTATTTGTGCAATCCCTTGCTAACTAATCTGAGTGGCATGATTCCAAGTGGTAATTTCAAATAGTTATGAATTACTAAAGAGTTGATTGTATAAACTGTGTCATGAAAAAAAAAAGAAGTATTAAATAATGAGCCAAAATGAGATTAGCAAGGATCCCCTGCTGGAAGGTTTTACATTGGGCTTATTTGAGTAGCACCATCCTTGATGGTCCATTGTCTGTTTTTTTTTTTTACAAGGTTGAATTTATTGTCCTTATCAGTGATAAGAGTCAAAGTAGAAGTAATCCAGTGTGGAACTCTATCACCCAAATCCCAATTACCAAAATCCAACCTAGCATGGAAATAGCAAGAAGATCAGCATAAGATATGTCAATGGCCAAGATCTATGCGAAAACTTCCCCATCATACTACGATGAAGCCCATGAACGACAATGATAATCCCATATACTAACATTAGTATAATAATACACCCTTAAAATTCCTGCCTTTTTTTTAAAAAATGTTTCTTTTGTAAACATCTCAATTTAAATCATGTGGAGTGTCTCACACATTGGACTTGGCACCTTTTTTAGCATTTCAGTTTGACTGAAAGCTTCTCTTGCAAGCTTCATGCAGGTTTCTCCAGTTACTTAGTCTGATATAGCAGCCATTTGAGTCGGATTGCCATTTTGGTCTTTTCTTTGAACAGGACGCCCACGCCCTTGTATGCATCTTATCCCCTCTCAGCTGTGCTGTTTGTTGAGTCTGAGGGTTCTCTATGTTTCTTCTCTGTTTTCTGCTGTTCGTTTTTGAGCCTCCACTTCCTCTTTGCTGTGTGTTCTTCCTCAAAAGTCTCTCAATCTCTCTTTCTAGGGTTTTTAAACAATTGCTATTTCGTTCTTCCTGAAGCCCTTGATCTAGTGAACTACTTTTCTTAAATGCTTTTATGAGGATGAAGAAAGCCACTTGATCTTCCATTTAAACAAAAGATGGAAGCAATTTAGTACCTTTTTATTCTCCCTTTTCACTTCCAATATATATATAATGGAGGAGGATATCTATGTGCACTCATGCTCGGATGCTTATTTAGTTTTCTTTTTGTTTTCGATAACTTTGTGATTAGCTAGAACAAAAAATCATTGGATTCCATGTAATAGTAGTAGTTTGATTTATTTCCCGTATGCTCTGTAACTGCCTAATAAAAAATTGTTGCTTTGTCTTTTGACATTGAACCACAAAATTAATGCTTCAGCTGCGAGCTTCAAAAATATTGACCTTTCTTTGCTCAGTAATACCAACTCAGTAGCCAATTCTCAGGGGCATTAGCTCTAACTAGCCATGAGCTTCAAAAATCTTGACTTTTCTTTGATCAGTAATATCGACTCAGTACCTAATTCTAAGGGCATTAGCCTATGAAGCACGGACACGTTTATTTTGGCTCACGTGTCCGTGTTGAACACCGACACTCTCGGATGCTTCCCAGGACACGTGTCGGACACTTAAATCATGGATGTTGATGATTAAATGAAGAAGTCCTTTAATTTTTATTTAATGACTTTGCTATTTTAATGTCTTAATAATATTTTTGTGATTTGTATGTTTTTATACCAAATTTAATTGCAATAACATTAGGTTTTTATTATATAGTCATATAAAAAATATATAAAACTCATATATATTCAACACGTCTCCTGACGTATCCTGTGTTCTATTTTTTTAAGAAATAACGTGTCTCCGTGTCCATGTCGTATCGTATCTGTGTCCCGTATCTGTGCTTCTTAGGCATTAGCTCTAACTAGCTATGAGCTTCAAAAATATTGACCTTTCTTTGCTCAGTAATACTGACTTAGTAGCCAATTCTAAAGGCCCGCCATGAGCTCTAACTAGTAGTAAGCTTCAAAAATCTTGACCTTTCTTTGCTCAATAATACCAACTCAGCCAATTCTAAATGCCATTAGCTCTAACCAGTTAAAAAATCACATACATACATACATATATATATATATATATATATACACATATATATGCTTATCTTATGGCTTCCTCAAACAAATTACATTCGACATTGTTGTGAGCCTGGCTTCTACTTTAGGAGCATTTTTGCCCTAATTACCTAAATGGGCAGGCCGGTCCATATTTTATTTAATTAAAAAAATGAAAAATAATTGAGTTGGTTATGTTCGCTGCAAAGGTGAGTACACTGTTGGCTGCAGCTCTGCCATTCATAAAATCTAATTTCCTTTTAGCTTCTTTCTGCAGTCAATGTTACCATTCATTGGCTATCTCTTTATTAAAAAGCATGCTCCCATTCATGTGTAACCTCTAGTTCATTTGTTGCATTTGCTTGATCATAAAATCTTATTTTGTTTTAGTTTCTTTCTGCAGTAGATGTTAGCATTCATTGACTATCTCTTTTTTAAAAGCATGCTCTCATTCTTGTGTGATCTCTAGTTCATTTGTTGCATTTCCTATGGCTTTGCATCAAATTCAGAGTGTTAATATTGCAAGCAGTAATGGAGTCGTTGTCTCTCTCTTTTCTCTTTTCTCCCTAAAAATAAGCAAGTTTTTTTAGTGGCACCAATAGTTACAACGGATTAGTATTGTGGAATGAAGAGACCCATAAAACATTGGTTCCTAATCCCTTTTTTATGAGTCAATGTACATTAAACTGATGCTTAACAAGTCCTGTAGCACAAATAATGGGTTGTCAATAAATCTAAAAACAAGAACCCAGATGAATTAACACTCTGAATTTGATGCAAAGCCATGCCATCACACAGTGAGATATCGACATGAAATTACCAAATTTTTGAAAGCATTTTGCTAGCCCAAGCCTGGGGCCTGGGCCCACGAAGATGTAGTCCCCAAAAGTATCTCACGAAGGGAATAATCATACAATAATGGTGGGCTTGTTGCGTTGGTCATTCGTGTGATGCTCACTACTCAAAATAGTTGCACCAAGATGTAGATTTACAACACCCAATAAATAATTGACGGCCTCTCACAAAGTTATGCTATAATTATTGGCGAATGAAAATTTTCTAGCTGGGATTACACAATTTGATTGATTTATTATACGGTTGATCAATACACTAAGGTTTGTTTGTTTGCCAGCTTATGAGTAGCACTGGATAAAATAATCCCCATTTGTCGTTTAAGCAGGCTGCTTGGCAAAAAATTAGGACTCACACTAATAGTATAGTGGACAAAATAAAGTCTCAGGAATTGGGATAAAATAATGGGGAAGGGGGGATGGGATTAAGTTACATTGACCAAAATTTCCTTCCTATATGAAGTTCACTACAATGCCCTAGTCTCACTTCTGTCTCATTTTGCTCCTTTCTTTCCACGAAAATGATGGCAACCAAACGAGAATATACGAACAATGCTTCTTCCGGTGATCAAATTGGTGCAAATTTTGTTTTCTATTATTATTTTGTTGCAGATCTGTTGCCAAAGAGCAGATCTTGTTTTTCATACTGTTTGTTGAGCTCAAAATGCAATTTTTTTGAATCTTTCATCTATTTTTATCCTCACATAGTATGATTTGTGGGTCGTTTTCAGTTTTTGTTGATATTGGTTGGTATTTGAGCCACGATTTGTTATATGGGTTGTTTTTAAATTTTCTTCAGTCTTTTTCTCTTTTTTCTTTCTGAAATTATATTTGCATAGGGTTGTGATGAGTGTTTAGTTTTTGAAAAAATATTTTAGTGTGGGTTGTTGTTGTTGTTGTTGTTGTAATGAGTGTTATGTAATGTCTATTTTTGTCCTATTGGATATGTTTTTTGTCTCTCAGTAATGGTAGTTCATGTTGGGTTGTGTGTGTGTGTGTGTGTGTATCAATATTAGTGGGCATTTTGGTAAGGTATTACATTGGCACAATACCAAGCATATTGTCACGGGCTTAATGTTTCAACCCACAACCCGTGCGGCACTCAAGCTTCACGCCCTACTCGTGAACCCTTAAGTAAGCCTTAAGCACACCAGCAAGATAGGAAAGAAGGAAGCACTCTTGAACACTTAAGGAAAGTGGACTTGTATTGCACAAAGTAAGCTTTACAACTCTTGGATGCTTACACTTGCTTGGATGGTTTGGCCAAATGAGGCCTCCCCCTATTTATAGGTGGTTGGAGAGTTCTAGATATTTCTCTAGAAACTTCTCACCTCCTCAAATGGAACATTCCCACCTCCTCAAATGGAACATTCTAGATACAAGTATATATATACAAGTATGTACATGAATATTTAAGAATTCTCTAGACTAATCTAGGTTCCCTTTTATCTAGAGCTGTGTATAATTCTCTAGAAGCTTCTAGAAACTTGCCCAACTAGGTGGGGTCTATTTATTTGTGTGCGGGCCGTGTCAATATGCTCCCTTGTAGTTTCTGTTAGAAACAAACGTGGTTTATTGGGACTAGTAGTCTCCTCCATTGTTAATCCCTTCACTGTTTAGTCAAGGGATAGATAATCTTCTCCTATCCCATTCACGAAACAAACGTAGCCTAATTTCAATATATTAACAACTTAATTGCACGATTTAACAATTGCTGAGTCTATTTTAATGCCTTTTTCGTAGGTTGCCACAGGATACCCAGCCTGGACTGCTGAGAGCCAAGAATGGAGCTAAGAAGCTGATGGACCTGGGTCTACAATTCACTCCCATGGATTAAATCATCAAGGACTCCATTGATAGTTTAAAAAGCGAAGGATTTATTTCTTGAATGAAACTTGCTGAGAATCAGTCCCCCCCGACTTCATAAAGAGTACAAAAGTAAAGTTAGTTGCATTAAATCTAATAGTTAGATTCCTTGATTTACATGGATTCTCGGTTTGTCAGGTAAAAGAAGATTACTTGTTTATTAGAGAGTTCTTTTTTTAAAATTTTTTCCCGGCCAGTGGTTGTTTTTATTTATTTATTAAAAGCGATGATATTATAATCAATCAATTAATTTAACGTTATAATATTAAAAAATTATACAAAAACATATAATCTATAACAGGAAAACACGAGAACTCATGTTCAATTATATTGAGTAAAAATAATATTTATATTTTTTAATAAGAAAAGTGAGACTTGACCGTATAATCTCCTTGTAATAACCATACCTGTTGGTATTTTGCAAGTGGGTGAGACTATTTCTCTCTTTATATTTTTTTATCCTAACCAATTAATATAGTTACTGGTTTAATTATCTAAGTACTCTTTTTAAGTATAAAACTAGCATGGAGTTGGCTGTAACTTTTCAACTTCTTTGTACTGGAAAAATGTCAATTATTTATTGGGTGATGTAAATTTACATCTGTAAGAATGAACGGTATCAACTTTACTTCAAACTCCCCAAACAAAATCTAAACCATACTTGTATAGGAAACTTATTCAATGGGTATGATCATTTTATTAGTTTTTTAGCTATAATTTTTTTAATATGACATAATATATATTAATTAAATATTTTAATTATAATTTTTTTTTTAAATAAAACATAATATTTATTGATAAAATATTATTAAAATAATATATCCTATGTAATACATTATCTTGTAATAAAGAGAAAAAATCTAGTAGTAAAGTAATAAAGAATTTATATCATATAATATAAATGATGTATGTTTTAATTTAAGATATAAATCACGTGTTAAAATTTAATTTAATAATGAAATTTTTTTCATATTATTTACAATTAAACTTTTTTCTTATTAAACAGTCCTTTTAGAGAAAACGGTCAGAGAGTTGTGATTATTCCGTACAAATATCAGAAAATATCTATATGACAGATGACCTAATTAGTAAGGATAGATTTAAGATGTGTGTTAAGCGCCTGGCCTCAGATTTAATTTCTTAATTGATGAATAATAACTCATAAATTAAGAGAGTGGGATACTTGAATTATTTTTTTTAAAAAAAAAGTCTGTACATGTTGTATGGCTCGCTGTGCTTTGTCGGTTCACGTTTAATATTAAACCTTGTAGATCTGTAAACCATATGTTTACTGCTGATTTGGATTGGACATACGAGGACCGGGTGTTCCAAACTTAGCTTGTTCGTGTGTGTGTGTGTGTGAGAGAGAGAGAGAGAGAGAGAGAGAGATTAAATATAGACGAAGTAGCATATCATTCATCAATCTACAATATTAGTTACTACACAATACAACCGAGTAGATGAGATATTGGAAGACTGATCATGCACGCTAGGACACTGAAATCCAGAGACGAGACACCAAGAAGAGCTCCATGATGGCTCCGCGACCGTCTTTATTCATAGAATATATAGATCCAACGGCGTAACCCACTTTTCCTTCAACCTCACTGCACCCTGGAATACAATAACAAGGAAACCGGTACAGAATGTTAGCAAAGTTCATAAGCCTCGATCCATCATGCTTGTTGGAAAAATAAAAGATATGATACCATATCCGTAATCACAACTCAATATTAAAATATGCCAACAGACTATGCTGAGAGAGAGAGAGAGAGAGAGAGATACTTGGAGCAGTCGGTGGTAGGGCTGATCTTGTAGGGAACGCTGACACCACATTTGCTAGGGAGGCTGGAAGCAAAGCTGAAGTTGATGCCCGTAATGGCGGTGGAAGACGATTTGAGGCACTTGCAAACATCCTGGCGGTCAGGTGTGGTCTTGGCCTCGTTGTAGAGGGACTTAACCCCGTTGCAGCAGGGGGCAGGTACCACACCGCCTTTCCTCAGGTAGCCCAGGCATGGGGCCTATGTTGCTTGTCACTTGAACCACATGATATGGCCGCTTGGGCTTGGGGTGCAGTCACCACCATGCACACAAGCAACACACAAGCCACCTTTAGCATTCCTGAGCTAGCCATGACAACTCAAAAACAAGACTCTTTTAAAGCAAAGAAGAAACAACTCAGCCTTGCTATCACTCTTTGGAGACCCAAGTATGTGTGTGGAAAAGGCCTCCTCAGGTGTGGTGTTTATATAGAAAAGTGGCGGCAGTGAACTGGGTACGTTCCTTTAGTTGGTAGTTGGGCGCAATTCAATGCTTTGATGATTCGACACTTTTCAGATTGTTGTTGAATTTAATTAACACCGACTCATTCAGAAAATTTAATGGACTCAAGCCACTAGATTATGACTTGACCATTGCAAAATTCTTTCAAGCAAACTATCTCCATAAATATATTGACAACTAAAACTTACAAACGTTAAAATTTTATAAGAATTTACTTCAATAAACCATTTTCAAAACTAGCATGTCTGTTTTAGTCCCAAATGGAAAAAGTTGAAATGGCTTCGGCTTGTTACTTTGACCAGCGTGGGATTGAAAATTATTTTTTTTAAAAAAAGAAAAATTAGTTGAATTATAAAAATCCCTCATAAAATTTTGTTGATGCCCAAACTGTCTTCCACTTATATTGGAGTTGATCGCTACTTATCCATGATAATTGTATATTAATTGTTCTAAGTTGGTAAATATAAAAATTAAGCAATGTTGATTAGTATGCATAGAAGTATAATACTGCTTGAAATAAAAGATAATGTCGTCCAATTTGTAAAATGAAACATGGATCGGTTGTGAATGAAATTAAAATATAATCACTATCTCATTTTGTCACATGTTTAAAACTAATTTTCATAACCATCGAATTTTTATATGTTAGCTTACCACCTCAGACCCAACAAAAAAAAAAAATTCATTATTCAAAATATCAGTACTTGATGTTCATGGGAAAGTATGTGTGGTTTTCTTTTTTATTTCATAGGAATCCTCAACTTTGGTGTTTTTGTTGGAGAAAATGGGTTTTGAGTATAAATAATTAGCTAAAATTAAAGTGGGTCTTACTCATTAATTTTTAATGTCCACTTGGGAATGTGTTATCCTCCATTAGGAGACTAAGATCATATATTCAGTTGTTCAAAACCATTTAGGAGTGAATGATGAATTGCTTCCAAATATCACCACTTGGAAATGGTAATAAAAGCTTGAAGTTTGTGTAAAAGCTTGTGTCCCACATAGGATGGGTACAAGACTTTTAAAGAGTATATATACACATACCTTGGAAGAGAGTTTAGGCCCCAAGGGGTACCCAAGTTTTGTAGAAGGGAGAAGATCTAGCACATACTTGGTTCACCACGCGCCGCCACCGCCGCCCTGTACTAAACCGGGTCGAGTTGGGCTTGGTCCAGTAGTATATATATCTTTTTAGGAGAAAATTAATTTAAATAATTTTTCATTAAACGCTGTCATTTTGTTACTGTTAAAAAAAAAAATCAAAATGTTGTCGTTTAGTTACCAAATTAATTAAAACCAAAAATGTCACTGTTCTAAGAATACGTTTTTTTGTCTTGGTTTAAATCCAAAACGACAGTCGTTTTACGATTGTGTTGGTTTGATTGAACAGTTGTCTTCTTCATGGATACACCTGTGTTTGTTCACTATGAACAGATACAACTTAGACTCTTCATGACTGTACCAAATAGTCATGAAGAAGTCTATAAATACCCAATCCCTCATTGTATTCATTCATTCAAAAATATTGCATTCTCTCTCTCTGCATAAGTTATGTTCGAGTTATTGCCATTGTTGTGTTCGTTGGATTCTAAAGATTGCAGTGCTAGCATCTTTAGAATCGAAATCTGTTCTATCTTGGGAAACGATTGCTCATTCACCTTGAGCACCGAGAGGAAGCAAATTCGTCTTAAGGAAATTATGAATTTCATAAGGCTTAGATTTTTCCTTTCTGTTCAAATTCAAAATAGCAAGTTCATGTTTCTATATATAGTAATTCATTCTATTTTTAATTCTTGTAACAGTATATATATAATCAGTATATTAGGCCAACAATCTTAAGACGAATTTTTATTTTTCCTACAACCTACTATACTGTTCAATTATATACTGTTCTACTATAGACTTCACTATTTTTATAAAACATTGAATCTGTTTTAATAAACTTTTCTGTTTAATAAAGGAAGTTCTATTTAGTAGACTTTGTTCTACTTTACAAATTGGTTTCCTAAAAAATCAGTCTTTATTTCACATTGATTATCTATTTCGTATAATTGAGAGAAATTTTTTATTTTTGTAACAGAAATGGCTTCTACAAGTGCTGCACCCACCATGAATCTGTCTTATAGAGAGAAGCCCGAAAAATTCAATGGAACGAATTTTAAACGTTGGCAACAGAAGATGTTTTTCTATCTCACAACCTTGAATTTGGCAAGGTTCATTCATGAAGATTCTCCTATACTTGTTGAAGGAGAAACTAATAAAGGAAAAAGTGGTTGTTGTTGATACACTGGAAACATGCAAATTTCTTGTGTAGAAATTATGTCTTGAATGGATTGGATAATACATTATATAATGTATATTATTCAATCAAAACAGCAAAAGGAACTATGAGAATCTTTGGACAAGAAATACAAAATTGAAGATGTTGGCATAAAGAAATTCATAGTTGGCAAATTTCTTGATTACAAGATGTTAGACCATAAAATAGTTATAATCCAAGTTCAAGATCTAAAAGTGATCCTCCATGACATCCATGCTAAAAGAATGTCTCTAAGTGATTCATTTCAAGTGGCTGCTATGATTGAAAAATTGCCACCATTATGGAAAAACTTTAAGAATTATCTCAAGCACAAACGCAAATAGATGAATCTTGAAGAATTGATAGTGAGACTAAGAATTGAAGAAGACAACCGAGGATCTGAAAAAAAAAATGGAAATCATTCCGTGGGGGTTAAGGCAAATGTTGTTGAACAAGGCTTAAAGAATAAAAGGAAGCATGAAAGTGAAGGTCTTTCTTAAGTTTCTAAGAAGTTCAAAGGAAAATGCTACAATTGTGGTAAATCCGGACATCATTCAAAGAACTGTCACAAACCAAAGAACTCAAAGAAACAAAATGCTCAAGCAAACATAACAGAATATGACAAGCTTTCAGTTGATATTAGTGATATGAATCTTTCCGCTGTTGTATCCGAATGTAACTTGGTGGGAAACACCAAGGAACGATGAGTAGACACTAGGGATACACGCCATATTTGCTCAAACAAATGGATGTTCTCTACCTACAAACTTGTAGATCACAAAGAACTAACTATTCACGGACAATTATTCGAGCTCCCAAAGTTGAAGGACGTGGGAAGGTGATAGTGAAAATGACATCTGGCAACGAACTTACTCTCAATGATGTGCTTCATCTGCCTGAACATTCGTAAAAACTTAGTCTCAGGATCATTGCTTAGCAAGAATGGCTTTAAACTAGTCTTTGTGTTTGAAAAATTTGTACTCACTGAGAATGAGATGTTTGTGGGAAAGAGTTATTTGAGCAAGGGGCTCTTTAAGATGAATGTCATGACTATTGTACCGAAATCTATTAATAATAATATTAGTTCTTCTACTTACTTGCTTCAGTCTTCAAATATTTGACATGCTAAATTAGGACATGTTAATTATGACACTTTACAGTAGATTAATTAATTTAGAATTTTTGCCTAAATTTGATATTAATCCTAATCACAAATGTGAAACTTGTGTATAATCTAAATTGACAAGATTACCCTTCCATTCTATTGGAAAAAGTACTAAACCTCTAGATTTGATTCATAGTGATATCTCTGATTTAAAGTTTGTACAAACTAGAGGGGGGAAAAAGTATTTTATTACTTTTATTTATGATTACACTAAATACTGTTATGTGTATTTGCTGAGAAACAAAGATGAGGCCATAGAAATGTTCAAACATTACAAGAATGAAGTTGAGAATCAACTTAGCAAAAAGATTAAGGCAATAAAAAGCGATAGAGGTTGTGAATATGATTCACCTTTTGAGGAGTTTTGGTCAGAACATGGAATCATTCAGCAAACTACCGCTCCTTATTCACCTTAATCTAATGGTATTGCTGAACGCAAAAATCGAACATTAAAAGAAATGATAAATGCTATGTTGTTTAGTTCTGGTTCATCCCCAAAATGTGTGGGGGGAAGCTTTGCTTTCTAGCAAATTATATTCTCAACAAGGTACCTCACAAGAAAACTCGTAAAACATCTTATGAATTATGAAAAGGTCACAGACCTTGCTACAAATACTTAAGAGTGTGAGGGTATCTAGCAAAAGTGGTAGTTCCTAAACCTAAAAAGGTTAAGATAGGACCAAAAATCATTGACTGTGTATTCATTAGTTATGCAAATAACAGTAGTGCGTATCGATTTCTTGTTCATAAATTTGATATTCTTGATGTGCATGTTAATACAATTATTGAGTCAAGGGATGCTTCATTTTTTGAAAATATATTTCCTTATAACATGACACATGAATCAAGTTTACAGAAAATGCCTCTAGAAGCTATAGTTAGTAATAATCATGGAAATATAGACCAAAAGTCTATAATTAATGAACCTAGACGTAGCAAGAGAGCAAAGAAATCAACGTCCTTTGGATCTGATTTTTAAACATATTTGTTGGAAAATGATCCTTAAACATTCAAGGAAGCAATGTCCTCTCCCGAAGTTTCATATTGGAAAGAAGCAATCAATAGTAAAATTGAATCTATCATGCAAAATCATACATGGGAATTAGTGGATCCTCTACCTGGTTCCAAACCATTAGGATACAAATGGATCTTTGAAAAGAAGATGAAAGTTGATGGGTCAATAGAGAAATATAAAGTAAGACTTGTTGTCAAAGGCTATAAGCAAAGGGAAGGATTAAATTATTTCGATACATACTCACCAGTTACTAAAATCACATCCATTCGTATGTTGATTGCAATAGCATCCTTAAATGGATTAGAAATACATCAAATAGGATGTAAAAATTGCTTTCTTAAATGGTGAGTTAGATGAAGAAATATTTATGGAACAACCCAAACGATTTATTGCTCCTAGACAAGAAAGAAAAGTATGTAATCTTGTCAAATCCCTTTATGGATTAAAGCAAGCACCAAAATAATGGCATGAGAAATTTGACAATGTAATGATGTCAAATGGATTCAAGATCAATGAGTGTGACAAATGTGTGTATGTCAAAATCACTTAAACAGGATATGTCATTTTGTCAAAACCACGCATTATTAACGATGCCTATGTGCGTCGCTTAATAGTGGCCAACAGTGTCGCTAAAGGTCTTTTGCAACGCCCACAAAGCGTCGCTAAAAACTGCCACAAATAGTCGCTGTCTCCAATACTATTAGCGACGCACACATCTCTAAGCGTCGCTAATGTAACTATTAGCGACGTACGTCACACGTCGCTAATAATTCTTCACGTGTGTCGCAAATACTATACAAGGGCGCAAAGTGCGTCGCAAAAGACCACCATTAGCGATGCACTAGTGTGCGTCACAAAGGACTACCATTAGCGACGCCCACGTGAGCAGTCGCTAATAGTGGCCTTCTGCGACACACACTGTGCATCGCTAATGGTGATATTTTGCTGATGCCCTCTATGTGCCCCTGATGGTGGGTATTTAGCGACTATTTCTGAGCGTCGCTAATACTGTACTGGCACTTATTTCTTTACTTTTAGTGACGCATTTGTGTGCATTGCTAAATTTTTTTTTTTTTTTGAACCAATTTTTTTTGTTTTTATTCGTATTTTTATTCCTGTTTAAACCTGTATCAATCATCCTGATATACAGTAAAAGCCAAGCATTCTAAAATGACTATTAAAAAGAAATATACATTCATATGAAATTTTATGCTAATTATGTACATTTATAAACGTACAATGTAACAATAAATAGAAAAATTAAAATTGTCTCAAAAAATGTAACTACAGCTGTCCATGAAAAGAAAAAAAAAATAAAAATAACAAGTTCCGATACAAAACACGTAATTTTGGCGGTGTAATAATCTCGATCAATCTGAAATAAAGATCAACTGATATATATTAGAACAATTAATAAATATATATGAACATAGAATGTGAATAGTTTTTTTTTTTTTTGCATGCATAAATAGTAAGAACGGCATAAAGTAGCATAAGTTGCAAACCACTGATCCGAACTGAGTGTCGTAAGTTCATGCAAGTCTATTTTATCATTTTTGAGGTATGTGATGGGGTTTCAATGTAGTTAGGCCGATATCCAAGATTTTGGCCTTCAAAACCCCCAAAATGGGCCTTTTTAGGAGCTGAAACTTACATAAGTTTCAAACCGAGCATCCGAACCAAGTTTCCGTAAGTTTTTGAAAGTTTATTTTATCATTTTTGAGGAGTGTGACTGGGTTTTGATGTAGTTAGGCTGATTTCCAGCATTTTGGTCCTTTAAAATCCCAAAATGGGCCTTTTCGGAACTGAAACTTGCACAAGTATCAAACCGGGCATTCCGAACTGAGTGTCGTTAGTTTGTGCAAGTCTATTTTATCATTTGTGAGGTGTGTGATGAGTTTTTGGTGTATTTAGGCCGATATCCGGCATTTTGGTCTGTCAAAACCCCAAAATGAGCCTTTTCAGAGCTGAAACTCGCACAAGTTTCAAATTGGGCATCCAAACCGAGTGACGTAAGTTTGTGAAAGTCTATTTTATCATTTTTGAGGTGTGTAATGGGTTTTTGGTGCAGTTAGGCCGATATCCGGCATTTTGGTCCTTCAAAACCCCAAAATAGGCCTTTTTGGAGTTGAAACTTGCATAAGTTTCAAACTGGGCATCCGAACCGAGTGTTGTAAGTTCGTGTAAGTCTATTTTATCATTTTTGAGGTGTGTGATGGGGTTTCGGTGCAGTTAGGCCAATCTCCAGCATTTTAGTCCTTTAAAACCCCAAAATGGGCCTTTTTGGAGCTGAAACTTGCATAAGTTTCAAACCAAGGCATCCGAACCAACTGCTGTAAGTTTGTGCAAGTCTATTTTATCATTTTTAAGGTGTGTGATGGGGTTTTGGTGAAGTTAGGCCTGATATCCGGCATTTTGGTCTGTCAAAACCCCAAAATGGGCCTTTTTGGAGTTAAAACTTGCATAAGTTTCAAACCGGGCATCTGAACCGAGTTTCGTAAGTTTGTGTAAGTCTATTTTATCATTTTTGAGGTGTAGTGATGGGGTTTTCAGTGTAGTTAGGCCAATATCCGGCATTTTAGTCTGTCAAAACCCCAAAATGGGCCTTTTTGGAGCTGAAACTTGCACAAGTTTCAAACCGGGCATTCGAACTGAGTGCCATAAGTTTGTGCAAGTCTATTTATCATTTTTGAGGTGTGTGATGGGGTTTTGGTGTAGTTAGGCTGATATCCAGCATTTTGGTCTGTTAAAACCCCAAAATGGGTCCATTTTGGAGCTGAAACTTGCACAAGTTTCAAACCGGGCATTCCGAACCGAGTGTCCGTAAGTTCGTGCAAGTCTATTTTATCATTTTTGAGGTGTGTGATGGGGTTTTGGTGTAGTTAGGATGATATCTGGTATTTTGGTCCTTCAAAACCTAAAAATGGGGCTTTTTAGAGCTGAAACTTGCATATGTTTCAAACCGGGTATTCGAACAGAGTACCGTAAGTTTGTGCAAGTCTATTTTATCATTTTTGAGGTGTGTGATGGGGTTTTTGTGTAGTTAGGCCGATATCTGACATTTTGGTCCTTGAAAACCCTAAAATTGGCCTTTTTGGAGCTGAAAGTTGCATAAGTTTCAAATCGGGCATCTGAACCGAGTGTCATAGGTTCGTGCAAGTCTATTATATCATTTTTGAGGTATTTGATGAGGTTTTGGTGTATTTAGGCTAATATCCAGTATTTTGGTCCTTCAAAACCCCTAAAATAGGCCTTTTGGAGCTGAAACTTGCACAAGTTTCAAACCGGGCATCCGAACTGAGTGCCGTAAGTTTGTGCAAGTCTATTTTATCATTTGTGAGGTGTGTGATGGGGTTTCGGTGTAGTTAGGCCAATATCCAGCATTTTGGTCCTTCAAAACTTCCAAAATGGGCCTTTTGGGAGCTAAAACTTGCATCCCTATGAAATTAAATAAGTTCGTGCAAGTCTATTTTCATATGTGAAGTGTCATACAGTTTGTATGCCGTTACGGCCGAAATACTTTTTTTTTTACGTAACATTTTCTATAAGTAATAAATGTGCCAAAGTAAATAATTTTAAAAACTTACCAAGGCTAAACAGAGCCTCCTGCTGGTTGAGGATTGTTTGCACAATAGCCTATAGTTGGGTCGTATGCTCCTTGAGCTCTGTCATCTCAGCCTTCATCTTTGCATTTAGTCTCTCCGCTGCCTTACCTCTCTAGGTGGCTGCGTGAAACCTAGCATCAGTTCTCAACAGTAGAGGACAATGTTGTCGACTCCATCCCACTCCCTAATCCACGCACATATCCGCAGCCTCTTGTCCAAAACAGTCTCCCGTATCTGGTCATCGATCGGCAAATGCTCACCCTCATGGGTCAGCTGACCACGTAGCTCGACCATCTCCTCCTATAAAAACATAAATATATGTTAGTACTTTTAAACATTTTAGATGAATATTAAATTAGAAATAGTGGTATATAAATCTTTTCTAACTTATATAAAGCCGCCGAGCTTCAGGCCCAGTCCAACTTTTCTGGGGATTGTAGTGCGTCTTGTGCCACAACTCAATGGGGCTGGGTGGGGCACCAGGTCTCCTGGTCTCATTGCAGTAAATAAATAGTAGCTTGTGAAGATTGATTTCATGAATACTGTAATAACCTGAAATTGTTTTTTTTTTTTTGAATGAAAAATTTTCTTTTATTATTATTATTATCAAGATGGGTTGTGTATGTATATATATATATATACAGGTAATAAAATGTGTATACGTATATATGTGTGTGTATAATTATATATATAAATATATATGTATATATATATAAATCTGATTGTGTGTATGGGTGTGTGCAGTGTACGGTTGTATGTGTGTGTGGATTGAGTGTGCCACACTCAAAGAGGAATGGGTGTGGGCACTATTGAGTGTAAGAGAGTGCGTGGGGTGGTTGTGTGTGTGAATGAGTGTTTTGTGTGTGTGTGTGTGTGTATGTCATATAGGTAGAGTGTGTGTGCAGATTTGAACGTGGAGTAGAGAGAGAGAATAATAGAGAGAGAGAGAGGAGTGTAATGTGTATGTATGTGTTGGGTCTTGAATTTTGGAGAGGAAAGAGAAAGGCCAAGTGGAGGAACTGAGAAGCAGAGGGTGACTTTGGAGCTCGAACCAGAAGCTTAACTGAGAGAGAGAGAGAGGGGCCGCACCGATAGAAAAATCCGAAAGTGGGTAAGCATGTTTGGTTCTATTTTTAATTTTTAAAATGCATGAATTGTGTAGTTAAATATGAGGGCTTGTAGAGTATGAAAAATAGAAAATAATACAAAAAGAATGAACCAAAATGGTTGAGAAATGAGAGAGAACTTTGGAGTTGCAGGTTAGGATAATTTTCGGGTTCAGTTGATATTTCATGCGTGGAATCATGTTTAAATGACTTGTATACCACCCTATGAAGTTAAGAATAATGTTAGATGAAGCTAGAAGCAAAACAGTGATGAAATCACTGAAAAATCGAGGTTGCCGGAATCTGGGTTGGTGACCGAAAACAGATCTGGGTGTGGGTGAAACCAGTGTGTTTAAAACTGAAATTTGTTCTAAAAGGTTGCTTGAGGTCCTAGGGTTCATTTGATAAGAAAAATGGGGTAAATCGGACGTCAAAAACACAGAGAAAATGAGGGGGGGTAGTTACAGTCTGGCGACTGGCCGGAATCTTGGCCGGGGAAGACGACCGGAAAGTCGTGGGGCACAGGGGCGACGTGGGCCGAGTTGCGCCACTAAGGGTTGGGCCGTTCTGTTTAAAAAGACCCTTGGGCTGATCTATTTTAATTTAAAGAGTTTGGGCTGGTTTGCTTAACAGGGTTTTGGGCCAACAATAAAAAAAAAAAAAAAAAAAAGGAAAAAGGGGTTGGGGAGACTCGAACCATGGATCAGTATGGAGGGGAGGGTGACACCTGGCCATGGTGCCACCCAGTACGCGCCCATCCATTTTGCGCAAAAATATATATATATATATATTATACTTAATCTCATTTAATTAATTAAAAAATTAATTTAATCAATTAAATATCTCGAAATGGCCCGGAAACCCAATTTAGTCAAGTCATATATGTATTCTAACTATCTTGGACCTCCCGAGACCAATGGTGAGGTCTGTGATGCGAGACGAGGTCCCAAAAAATAAAAGACACGTAGGGACATGAAAAATTACCAAAATGCCCTTGACTTAAAAAGCTGTTAAACGAAATCCGATTAAAACAAAAGAATAGTGGAACTTTATTATTTCGAACATTCCGAACTCAACCGTGGAGTCCGATTTGAAAAAAGAGGCCTCGGGATGTGAGGACCGGTAAAAGTATAAAATCGACCGTTTTGCCCTTTTTAGCTCGGAGGTCCGAATTAAATTTCGTGAAAGCCTAAACCTATTTTCTTCGACGTTCTGGACTCAACAGTAGAGTTTAATTTGGCAGAATAGAAACTCATAAAATAAAGACATAAAATTTGATGAATAGCATAATTCAATTGGCAAATGAACTGAGTTTTATTTCATGATTTTAGGAACACGGAAAGGCAAGGAGAAGGTGGTTTGACCTTTTACATTTTCACTGTAGTTCAATTACACCGTGAATACAATTTCTTAGGGTTGAGACCAACCCATCAGGTACGATATATTGTGCTAAGTAAGAAATAGAATTAAGTTTAGGAATAACTGCCATGTTGACTTGATGATTCACTTGTTTGTTTTATTGCTTATATGCTTATGTGCCCCTTGTTATCTTTTTAAAAGTTTGGTAATGAAGGTGGATCATGACTATGTGTAAATCGCATGTGTTATCATAATGTGTGGATTATGTTTTTGAGCATTGTTGGGATTATGAAATATGTAACTTAAAGCATGTGTTAAATGGACTATGTATGGCATGTAACCTTGATGAAAGGATCTTTTGATTTGAATGTTATTGTGTAATACATTATTTAAAGCATGCTTCATGTGTGGATATGATGCTTTATTGAGATTACATTATAGTATGGTGAAATCAAAGCATATTGGCATAGTGTGATTCCTTGGACATGACATGACATTGCATTCAGTACCTGAACTAACGGGAGCGATCTGTGAAGGGACATGACATGACATGACATTGCATTTGGTACCCGAACCAATAGGAGCGATCCATGAAGGGACATGACATTGCATTTGGTCCCTGAACCAACGGGAGCAATCCATGAAGGGACATTACATTGCATTTGGTACCCCAACCAACGGGAGCGATCCGTGAAGGGACATGACATTACATTGGTACTCGAACCAACGGGAGCGATCCGTGAAGAGACATAGGTGTGGCGTAGGGTTGCATGGGTGTGTCACGCATATTTTCATTGCATTGTATTAATGAATTCCCGAATATGTGATGAATCTTGTTAATGCATTGTATGGATGAATTGGATGGCATGTAGGTTACAATTGTGCACATAGATATAACTGTACACTTGCACATGCCACGCCTTAGATCATGTTAATGAGTTAGATGGCATGTAGATTATTGTCAGTACATTGTATGAATGACATTGAATGACATGTAGATATAACTGTACACTTGCACATGCCACGCCCTTAATTTTGTTTCTTGCATTAGCATTATATTGTACCAGTAGTTGAGCTGACCCATTCGTGGGACACCATTTCAGATGACACTCCAGCTACGCGAGACTTAGAGATGCTTTAGTGAAGGAGAGAAACTAAGAACTATATTTGGCCCGTGGGACGTATTTGATGTTGTACAAGGGCATAAGCCCTAGACTACTTCCTGTTATTTGTATGTTGTGAATTAATGGACAAGACCTTATGAATTGTATCAGAATAAGGGTTGAGTTAGTGCATGGAATGCTTGTGATTGTCCCTGATTGTCCTTTAATTCTTTATCATTTTACTTTCCTTTTGTCTCGTTACTCGCGCCTCGGGTTCACGGGAATTCGGGGCATGACAAATACACTATACAATAAGAAATTGATACATTTATTAACTTACCATCTCATGCCTATACCTAACAAAAGAACGTGATCCACCACAGTGGGTCACCTTTTGATTGCTTCTACTCTCGCTATTTTTCTTACTAAGTTCCTATACTTGGCCAAAACAAAGAAGGTTAGTATAAATGACAATGATTTATCATATAACAAAAGTAATTTTGACAATTTTTACCTGGAATGCCTCACTAGCGAACCGGTTGCATAGTAACATCCAATCCTCCACCGCCACCCCCCTGTAGGGTCTGTCGCGAGGCTCTCTACTGGCTGCCACCTCCGCCTTGTAGTGCATGTGGAGCCTATGTCGATAGTCCCTGAGACGGGTTCCCAAGTAACGGTCCACTACCTTCACGACATGAGGCAGGTGGAGATCGATGTCAAATTTCTCCTGTAAAGCATGTCATTGTCAAAACATTATGGCATTACATATCTTAAAATTTAGTTGAACACAATAATAAAAGACATACCTGGACATGCGCATGAATATCTCGTCTCTTCGCGTTAGTGACCTGACTCCAGTCACTAATATGGAGTGGGGCGTGTAGTCGGCAAATGATGCCGACCTCCGTAGCGAACTGATGTGCCCACCCAGCAACGGGCTTCAGCAAGCCCGGAGGTATCTCAATCCGAAGGGGCGAGCCCCCCACTGCCTGAATCTGAACCTGCAAGCTGTGACTCTTCGACCTACCACACCCTTGTTTAAGAGCGGTGGCCGAAGCTTTAGAAGAAATAAAATAGAAACAATTAGTACCATATTTATATAATCATTAATAAAAATAGAAACTATGCTTACCATCGACGGCAAGATCGGTCGACCCTTGCAGATGAGGGGGGAAGGGGTCAATGGGTCCTGTATAACTGCGCGTCTGCATGAACCTGGTCTAACCATATCTAGAAAGAAAGTTTAAAAATAAAATTGTTTCTATTTAATCATAAAAATTAAAATCCTTATCGAAGTAAAAATGATTACCCATTACATCATAAAATTGAATATCCATTAGATTATAAGAGCCGAAAACCATTACACTTGATACTAACACATGTAACAACTATTACAATTATTCATTTGAGTCTGTATCATCATCTGAACTTGAATTTTCTTCATTCTCGGTACAATACTCTAACAATGTATCATCATCAAAATCACTTTCCTCGTCGTCATCATCATTAATGAAAGTTGCATCCCTCGGATCTAATTGTGTGGTATTGGTCATGTCGGAAGCTACGACATGATCTGGTTCTACATCAGTTCTATTAACCGATACGAAGTAACATCTTCCTGATCATACAAGACAATACCATCGTGGGCAGTTTGAGACTCTTCTTGTAGTGCCTCCTCAATCATCTCCAAGTCTTCATCTCCCTCGCCAACTTCTAGTACATCATAAACATTTCTAGATTTTATTTTTTGGACAACATGCCAATCACCTCCGATTTTTGTGTCATTCAAATAGAAAACTTGCCTTGCTTGAGATGCCAAAACATACGGATCATCTTTAAATGCCGTACGTGACGTATTAACACTTATAAAGTGCTTATCGATCTGCATTCCAGTCTTCTTATTACTTACATCCCATCAATCACATTTAAAAATATACACAGAATGACCGTAGCAATAATGTAACTGTATAATGTCTTGTAAAACACCGTAGTACTCTACAGGTTGTCCTGCGTCACCATCTCCCTAAACAAGGACCCCGTTATTCTGTGTTCGCCTGACTGACCTCGCGTTCCCTCGTGTGAAATCGAACACCATCAACAATTAAACCGGTGTAGCAAGATATCCTTTGATCAGGACCAGATGCCAAGGAATATAATTGATCGTACGCCTCAGGAGATTGTTAGTGGCGTAATAGCTTCATCTATTAATTCAATACAAGTACAAAATTAATTGAATACAAATGCATTAACTAATACAGTTACAATTAATTGAAACCTATTCTTACACATTCTCTGAACCACTTTGAAAACAAAATTTGTTGTCTTTGCTCTAGATCAGAACTTGATACATGTTCTCTATAAAGCTCGATCGTATGCTCACTGCATAACATGAGATATGTTATATGTGACTTACATTTGTGTACTAACGTAGTATTGTAATGATTTTGATAAACTTACTTAAAATATTGCAATGTCTCATCGCAGTTGTTGAGCACGGTATAATGGGCTTTTTCCAAGTCTTGAGGATGACACCTACTCATATATATAGGCACCTATTGGCCGCATATTCTGATTAAACACTGCAAGGTCAGTTCGTTGCTGCCTTAGGACATCTATCAGAATTTCACTCTTGACGATTAAACCTTGTCTCAATATCTTCAAGATGCATACAGCAGAAGGTGAGACATTCAACATCAACGTAAGCCTAAGCAATTGACCCTTCTGGTCGTGCTTTGTTATGCACATATTGCTTCAATGTGTGCAAATCTCTGTTTTAATAATTAATCAGTTATACATTAAAATAGTTATGATGGATACATAACACAATTCATAAAATTAAATGTATCTTTCTATTGGATACATCCAATGGTATTGGATAGGTCTACCAATTTTTGCCTCATGAGGCAAATGCACAGCTAAGTGGACCATTACATCAAAGAAAGCTTGAGGAAAAATATTTTCCAACTTGCAGAAGATCACGACAATATCCCTTTCGAGCTTTTCAAGTACTTCCAAATTCAACGTCTTCGCATATAATTCTATAAAGAAGCAGCCCAACTCAATCAATGTAGTTAATATGTCATCGATGAGATATCTACGTAGTGCAACCAGAAGAAGTCGTTATAAAAGGATATGGCAGTCATGGCTCTTCAATCCGGATATTTTCCCATCTATAACATTTACACACCAAGATATATTCGATGCGTATCCATCTAGGAACTTAACCGATTTAAACCACTCGCAAATCCTCATTCGCTCTGCTGATGATAACGTATACTGTGCAAGAGGCACGATATATTTATCACCGCTACGTATTAGGTGCAGTTCTTTCTGTATTCCTAGCTTCTGCAGGTCCAACCGGGCTTTAACAGTATCCTTCGTCTTCCCTTCAACGTTCATTAAAGTTCCCAGCACATTATCACAAATGTTCTTCTCGATGTGCATAACATCCAAATTATGCCTAAACTTAAGGGTCTCCCAGTACGAAAAATAAAAAAATATGCTCTTCTTCGTCCAATTTAACTCCACATTAGTACACTTCCTCTTCTTACTACCCGATATCTTCCCAAACCTCACTGGTTGGATAAGTGCCAATTGCGCCAACACGTCTTTGCCAAACAATAATGAAGGTGACAATCTGCACTCAATTTTTCCATCAAACAGATGCTTCTGCCGATTTCGCCAGCCATGTGATGGCGGTAGAAAACGACGATGGCACATGTAGGATATCTTCTTTCCATTGGACAAATGTAGGGAACAAACATCCTTATTGCAAACCGAACAGGCCAGATACCCCTTACTGCTCCACCCAAGCAAGTTCCCGTATGCTAGAAAGTCGATTTTGGTCCACAGTAATGTTGCACGCAATTGAAATGTCTCATTCTTAAAGACGTTGTATACCTCTACTCCCACCTTCCACAATTTCTTCAACTCGTCCACTAAAGGATGCAAGTACACATCAATTTCATTACCAAAAGACTTTGGTCCTAGAATAAGCAACGACATGAAGATAAATGGTTCTTTCATACATTTCCATGATAGCAAGTAATACGGCACAAGCAACACTGGCCACATGTTGTAGGCATTACTCATGTCACCAAACAGTTTGAAACCGTCGCTAGCCAACCCAAGTCGTACATTACGCGGCTCATTTCCAAACCATTCGTGATTTGTATCAAACTCAGCCCAAGTCTGAGAATCTGTCGGATGCCTACATACATTTTCCTGAGCAACACGCTTCTTCTTATGCCACCGTATATCTTCTGTTGTTTTCTAAGACATGTACAACCATTGTAGCCTAGGTATTAAGGGAAAATATCTCAGCAATTTGTGCGAAATTGTCTTCCTCTTTTCTTCATTCAGCTTGTACCTAGGTTCGTGGGACACCGTACACTCCATACATTGTTCAGTCTCCTCCAAAATAACATGCAATCGTTTTTGCAAGCATGTATGGGAATATACCCGAGGCCCAAATCTCTTAATATTCTTTTCGCCTCGTAATATGATTTTGGAAGGGTCTCTCTAGTAGGAAGCGCTGCTTTAATCAATTCAATGACCATATTAAATGATTTGTTACTCCATTAGTTGATAGTCTTAATATGAAGGAGTTTCACGAGAAAGTCCAGTTTCGAAAACTTATCAGAACCCGGATATAACGGCTGCCTTGCTTCCCTCAACAATGACTCAAACGCTTCCGATTATCCCATGTCACTCCTGTGACTACTCGGCCCAGTTGTAGCCCCTTGCAAGTCTGCTAGCATTTGTGACAAGCCTTCGTAACCAACCCCAACATTATCACCAAAGTCATCATCATCGTCTTCTTCTTCATCCTCAAATAGCACTCGTACATCACGGTGTTCCCCGTGAAATTCCTAACACGTATGCCTCTTGTCCATCCCGTGTTCGAGTAGGTGCCCTTTGACCTCATTTATGTGCATATAATCCCTATTATTGCATCTCCTACATGGACATCTTATCCTATTTCCCCCATCTGCAGATGCACAAGCAAACTCAATAAAATCTTTGATCCCCTTCACATACCCTAGCAAATGCCTGCCCCTCAAGTCCATCCAACTCTTATCCATTTTTGCCTACCTAATACAAGTCAAAAATGATACTCATTATAAATATGAAACATGAGTCCTATCACCTCCAACTTCTCTCTAAAGGGTAAGGTGGTCCTATCCCATTCGTGAATGCATAATCTAAATTGCAATCAGTAGCAAATCAAATGCTTGATTCCACTCGGACAAAATTTTGGCAGCATCTCCCCACGGTTCTCCAAGTATACGAGATAGATGTTAGCATGGCTAAATATATACTGAGAGAACAATAGGAGACCGTGCTGAAATTTTATCATAGTGAAATATTCAAGCATATGCACTATTGATTGCAATGCAAATTTATGCATTCCCGAACTGTCCTCTCTAGACAATTCAAGAATCAATTTTCATACACACGAGCCCAGTCGCAAATAAATTTCGTGACAAAATTCACATGTGATGAAAATGACTCCCGAACGGGGCTAGGCATACATGAATGCAATTGCTAACTTACAAAACAATCACCATAATTATTTTTTCACGAAGTAATCCCAAAAAAAAAAAAAAAAAAAAAAGACAAATCAAACGGTAAGGTTTTTCACAGAGTTGCAGCTACTTTGTGAAAGTTTTTATTTATTTTTTCTTTAATAAAATGTGTGGCACACTAGATAGTTGGTCGACCACCTAGTGTGTGTTTGTGACGCACTAGATATTTTTAGTTTTGGTTAAACTAACATATTAAATTTATTCTCTATTTGATTTTTAAAGGCAGAAGCAATTAAAGTCTATAAGAATGATCCGTCACGCCAATGGTTTAGGAAAACCAATGACATTATTCTATCTCAGCACTCACATCAAAATATCATCAATTCTCTTATGCTTTATGATTTATGCTTTTTACCTATTTTTTATTTTTTATTTTTTCTATCTGTTGAGAGTCCCCTTCCCATCCACTAGCTTTTTTAGGCCTCCTATATCTCCATGACCAAATTTAATGTAATTTTAAATTAAACTATAATGTAAGTATAAGACAATCATTAATTTTGAATTTTGTATGAGAATTCTTTCATAAAAAACTAAGTCAATAAAAAAAAAATACCCAACTTCTAGTTCAGAAAACTAAGAAATCTTTTGCAAAACAAAGATGATGGAAGAAGTGACACAAATCTTGGATTACTAATCGTGTTTTACCTCTCAAACTCATTTTTGAACCCCCCCTCCCAAAAAAAAAAAGAAAAAAAACCCATAAAATTGGGCTCATATAATAGCTGTACCATGGACAGATTTACAACAATTGACAAACTCTAAACTAGATAGGGCAAAATGAGATGTTACTATAATTTCTCTCACAAAAAACAAAAAAAAAGATAATTCTGAAATTGGAATTCTCTTCATGTTTTGAATAGTGTGTTTAATCCAGTTTAATCCATGCAGTCTTAACACAAATTGGAATTCATACTATCAATGTATGGTCTCTTCGGTAAGATTAGCATAACAATAAGATTGTTATATTATAATTTGAAAGTCACAAATCCGAATTACAAAAACAATCTCCTTACTTATGAAAATAAAATGTGTACATCTAACTTTTCTCAAACATCACCCTTTTTATCCATACTATCAATGTATCATTGGATGTGTATGTTTGGCTTATAAGCAATCAGATAATAGTTATAATGTTATAACATGAAAATTTTTTTTTTTTTTTATTATTTTATTGTTTTATTAGTTATTCTTGCAAATATTAATTATTATTATTATCATTATTATTATTATTATAATTATTATTATTATTGTAATGATAATGTGTGTAGGTGTATATATATATGTGTATATATATATATATAATTTAAATCTTTTGTTGTGTATATGAATATACATTTCAATGTGTATAAAAATGTGTAAAGTTATATAAGTGTATATAAATAAATATGTGTATAAAACCGTGTGTGAGGTGTGTGTGTGTGTGTAACCGGTTGTGTGTGTGTGTGAGTTTGAGTGTAATACACTCAAACAAGTGTGGGTTGGGGTTGTGTGTGTGAGTGGAATTCAGGGAGTGGGAGATGCAGAATTGGCAGAGAGAGAGAGAGAGAGAGAGAGAGAGAGATATAGAGAGAGGAAGTGAAGAGAAAAAGAAGGATGCATTCTCGGGTGGAAAGAGAAGAAAAGAAAAGAAGCAGAAAGTGAGAGAGAGAAACAGAGTTCTGAGGAAGAGAGTGGAGGCTTGGTTGGGCTCGGAGCGAGAAGGTGGAAGAGGGCACGGCTAGAGAGAGAAACGGCCGAAGGTTTTGGTAAGTGGGTTGCTCCTGTTTCGATTTTTTTTAAAGCATTTCAATTGATTTAAATTGTAGAATCGTGTAGAGCATAACGTAGGGATTTGTTTGCAAAAAGAATGAGAAGAAATGGTTAAGGGGAGAGGGAGAACTTCCCTGTTGCAGGTCACGGTCATGGGGTGTTGGATTCGACATTTTATGTGTAAACCTTGGTTTAAAAAGGGGGAAAAACATGGAGTGAGGTGCAGAAAGTGAATGGGAGTGATTTGGGTTCAAAACAGTGGGGGAAAGTGGGGGGAAAATGGGTGGCCGGAGAGTTGACCGAGGGTTTGACCCTCTATTTCGTGAAGATTAAAAAGGCTTTGAGGGAAATGGGGGTTGGGGATGTGATCTACGTGAAAAGGGGGAGAGGATGGCATTTTAAAAATGGGGAAAAGTCACCGGAAACCGGTCGCCGGCGCCGGAGAAGGCGCCGGAAACCCACTGTTGCCCTACCGGAAAATCGGGGAAGAAGGTGGGGTGACCGGGTCGGGTCCCGGGTCGGATCCGGGTCCGGTTCGGACGGGTGCGGGTCGCCCCTGCCACGTGTCAGCCCATTGTTTTAAATTAAAATGGAATTTGAACCTTTTGGAATTTGAACCTTTTGAATTTGAACCTTAACCCTGAACTTTCGGAAATTACAAATTGACCCCCCAACTGTTAGAAATTACACTTTGACCCACCTGATTAAATTATTAATAAAATATTAATTAAATTAATTAATTAATTATTTAATTAAATTAATTTAATTAATTAAATATTCAAAAACATCCCGGAGTCCAAATGGGACAAGTCATTAGTGTATTTTGACTATCTCGACCATTCCGAGACCAATGGTGAGGTCCGTTTTACGAGACGGGGTCCCGAAAAATAAAAGACCCGTAGTAACCCTTAAAATTACCAAAATGCCCCTAACTTGAAACACTGTCAGACAAACTCCGAATTAGGTAAACAAATAGTGAAATTTTATTATTTCGAACATTCCGGACTCAACCGTGGAGTCCGATTTGTGAAAAGAGGTCACGAAATGTAAGGACACGTGTAAAGTGCAAAATGACTGTTTTGCCCTTTTCAACCCTGGTGTCCGAATTGAGTTCTACAAAAACCTAAACTTACTTTCTTCAACATCCTAGAACCAATGGTAGAGTTTAATTCAGCAGAATGGAAACTTATGAATTAAAGACATAAAATTTGATGAATAGCATAAATTCAAATAACAAAGACTGAGTTGTAATTTCTACTCTTAGGGACACTGACAGGACATGAGGAGGCGATCTGATCTTCTGCATTTTCATCCGCCAGTTCAGTTACATATAATGCACGATCTTCTAGGGTTGATACCAACCCATCAGGTATGGTGTTTTGCTAGTGTTAGAAATGAAGTTAAGTTAGGAATATTTGTGAATGACTGGAATGCTGTATGTGTTTATCTGTAATGTGTTTACCTGTTTATTTGGAATTGGTTGTTCATATGTTATGTGTTACTTGTAAGTTAATAAAGTGAAGAGCATGAATCATGATGTACGAACATATGAGATATGCATGTATATGAAACTGACTAGTGATTTATTTCTTATTGTCCGAGCATGTTATATTATTGAGATTCATGTTCATTGAGATTGCATTGGCATATTGGCATATGATGAATTCCTTGAGAACATGGCGTGGGTAAGCACATGGTGCTTTGCATTATGAGGGTGTAGATCCTGTGGTGAAAAACCCAAAATTGGCCATTGCATTGGTACTTCGAGCCATCGGGGAGTACCCGTAAATGAGACATGGGTGTGGCATAGAGTTGTGCATGGGTGTGTCATGCATACCATTCATATATATATTACTGCGATGTTTGAATGCCATTTAGAAATGAATGTACACTTTGCACATGTCACGCCTTAGCTTTATTTCTGGCATTAGCATTTCATCATACCAGCAGTTGTGCTGACCCATTCGTGGGCAACATTTTCAGATGAGGATCCTCCAGCCACTAGAGACTCGGTGATGCCCTGATAGGGTGAAGCCTGTGATGTATTTGTGATTCGTGGAACTTGTATTTTGTTATGTAAGGGCTTAAGCCCGAATGACTGATGAACAATATATTCGATGTTATTTTATGTATGGATAATGATGGATGCATATTTAGTGAATCTAATTACTTTTATCCTTTTATTTATTTTACTTTCTGTCTCGTCAGTCGTGCCTCGGGTTCGGTCAGAATTCGGGGCGTGACATATAAGAGCCCCTCGTGATAGCATCAATTTCAACACTGAAATGATTTAGTAGTTTCCCATAATTTCAAGTTGACATGACATTATTTGTATACCAGAAGACTTGCTAAATTCAAGCCAAATCTTAGCACCTAATTAGTAAATTCCCTAATCAACGAATCAGTCCAATCAAACATTATCTTTTAATGGGACCCACAAGTGGAAATTAGGTGCCAATTTTTATTGGCAGATAAATTATTGATTGGTTCTAATTTTTCAGCCAATGTTTATTAGATTTAGATTAATAGACATAAATATAAAATAAATAAGATTACAGAAACACGTTTGAATGAACTTTTTAGATGAGATTCGAATATTAAAGTGATAGTTATATTAAAATTTAATGTCATTAATATTAAAAAAATACATTATTACTTGATAATAAACTTTTATAACCTTGTCCTATTCAAAAATTATACATATATATATATATATCTATATTTAAATATAGTTTTTGACAAATAAATATTTTTTTTAACTAATTCCCTTAAATATAGTTTAATTTATTTATTCCCTTTAGTAAAAATTTATAGTAAATATTATTGTAATAAACTATTTCTGTTAATAAGAAGAAAAAAATTCCATTTTCATATCTAACTTTTGTATATGCAAATTGTACCTAAGTAGGGAATGAAATCGGACCTAAAAAATTAAGGGTCAAACTTAATTTGAAATTTTTTTTTAACATAACGTGATAAAATTTTCATTACCAAAAAAGAAAGAACAGTTGAAAACTTCTAGAAACTTATTTGCAACACTAATAATAGAATTTTGCCTAGACGCTTTCTGGCATTTCTATTATTGTGTTTTCTTTTTATTTTAATTTAATTTTTTTTTTTGAACAAATAACTTGTTATAATTTTCAAGAACCATCATACCAAATGTTTGTGTTCTCAAGCAAAATCATATATTTCATTCCATTCTACAATAATTTAAATTTAACATAAAGTATTTAAAAAATGTAGTAAAAAATATCTTAACATTACATACAATTATCTCAAAATAAAATTGTCTACACTCTAATTCAAAATCAAAGGAAATCTAAAAAATCCAAAGACCATATAGCAAAAAATATGAAAATGATCAAATTCAAACTGTTGACAAAGAAGAAGAGACAGAGTTGTTAGTTAGCCCAAAAGTATTTGAAACTCTCTCTCTCACACACACCATACAGAATTAAGATTGAGAAAACTTAGTTGAAAACTCTTCACCAATTTCTCAACTCCCAAAAACCCCAGATAAATGGTTAAATTTCAGTTGTGAAAAGGTATTACAAATAAAGAAAATTATATATATATATATATATGTGAGATCATACTTTATAAGTGGTTCTTAAAATTCTGCACGCTAACCAGGCATTCATACAGTTGATACCTCATAAGTTAATGAAAAGTTAAGTAGCAGGTTGAAAAGGAAACAAATGGAATACATACATGAGAAACCTACCTTTTTGTTTTCACAATAGATGGAAAAAGTAACTTCCAAGTAAGCTAAAATAGGATTCACAAGAAGATCGATCTAGAGAGAGAAACCGAGTAATGGAGAAAGAGCAACCGTCCGATCCAGAGAGAGAAACCGAGCATCCGATCCAGAGAGAGAAACTGAGCGACAGAGAAAGAGCAAGTGTTTGATCCAGAGAGAGAAACCGAGCGACGGAGAAAGAACGAGCGATCGGAGATAATCCACTGATCCGCACCGAGTGTGTTAGAGATTGTGTTGGAGATAGAGAGAGAGAGAGAGAGAGAGAGAGAGAGAGAGAGAGATCAAATGCAAAACAGAGAGAAGCCAGATCAATTTGACAAATAGGGGGAGTGATTTATAAGGGATTATTAGCGATGCACAGAATGCGTCGCTAATAGTCCCCATGCGTCACTAATTACATGAAAAATGACACTGTTTTTTCTAAACCACCTTATTTGCGACACCCACTTGAGCGTCGCCAATATTAGCGACGCTTGTGTACGTCGCCAATGGTGAAGTGTGTGTCGCTAATAAATTCGCACCTGATTTTTTGCACCGTTCATCAAACTTTTTATTACTTTTTTCCTCCTATTAACGACATACAGCTGTGCGTCGTGAGAAATGGCTTTTAGTGACGATTTTTGCGCGTCACTAATAACGGGCGTCACAAAAACTATGTTTTTTTTTTAGTGGCATGAGGGTCTTATCCGTTGGATGAAAATAAATGCAATAAATAACAATATTTAAAGTAGATTAAAACCCAAACTTTACTCTATCTAATGGATAAGACTCTCGTGCACATATACGCACGAGCTCTTAATAGCATCACCCTTGGAAATAAATGCAGTAGTGTTGATGAAAGTCATAGGCGGGCAAAAATAGCTTGGATATTATTGGGCCTATTGAAAGGGGTAGGTCCATGGTCAAATCAAATGGTATCAATAGGCCCAATGATGGTGATAAACTATATTTAGTTTTTGGGCCTAGTAAATCTGTAATGAACCAACCTTTGAGAATTTACAGTAGGGCACAATTGTCTTAATAGAATATTGTTAGGGTCATAAGTTTAGTTGAGGTTCAAGGAAAGAATATGATCAAACAAAGATCAATTGAAGACATCATGGGTAGAGCATTCAGTAGCAAAAAAAAATGGAAGATTTGAAAAATGAAGAATAAGAAAAGTGTCTTATTTATAGCAGATGCAGCGACCATTTCTTTATCTATCTTAACTAAGGAAATTCGTAACAAAAATAGGTTAATCTTGAAAAATTCACTATATCATTTAAATTTTCATAGAACTCGACAAAAGTGTCTGAATCTTCCATTCTAAGTGATTCAAACCTAGAGGTGAGCATTTGAATCTTATACCTCTTAACTGCTAACGTAGCCTCATGGGTAGTCTTGAGGATATCCCATGCTTCATTGGATGTTTTACATGTCACGATGTGGTAAAAGTCATCCGGAGTTACCATATTAAAGATGGCATTCAAGCCTTTAGTGTTGTATTAACTAACATTAAGCTCTAGCTCATTCCATGTGTTTGGAGGTTTGGGTACAGAGGGGATTTCCATAGTTGCGGTTGTGACTAGATTGGTCCAACCTTCTAGGATGGTAAGCCATACTCGCTTATCCATGGCCCTTAAGAATGCTCTCATCCTAGTTTTCCAATATGCGTAACCTAAGCCATAAAAAAAGAGGTGGACGGGAGATAAATCTACCCCCTCTCATCCTTTTCATTTTCACACTTAAGTATCTAATCAACTGCCTTTGAGAGTAGGCTCTAATACCACTTTGTTGGTTGGTCCCGGTGTGAAATTAACCTAGAAGGGGGGTGAATAGGTATGTACAACTTTTTCAATATTTCCAATTTTTCAACCACAACACTAATAGCTAATCAAATGGCAAAATATATGAATTGTGATTTCAATCAATATTTGTCCATAGTGTACAATTCAATTAATAATCACAATCCATTCAATATAGCAATCAAGTAATGTTTGTTGTATCATACCATCCAACACAAGCCTAATTGATCCACTAGTTCAATTATGATGTCAATTTCTTAATATAAATTGAAATTCAACTAAGTGATCAATTATCAATTCCACAATTTGAATTGCAATTCAATTTCCTCAATTAAGGTTTTCAAATACTCAATTAGCATTAAATTTTCAAATTCAAGAAAACCAAATTATCAAGTTAGCGGAAGTAACTAATTCAAGCAAATTTGGAATTGTAAAGATGAAGAGATGAGAAAATGCAAACCGAGATGATAACGGGGAAACCACCACAAAAAAAGTAACTGTGATGGAAAACTCTGGAGCCGACCATACTCGGGGGGAGAATTCCACTATTATCAAGATCGAATTACAACACAAAAGACCCGGTATTTGTACCTCAAGCACCGTTCTACCCGTTTATGTCTTCAACCTCCCTTGAATCCAAAAGCTCCTCATAGTCGAAATCTTCATAAAACTAATTCTCCTCTCGGACTCAAAATCCTTCGATCAAGCCACTCCACAATTACGAATTCACACAATCTCGGTATCTATTGATCGCTCAATGTCGAATCGTCAAGGTTGAACTCCAATCTCTTCAATGGTGAGATGACTAGGAATTGAGGCTCTTTGTGTAATACCCCAAAAATTCGACACGGCCTAGAGTGTACACCGACTTAATAACATAAATTACGTGACGTTAATAATTCAAAATAGCTCAAAAATATAGTAAGCCATGATTTGATTAATTATTAAAAAAATATAAAATTATTCTAGGACAATAAAAATAATATAGACTCGGGAAATAGACAACCCGGTTAACCGAGTGCCAGGATAAATTAATGGGATTGAAACGAATCATTAATTATAAAAATTAATATGAAAGTAATGTGGGACACGAACGAGACCGATATTGGTAAAATAAATAATTATGGTACCGAGTCTTGGTCTTATGCCAAATGTACTACTATTTCATAAAGTAATATTTTAAGAAATAAAAATATTAAGTGCAACAAAATATATCAAAAATATATTTATATATATGTGCATAAGAGAGATACAGCCACAATATATGTATATATATGTTATCCAGATAACACGTGAGGAATAATCTGGAGTGGGATAGAATATTCTAGAGGTAACTAGAGACAACCGACAAGGGAGAAAACCCTCCACTTTTCTAGACCATTCCATCGTGTATATATTTCTACTGAACAGTGCTCGGGAAGGGGATTTTAGATCCAAATCTCCATGATCTGATCTACACCTCCTAACCCCACCTCCGTTTTAATTCTTCCCACGTTTCATTTCTCTACTTTTGTATCATCAGTATTGGCTAGATTATCTGATAGATCTCTGCATAAACATGTGAGGGCTGGTTGATTTAAGAGTTGTAAACCAGCAAACTGTCATAGCTGTGTAAATCAAATTGGGGCACAAGAACCAGCCCTTGGCCGCTAGTGTTTGAAGTAGGACAGGAGTTGTGTGGCGGCAACTTCAGCTTCTTGGATTGTCTTCCTCTCTGATGATATACCCAATCTGAAGCAGGTATAATCTGATTCTCTGAATTGATAATCTCTCATAAAAAATTATATTCTAATCATAATTGAAAGTAGCTGCTCGGAAAATTAGAAATAGGTGTGATTATTTGATTTTGCCACAATAACGGAAACCCATTCAGCCGCAACCTGTTGGGAAAGTGAGTTCTAAAACTGATTTATTTTCGAAGTTAGATGTCGGCTGGGAATCACCTTGTTAATTAGTGCAGAATTGATTCTTTAGATAGCTTGAGATTTAAGTGAAATTATGTATGGAGATGTGTGGATTTGTTGTGCTGTACAGAAGTCCAAAATTAGATCACGCTCAAATGGTGAGCTGATCTGAACCGATCCTGTTATGGAGGTTCCCTGGCCACGTTCTAGCAGTATACTACTCCTAAATAATTACCCAAAGTATAATTAAACTCATACCAGTTAGCTATTGGGTGGAATCACATAAAAAGTGAACCTGTACAGCAGTTCTGATAAGAACACGCCCCTAATAGGGGCTGATTCTCAACCTTAATAAAACTCCACCAAAAGAATATATCTACAAGTGGAAATAAAATGAAATAATGGTCTAGAAAATCCTTATGAACCAATATAATTTTGTTGATATGTATCGGTTTTAAAGAATCTGATTGTAGAAGAATATAATATACATATATATATATATATTATATTATCTTGATTGTAAAGAACCTTGTAATTAGTTTCATTTGGAGCAGCCACAATCTGTGCTCAAGTGTTTTATGTGATGCCATTTTGTAGACTAGTGCAGCCCATAGAGCAGTCTCAATTATTCATAAACCACACGATTAATCCACTTCTATTTGTTTCATGTGCTGCAACTAAAAATGTCTCTGACTATTAATTTGTTTCCCCACACGCAACTGCCATGAATTGGTCACCTTCAACAGCAACCGACTGCTGTTCCAAGCTGTCCTGAACTAACTACTTGAACAATTAACTGCTGTCATATTTTTAAGTTTCTTTTGGTTGGAGTTTATGCTATTTAGCTACCAATTAAAAATCATCATCAATTTCTAGTAAATTATTAACCGGATGTGAGCTACAAAGAGTTGATTTGTTGTATTGTACTCTAAATAATTTTGGAACATTCCTTAGGAGACTCCAACTCTAGCAGACATGTTTTGATAATTTTCCTCCAAAACCATATGTAGGGACTGAATTGAGGCAGTTGGGTTGACTCAACTCATGATCTAATTCTAGAGTTTTATTAGAAATAACATTTAATTCATACACATCACTCTTAGACCAATATAATTCCCATTAGTCTAAGTGTCAAACCTACCATTTAGGTGGCTGCAGGAAATTAGTAAAATAGGTAAAAATACACTATCATCAATAACTAATGTTCGTGATTACTATTCTAGGACTTCCGAATCTAGAATCAACTGGAAGGGAAGCCGAACTAGTTGCAACGAACTGTGAGTAACTCGGACTCCTAACTTGGTGTATATTTTCTGTATACTAAACTGCTTTATATGCTGAACTATTTTTTTTACACTGCATTGTTTTAATGCACTTGTTTTCATGCATATTCCTTGTATTGTACTACATTTGGCATGATTCTATCCTGCTTCTTGATATCTCATATTCTGATTTTGTTGGAGCCTATTGTTCTAACTTGTCTATGTTATTGGAGTCTGATTCGTGTTTATCTTGTCATGTTGAGTCTTGGGCCCCTCGGGATTGAGTATATCACTAGATGGATAGCTGGCTCTGTGGGACGCCCAGAACTCAGCATCCGCTCAATCCTGTCTGTTCCGCTTGATACCGACCCGGTAGTGTGCTGTGGGGACATGGGCCTCCATGTGTGGGGTGGGTGACTGACGTATTATCTTGTGCGGCATCCCACATTACTGGGGAAGGTTCAGGCACTTTGAGCTATATCCTTTCTATTTGAGTTGTATCCGTTCTATTTGAGCTGTATCTGTTCTACTTGAGCTGCATTGTTCTATCTGAGTTACATTTGAGCATGCATATGTATATATGAACTGGTTTTGAAACCCATGGCAGGAACCTATGTTACTCACTGAGCTTGTTTAAGCTCATTCTATTTATTTAACATTTTTCAGGTAAAGGCAACGGTGGCAAGGAATAGGAGGGACCAAGGAGTTAGTTAGGCAGTTTAGATGACGACTAACCCATTTTTGTATTCTATACCATTTTTGGATGTTTGTAGTCAAGTACAATGATGTACCTTTTGTTGACCTATGTATGTAAATAAGATTATAGTTGATGCTCTACCAAGTTAATATGCATTCCCTGTTTTTGGTTTCCGTTGTTGAAATTTTCATATAATGAATGTATCAACTTGGAGACTTCAAGTGAATGGCCTGAGGTTAGGATTACTATCGGTATTTTGATAAAGACAAAATACGATGGGTGCCTAACTGGCCGGTCGCATACCCTAATCCGCATAGGGTGGGTTTTGGGATGTGACACTTTGTAATGACTTGGATCATGTGAATTGATCTAAATCAATTAGATGATTAGAGTAGAGATATGCATGATATACAATTAGGATGGTTCACTCATAAAAGCTTTTTGGATCTATTAAGTATAAGGCTCTCATAATTTGAACTCTTTATGCTCTGTTTTCTTTCTATTCTCTACTAATATAAACTGATTTTTTGTCATTTTATATCATTGAGATCGGATCTCAAAAAGGTATTGAAAATAGAAATTTTTCTATTTTTATGCAGTGTTTATTTGAACGAATCATTGATTGTTTGAACGAGCACTTGTTCATTCAAATGAATAGGGAACAAACATCAAACAAGAAAAAAATAAAGGTTGTAGTCCTTTGTTTGATGTAGACTAATCAAACGAGTAAGAACGAGCAACAACGAACATTTTGTTATTCGTTCGAATGAGCCAATAGTCATTCGAACGAGCGACAAAGAGTTGACATTTGATGATGTATACAGACTTTATGCATACTGGTCTTATATGTTACATTACATGTGATGTGGAATTGACATCAGAGTAGGGTCGATCCCACATCATTAATAGATGTTGTGATCTAAATGACATTAAGATGGGAATTATGTCTCCCTTCGGCTATGAGCCATGAACCCGTGTGGGAGGGACTGAAATCGGAGTAGAACCAATCCCTCCAATCCCACATCATTAATAGATGTTGTGACCAAAATGACATTAACAGGGGAATCGTGTCTCCCTTCGGCTATGAGTAGTAAAACTACTTGGGAGGGACTGAAATTGGAGTATAGTCGACCCCTTATATGTGTTCATCCTAAAGGCATAGCATAAATTCATTCGTCAAAATGTGCATTCCTTGAGCATGAGTACATTACATTAAGTTCAATGTTGATTGTGCTATGAGTACATTACATTGAGTATGTATTGTCCTTGTTGATTGTGCTATGATTGCACCTGTTGAGTATGACTGTGTTATGGACTACACTTGTAGATACATTTCTATTGACATTACCATGTGCAGGAAATAGAGGTACATCGTGAGGTAGGTATACATAGATGCAGGTTATACCTAAATGTTTATTTTAGTACTTGTCTTGTTGTTACTATAAAGTCGTATCCTCACATTTCATCACTATTGATGTTTACTCTTGCATTTGTGTTGTTGACTTATATACCACACTTGTGTGCTTGTGTGGATGCTGGACACTAGGATTGGCCACATGAGGCTTGCATTAGTTTTTGCATCCTATGTACTTGTGTGTTTTGGAAAACGGCCACATGAGGCTTGCATTAGTTTTTGCATCCTGTGTACTTGTGTGTTTTGGAAAACCCTACTCAGCGTTATAGTTCATCCTTACTATTTTTTGGGAATTGCCAGTACTGGACTAATAGATGGCAGTTATTGGAGTAGTACAAGATGGACGGGGACCACAATATTATTTAGTTTTACATCGATGCATTTATTCACTTATATTTATACAAAGGTGCATGCACCCTTCTTAGCACAAATGCATATAGCATGTATGTTGGACTACTAGCTAGAGTTAGCTCTAAACACTTACCTTGTTATATATTAATGATGGATAGTTTTTTTTATAATTGTATCTAATAGTAATCAACTTCATATAATCCAGTTACAGGCTTGGAAAAGGTATAAGCATGTGAATGAAATGAAACCAATTAAAGTAAATGAAAACAATTCAAAAAATGATCTATTTTAATATGGTTAACTAGGTTGATTAGTTCATTTACCTTCCTTTTAAGGGTCATCTTGTCAGGTTTTCCCAGTTAGGGTCATGACATTTATCTCCTTGGATACAATGATCGGTATTAACACATAGAAGAAGCATTGTAGTTTGTGGGTCTAGTGAACTGACTTGAGTTTAACTCTCTCACAAGGACTCAATGCAAAACATAATGCAAATGATAGATTATTTGCAAAAAGGGCGAACTAATATTTATAGAGTTATCTGTGTCTGATCAAGTCACAAACTTTAATGAGCACAATTGATAATGGAAAACTAACATACTAGTTTGGTTAAGAAGATGACTATTCAGTCAAGTTCAAACCAATGTTTTAGAGTTTCTCAAACGGTAATGTTTTTGAAAAAAATTTAAATAATTTTTTCCCAAAAAATATATACAGCAGCCCAAACTCAATCAATCGATTCGATGCAGTACGGGGTGGGGCACATACGCTTGTGGTGAACCGAAATGGGGTGCCACTTGGGGTCGAAACCCTCATTCAAGGTAATTATATTTATACTCACTTAAAGCTTTATAACTATCCAATGTAAGACAAAGGTTTTCGTTATCATATTCAAAAGGTGATGTTTAGAGTCAATTTCTCATTCACTCCTTAATGATTTTGACAACTCAATATATATTCTTAATATACTCATATAGGAGAACATATTTTCATATGTACCCATTTTAAATAATGTGTGAGTCCTATTTTTAATTTAGCTCAAAGTTGACCAAAAATCATGTCGCCTTGAACCATTTTCCAACAATATCTTCTTTTGTTGGGAAAAATTATAATATTTTGAATAATTGTGTGAATAATGAGATATATTTACGTACTATCACAACCAATATTGACAAGTTTGAGATAGTTAATGCTTGTTTCATATTTTGGTTTAACATTATTTCACACCCCAAATTAAATACATTAATTTTTATCAATTTTACACCAACTAGCAGGGTCAGATTCTAATAATTAAATTTGAAAAGAAGAAGATCAATAAAATGAAACTTGATGGGATTCTTTAACGATAATTTATTTATTACATATAACCACCATCTTCATGACATAAAACTATAAAACTAACACCGAAGAAGCTAGAAACATCAAACAAGACACCATCTCATCTCAAGTTGGACACTGCCGGACTCAACATCCCTCTTATTCTCACAATAATAAACACCGCGCTGAAAAATCGCTCCACTATCTGCCTGATCACTTCACCCTGCAACGCAAAAAAAGTCAAATAAGTTATCAATTAAATAGTTTGATTTTTTTTAAGGATTATTCCAAAAAAGCATTTTGTAAATACTTAAGTCACGTGGGCATGATGTTGCATTACCACATACAGAGAAACAAACCTTGGCTATAATGACCTGAAATTTTTTTTTTGGAATAAATAAATAATTATTATTATTATGTATGTGATATGTATATATGTGTGTGTATATAAGCTGTTAAGTGTGTGTATATATAGATATATGTATATTTAAAAACATTTAAATACTTATGTGTATTATATATGTGTGTTATATACATATATATATATATATATCAGAATTGTGCCCCATCGTGTGTGTGTGTGTACTGTGTGCCGTAAGTGGGTGTGAAAATTGAGTGTAGATCACTCAAGGTGGCATGATGTGGGAATGGTGTATGTAAGAGAGTTGGTGGGTTAGGAGTGTGTGTAAGTGTGTTCTGTGTGTGTGTAAGTTAAAGGGATTGAGTGTGTGCAGGCTGATCGTGTAGAGAGAGAGGGAGAGAATATGATATACATGTATACATTGGGTTCTGAATTTTGAGAAAAACAGAAAGGGAAAGGCAAGGGGAGGAACTGTGAGTGCTTTGGAGAACTGAGGAGGCTCAGGGGTGGAGGACAGAAGTGAGAGTTCAAGAAGAGGAGTGAGAAAATCCAACCGATGTATGTTCTATATAGTTTCAGTTTTAAGATTTTTAAGCTTGTTTAATTGATTTGATTTTAGGACTTTGTAGTGTATAAAATGTAGGTCATTTTGCAAAAAGAACGAATTAAAATAGTTAGGAAATGAGTGAAAAAGGTGGAGTTGCAGGTCAAGGATGATAATCGGGTTCTTTGACATTTTGTGCATGAAGCTTAGTAAAAATTGCTTAGAAGTAAACCTAACAAGTGCAGAAACAATTTAGAAAAGAAACTAGGCCAAAACAGTGAAGAAAACTTGATAAAAAATCGACTCGCCGGAAAAATGTATCAGTTGGCCGGAGCCACTATTTGCTCTATTTCGTGATGATTTGGTGGATGAAAATGAAAACAAAGGTTAGGGGTAGAATCTAGGGAAAAAATTTGAGAGAACTGCATTTTTAAAACTTGAAAAATCCACCGAAAAACAGTGCACCAGAAACCTACTGGAAAATCGGGGAAAGAGGCACTGTGTAGTTCGGGTCTAGATTGGGTCTGGGTTGGGTTCGAGCTCGGGTCGGGTCGGGTCAAGATTGACCCACCCCCGCCACGTGTCAGCCGTAGGTTATAAATTAAAATGGAGTTTGGGGGTGTTTGGCTACTGGTTTAGCAATTACAATTTAAATTAAATCAAGGATAGAGATATTCTATCCCTGTTTTGGGGCATTAGCCACTGTTTGGCTATCTAAGGTTGGAATAGGAAATTTGAAAATTATAATTTAACTCCCAACACTTTTTAAAATTAAATTTGGCCCTCCAGAACTTTCAAAAATCCAATTTTGACCTCAGGACTTTTAATTAATTATGATCTGACCCACCCTGAATAAAATATTAATTTAATTATTTAAATATCACAAAATAGTCCGGAGTTCAAATGGGACAAGTCATTGGTGTATTTTGACTATCTTGACTATTTTGAGACCAATGGTGAGGTTCGTTTTACAAAACGAGGTTCCGAAAAATAAAAGACCCGTGATAACATTAAAAATTACCAAAATAACCCTGAGTTGAAACGTAATCAAACAAACTCCGATTTAAGTAAAAAAATAGTAGAATTTTATTATCTCAACCATTCCGGACTCAACTGTGGAGCCCGATTTACAAAAAGAAGTCTCGGGATGTAAGGAAGTAAAAAATGCAAAATGACCGTTTTGTCCTTTTTAGCTCGGATGTCCGAATTAAATTCCGCAAAACCTAAACCTATTTTCTTCGACGTTCCGAACTCAACAGTATAGTTTAATTTGGAAAAATAGAAACTCATAAAATAAAGACATAAAATTTGATGAATAGCATAATTCAAGTAGCAAATGAATTGAGTTACATTTTATGATTTTAGGGACACCGAAAGGCAAGGAGAAGGTGGTCTAACCTTTGGAATTCTTACTAGTAGTTCCACTACACTACGAGTACACCTTCCTGGGTTGAGACCGACCCATCAGGTATGATATATTGTGTTAAGTAAGGAATAGAATTAAGTTTAGGAATGATTTCCATGTTGATTGAATTGATCATATATTTATTTGTTTGATGTTGAAAATTCACATAAGGAATGTTGGTTTAAAAAGAAACCTTGAGTTGATTGTTTACATTGCTTATGTGTTTCTTGCTGCTCCATGGAGATATGATTTATTCTATGTATTGGTGCTGTGCGTGATGCATGTTCTTAATGAATTGTTAAGATGGTGAACACATGGCTTAGGTATGTATTTACGTTGATTTTGTATTGCATGCATTCATGTGGAAGAGGTTTTATAATTCAGATACTGTGATTGCTTTAAGTGGAATGCATTGTTTAAAATCATGCTCCATGTATGGTGAATTTGCTTGTCTGAGATTGTATTATTGCATGATGGAATCAAAGCATATCGGCATGGTATGATTCATTGAAAGCATAGTGTGGGTTGGGCACTCGGTGCTATGCATACGTGGTTATTCATGACCCGGGGAAGGTCCGTAAAATGACATACGTGGTTACTCATGACTGTTGGGGAACGTTCGTAAAATGAGACATACGTGGTTACTCATGACCGTCGGGGAAGGTCCATAGAATGAGACATACATGGTACTCAGCTTCCATCGGATGTGTTCCGAAAACGAGACATGGTACTCAGCTTTCATCGGATGTGTTCCGAAAATGAGACATTGTATTGGTACTTAGGTTCCATCGGATGTGTTCCGAAAACAAGACATGGAGTTGACATGGCATGGAGTTGACATGGGTGTGATGTAGAGTTGTGTGGATATGTCACGCACGTTTTCATTACATCGTATTAATGAATTCATGGATGTGGTATAGGAATTGTATGGATGCTTTATGGATAAAATCAGTACATGGCATGATGATTAGAAATGGCATGTAGAAATGAATGTACACTTGCACATACCACGCCTTAGATTACGTTAATGAGTTGGATGATATATAGATTATTGCTAGTACATTGTATAATGATATTAAATGACATGTAGATATAAATGTACACTTGCACATGCCACCCCCTTAGTTTTGTTCCTTGCATTAGCATTATATTATACTAGCAGTTGAGCTGACCCATTCGTGGGACAACACATTACAGATGACGCTCCGGCTACATGAGATTCGGTGATGTTTTAGTGGAAGAAAGAACTTAGAGTATTTTGACCCTTGAGGCGTATTTTGTGATGTACGGGCTTAAGCCCAAGATGACATGTTATATGTATGTTGACGAAAATGAATATAAGTTAAGTTGAACCTGTTAGATTGTTCTTCTATATTTTATTTTATTTCTTTTAGTTTCGTTACTCGCGCCTCGAGTTCGTAGGAATTCAGGGCGTGACATTGGCATTTTGTAATTTAATACCACATCAATTTATTAAAACAGTTTGTAAAAATTTTAATAGTATATATATGTGTGTGTGTGTGTATATATATATATATATATATATATAGATATGTGTATATTCTAACAGATTATATATACATGTGTGTATATTCTAACAGATTAAATTCAATATAAAATATACAAACCTTTGAATATGTGGCATGTGCTTTACCGAAATTATTAAGTTAAAAATTTATTTTGCATTATCAAACAATGTGGTATGACTGTTCTGTAAAAACTTTAAAAGTTTTGAATATATCTAATAGAAAAATAAAATAAAAAATTTAGAAATTGTGAAGGACTGTCATGACGTGCCCGACTTAGATAGGTAGTATTTAATAACGTGTATGGATTAAATTAAATTTTTTTAAGGATAATACTTAACTTTAAATTCGGTAGAATGAAATTTTTTTTTATCCAAATACAATATTTTAATCTTATTTTGTCACGTATATAATGTTTATATATTGTTTGATTTAGTTAATTTTTTTATTAAAATTAAATAATCAAATAATATATATATATATATATATGTATATAAACATATGCATGACATACTAAAATTGTGATACTCAGGTAAATGAGAAGAAATTATTTCTACTTGAAAGCCAACATCGTCCATCTTTTAATTTGATTAAATAATGCTTACTAACAAGCTACTTAATCAAACACAAGGATTTGTAGATATATATATATATATATATACATATATATATATATTTATGAATAAATCACACACACCCTCACTTCAGTTCTTTTGAGAATTTGAACCCTCAAATTCTGCTATGAAGAGATAAAAAGCGTACCAATAAAGTTAGAGCTTGTCTGGGTTATATCTAATATATTGAGAGTCAGAACATCTCTTGTATAAATCGTATAAACTATTATCACAAACCCTATCCTTTCTCTGAGAACCATTCGATGATGGATCTCATCATGAACTTATATATCAGTATTAGAAAAATAGTTAGGTCAAACTAAATAAAAATCACAATTTAATTAATTAAAAACCCAACTCTAAAAATTGAAACCCACCCACATTAGAAATTTGAGTCACATTTCTAGCATTATGTTATGTGATTGTCATACTCGTATAAATTTTATTTAAATTCATGGAATTGTAAAATTCATTGTTGTGTGTGAGTATTAGATGAAACAATTTCTAGGATGTTTAGTACTTTTAAATATAAAGATCAATAACTAATAGCATTGGAATTATCTTCACATTATTTCTGGGAGATTGCTTGTTCATTAATCTATGGCACAGAGAAGCCCATAACTTTTTTGTGATAAGTTTATAGAGAGCGCAGAATATTACATTTGAACAATTGCTAATTTCATGCATACTCTTCTTTTTCTTATGGTGGGAAAAGGAGAGAGTTTTATCTATCAAAGTAAATTTATAATCTGAGGTAGTAACTCAGATTGATATATATAAATATATATATATATGTGTGTGTGTGTGTGTGTGGATCATTTGTTGTTTTTTTGTGTTACCTTTAGGTAAGTTAATTAATTACTTGTCAGCCATGTCCACATGAGAGAATTGACCTTAAAAGTGGACAGTTTCACAAGGGCATGTGAAGAAGTACGTGGCCATTTGATTTGAACGTCTCTTTCCTACTCTTGCTTCATCAAAGATTAAGGTTCTCCACCAATTTGCAAATAAATTGGGAAACACTATTTTTGGTTCAAAATCTTCCCTATTCTTTCATGCACTTTAAATTAAGAATAATATTAGATATTCTCCTAAAATTTTCTTCAATTTTCTTGTCCGTGACAATTTGATATGATAAAAAACATTATCATATTGCTTCTCTCTCCTCAAAAAATTAATTAGTTCAATTTACAACAAACCCACTAAATTTTCCCTCTCAAGCCAAATAAAAAAAGGAAAAATATTAATAGTTTTATATATATATATATATATATATATATATAATATTCAAGAGGCATGTCTATGCAAATCCTTCAAATGGTCCAATTTAGGTTGCATCGCTATAGTTTAAAAAAGGTCAAAAAAGTTGAGCGTGAATTTGATTTTAATATTTTTTTTTAATATTTCGGCATGAATTTGTGGTGCATAGATAGAAAAAAGTTCTTCTTATCTAATTTAGAGTCAAGTTTTATCTCTTTTTTTTGTTTTTTTTTTGCTTGTCTGAAATTTTGCTGAATTTTTTTTTTTTTTTTTGTTTTTACAAGTTTATTTTTTGAAAACTTTATAATTTTATGTTATAAAATGTTACGTATATAATTACATGTATATTATATAATTATTTAATTTTAATAAAAAAATAAAATTTAAAAAAAATATATATATATACATTATATATGTGATAAATTATAATTAAAATAAATATCTAAATGCAAAAAAAAATTCATACAACATTTAAAAGTAAGTATTGTACATAAATTAATGTAAAGTTCAGCAAAGAGCAGAGTTCTGATATTTTTCTTTTTTCATTTGGCTTGAGAGAGAGAGAGAGAGAGAGAGAGAGAGAGAGAGAGGGGGGGGGGGGGGGTGGGCGGAAGAGTGGTTTGTTGTAACTTGAGCTAATTAATAGATCAATTAATTATTTTGAGGAGAGAGAACCAATATATTGATGTGACTTGTGACATTAAATAATTACATTATAGGAAAAGAAAATTGGATCTCATTTTATTTTATTTTACTTTAATTCAATCATTTTATATGAATAAAATTTATTATTTATAAATTTATTATATTATTCCACTCGTATAAATAAGATGAGATGAAAAAAAATATGTACTAGTGTTTAATTTTTTAAGAATATCTAGTATTACTTTTAATTAAGCATTTATTTTGGCTCAAGCTTTTGAACTATAAAAAATTAAAACAAGAGGAAATGCTCTGGATCACATGCATTTTACTTTAAAAAATCTGATATACGCAAGGGATATCCAAACAACAACTCTCAAATAATTGAAAGACTTATAACTGATAAAAAAAAAAAAGAGGTGATATTAAAAATTCGTTTGTATATAAACAAAATTTTTATTTATTAGATTATTTAAATATTTAAATAATTATATTAAAAATCTCATCTGCATGCAAACGAGCTCTAACCCATTTGCAGTTGCAGTTGCCAGTTGATCACACTTTTGAGCTAGATTTCCATTAGCAAGCCACAATACTTATTTTGGACTTAATTTGGAATTTGGTATGCGGTTGATGGGTCATGCTTATAACCAAAACGGAGTTTTGAAAAAGTAGGTTGGAGGTAGCAACTTGCTTATATGGGTTATGCATCATTTTACTAAATTGTATCCTCCTTTTTTTGTTTCCACCGGTGTTGCCCCTCCCAGTAAAAGACTGCTATGACATCGTCTCAATAAATGTCTGCCATGGCATTTACTTTTTCTCGCTCATTGGAATTCCCCATGAGCGTCTGCTATGTCATGCATTTTCTCAGTTGAGGAGGTGCAGTAGTTGTTTGGTTTGAGTAATTTTTTTGGCGAATGGGGTTTATAAATCTAGTTTTTGAGTTAAATTAATCACAATTTGTCTAATAATTAGGTTGAAAAAATTAGTTTATCCTTTTAAAATTGAACAGCTCATGCACGTTGCAGATTTTGATTTGAATCAATTAAACTTTAGTATATGAAATTGTCTTAATTTTAAATAAGATCATCAATTATTAATTATAATAATTCAGTTTTTTAATTTTTAATTTTATTTCAATTAAAACTAATTTTAAATGATCATTTTAAATTCTTAAAGATAGTCATTTATTTATTAAAATTATAGAATCTCATTTGAAATTTATATAAAATTATAAAACTTTATTTGAAATTCGTATATAATTATAAGAAATTATTTTAAAAATTATATGAAATTATAATATTTAAAATGTAATCAATTTGAGATGATTATTAATAATCGTTTCTATCAATATAAAATTTCAGAATATTAAAACATAATTAACCCTTTTAATTTTTATTCTTTTAAACCATACAATTCATTCATGTGATAAATGGATGAATCATGTTCATCCAAGAATTTTCTAGGTTTGGCAGTGCAATTAATCATTTTCTCTCAATTTTTATGGCAAACGTGTTGAAACCCAAATGGCTAGTGTGCTGAGCTGAGCTCTAGTGTTGTGGACTTCAACATCAACCTTAACCCGTGCTGGTGCTATCAATCGCTTTATGCAACCATAGGCTAGTAATAGTACGGGGTTGGGTCACAATGTATTAGCCCGTGGTTCAATATATATTTGAGCCGGAGAGGCACAGTTCTCTTCAGCTTTCCTCAGGGCTTCAAACCAAAAGTCAATTTTAAAGGCACTTTTGTAAAGTAAACAAGCTTGGACGGTTTGAGGTGACTTGAGAGATCTTTTGCATCTCATTTTTATATTTGAAAAAGTTATGTCAGAAAACGTGGTTGCTGTTTGACCAAGAGTTAAAAGACTTTTAACTCATAAGTTTGAGGAAAAAAAATATTGAACTTTCCCTTGAAGGCACTTTTGTCATTTGGTGAACGTGGTGAAACACAGACTATGTATTATCAGGCTGATGTGAACTAGACTACAAGCAATAGTTGATTGAACTACAGAAAGACACAAATCTAATATTTCACGCATGAGACAAATTGGCATGGAGCATGGACGAGTTTTTCCAAGCTCTTTTAATGGCAAGGCATAGAACGTGTATTGAAATGAATGCACTCTCCAGACCATGTTGCGCCATACCTGCCACCTTCATTTCATTTAATGGGGGGGGGGTCCATGCATGGTTGCAGCATTAAGCATTAATTTCTAGAGCGTGGAAAGCCACTGCTTTCACATCGCAAATAATGAAAATCTTGGGTGCCCGCTTTTCAATTATTTGCGGCATTGTTTGACAATTTTTAGATCATAAAGTCATGAACAAGATGATGTTTGGTTCTCCAGAAAATCAAAGGCATCGTTGGCTTCCATCCCTTTGTCACATTACGTGTCCACGTTTATGGAATGGTCCAAAATGTGACCCTCACAATTTTATTTGATTTTATTTTATTTTTATCTTTATTTCTAGGTGTGGTTTAGTTATGAATACTTTTAATAAGTTAAAAACCCACTAAAATTACTCACCGAAAAAAACCATTATAATTCTTTTTGCTTTTACTTAAAATTAAAAGTAAAAATAATAAGGGTATATTTAATAATTATTTCTTAAAGATTAAAATTATGTTTCTAAAACACCTATGAAAATTAAGGTTTATTGGTGACAAGTCGCTTAAAGAGACTTATTTTGAGCGTAAATGTTCGCTTATATGTTTTGTTATTATAAGTCCAACTGATCTATTAAGTTTTTGAGCTAAGGTCCATTCTTAGATTTGTAACTATTTTAATGAAAATTTTGTACCTTTTAAATCTTCACCTTATCTTAATTGATTTAGGATTTGTTGAAGAAGAGAGATGGCCACTCAAGGTAGAGTCGTCAAGGATCCTGGGAAAAGGCCACCCACGGTGTACTTCATCAAGACCGCGCCATGGCTATAACCACCAACCCATAAAACACATTCCATTCTCATTGTAATGATCAACGCCATATGAGTTTGCACTCCCCCATATATAATTCGTGGAAGGCCATCTCGTGCTCTGCCAATAAATGGATCACAGTCCTCCACCATCTTTCAGTTCTCTAATTTGACGAAATAAAAGCTTCAGATGACAACTACTATAAAGACTCGGAAAATTATTTTATTAAATGATGATGAATTAAATAAATTATGAAAATGAGTTATTAGTGACTAATATGATATTTGGATGCTAAGATATAATTTTAGTAATTTATCCAAGACTAATGTGAGTCAAAGGGCGACATAGTCATATTTCAAACCCAGATAAATAAGAAAATTTTATCATTTGAATTTGGGAAGACGGAGGAAAAATTTGGAATCCACACGTCTAATTTAACTAGCACATTAATTTTGGCGCGATTTTGATACAGTTAAGTTATAGTGCTTATGCGCGTGACAAACTGGCCACATGGCTCCTGTTTAGCGTGTAAAGCTTCACAAGAAAGCTTGACACGACTTTTTTTAAAAATTCCATGTGTCACCTTGTTATTGGTCAATGGAGAATCCAATGTGAGAGGTGTTCATGTGTGTGCTAGTGCACCATTGTGTGTGTGGGAGAGAGGCGAGTCACTTGAAAGTGACAAGACCCCAAACATGGGCAAGCGACCTCTCTCTCCCTTTCCCTCTTGGTTGACCATTCCTCATACTTTCAACTTTCTCTCTACATCTGTCACATTTCAAACCTCATCCTATGCAGATTAGGGATAATGATTGACCGATTAGGCATGTTGCCAATATACTATCCCTTTTTGTAGGATATTGATGACGTGTCCAACCAAAGGCCTCGTTACATATCCAAGTAGATTGCATTCGGTCATATACAATCATGCAGCGAATTTATGTCAGTAATTATTTTTTCAATGCAGTCATGCTTAGTAGAGCATAAATAAACCTTATATCAGAGTTACAATTATATGAGCCCATCACCACATTACAGATGAATGTCTAAATTATTACATCAATAGTAGACATCATTCACCTTCATATCCTACTCTAAGCTATCACATTAATATAATGTATGTCACCTCAAGATGATACCTCCCTGGCTCGAATATTAATTCTCTTCTAACCAGAGTTTTTACTTCTCAAAACTTACTGGCATATAAATCTGAAAAGCTTCTAGTATTTTTTAAAAATATACATGATAGAATCCTGTGAGCTTCATGAAAGCTCGTGAGTAACACAAGTCCATGTCATGGGTTTTTGGAAACCCCTTACTTTATCTTTCATAGATAGCAATTATAAAGAGCTTGTACTAAAAGTTATTAGCATTCATAAAACATATACATATAACTGAGTTGCAAGACATATACTAAATCATGTAAGTTCTTATGCTAGTCAGTTTTGCAAAATAAATCATGATATCATAAAATCAGCAGCTAAATATGCCAATGATAAAATAATACATGTCAACATTCATAAACTTTGTCCTTAGGGACCATAGGTTGTCACATAGTAACCTATAGTAATATAGAGCTCATGGCTTACAATGCCTACTTATAAAGACTTCTTGGAAATCTACCAACTATTTACACTACAAAAAAACATATTTTTGGCGACGCTCGTTATTAGCGATGCACGAAAAGCGTCGCTAAAAGTCGCTTTTCGTGACGCCCAGTCGTGTGTCATGAATAATAGGGAAAAAGCTGCGAAAAATTAGGCGCGAAACTATTAGCGACGCGAACATGACTATTGACAACGCACAGGGGCGTCGCTAATAGGTAAAATTATTGGCAACGCTCGATTAGGCGTCGCAAATAGTGATATTTTAGCATTAGCGACGCTCAGGGTCTTATAAGCGACGCTCACTGAGCGTCGCGAATAAGCCCCCCCATTTTTATATCCAGCCGACCTAGTTTGTTTTTCTTCTCACGCTGTCTCACTAATTTTTCTCTCTCTGTCTCTGTCACTCCCTTGTTGCAAGCACGAATCGGACGGCGGTGGACGACGGTGGACGACTCATTGGACGACCCATTCGGCGACGGCAATCCTATTCGGTAACGGTGACGGTAGATTTCATATTCTTTCTTTCTATTTTTGCAAAAATCTATCAAATCTGCCATCATTCTTTTGTGGTTTAGTTTAGATTTGTTTTTTATACCACCAGAGACAAAGTGAAAGAGAGATTTGTTGGTTGATCCTTTTACTGTTTATTTCAGGCCATTTTTTTCTCCCTTATTTTACTGTTTATTTCACACACACAAATTTGTATGGGTTTTTGTTGTAAGAACTTGGTGCCTATAGTCGTCTCTTTATATTGGTTAGTGTGAACACTTGCAAGAGGTAACATGAGTCCTACTCTTTTATGCAAACAAATGGATGCTAAATCTGGCTTATGTTATGCAGCCAAATTGTGCTTTTTAATGTAATGACTATCTACCTTATTTTATTTTCTTTTTAATGTTCAGACAAAAACTAGGTACTATTGCATGCCAACAATTTTTTGTTATCTCCCTGTTGTATGTATCTAAAATTTTTTAAGAATATGTTGTTGGTACAAGTTGTTGGTATAATTATTCAAATGCCAACCACTCTAGCAAAAATTATTACTCCTTCACCAATAAAGTCAAGAGTCAATGTGATTGCAAATAATTATTCAAGTTGTTGGTATAATCATTCAAAGTTGTTGGTATAATTATTCAAAGTTGTTGGTATAATTTTTATTACTAATGACTCTTTCTTTTTCTCTTAATATTTCTATATTTTTCTTTCTTCCTCCTTATATAAAAATCCAAAAGAAAGATTTTATTATTAATCTACCTTAATCTTTTCTTTTATTATCAAATTTTTTCATCCAAACAAACTAGAAGTTTCTTCTAACTTTCTATTAAGCCATCATTAAAATAATAAAATTCTTTATTTAGGGAGTTCATATGAATATAAAAAAAATTTATAGGTATAAAAAACATTTCCTAAAGTGTTGACATCAATCAATTTCATTGTCCAACACATTTGTTCAAACATTGATGAGTATACTTTCTCCTTTTGATCATTTGTTTGGTTTTATTAATCACTTTTGAGTTCCAATTTTGAGAGATTCAGACTCTATTGAAGCATCTGATTTCACTATTTGATGCATTTCCACTCCTCACTGTATGCTACCCTCAACTACTACTTCAAAACTAAGTTAACACAAAAATGTGAAAGGAAAATCAAATTAGGTCTAATTTCTTAATAACTAAGAAATAAAAAAAACTCCTCATCCAAAAAAAAATCAAAATTAAAATATTATTAATAAATTAGTTAATAAAGACTAATTACATTATATTTATAAACTAAAAGACTACGGATCTAAATAAGAATTTACTACTAAAACACTACGGATCTATATAAGAATTTACTACTTCTTTATGATAGACTCAATATAATTAAAAAAACTAAGAAATCTCAAAAATAGAAAAATTCAGCATAAATAAATGTTAGGGCTTTTAAAAAAATTAAAAACTAGATGAAATAAGAAAAACATAACAACAAACGGAAACCAATTTAAAATTTCTTAAACAAAATAATTACAAATTTAAAACTTATTATAAATAGTAAAAAATCTAATTACGTAGCCTAAATGAAAAAATTTAGTTTAAAAACTGAAAAGTTAGGTAACCTAAAGTCTAGTTTGTTTGCCGTCTCATATCAAAATAAGGTGGTTTCGAATATAAGTATGTGAAGGTAACTATTTTTACTTAAAAATTGACTTTAAGTTGGATTGTTCTATCTTAATTAAATTTTGATGGGAAGAAATATTTCTTGTTGAGATGGAAATTCCTTGAAATCTAGACACATGAGTGCATTTGGACATTTTTTCATGTATGTGTTCATTCAAAATGTGTTTTTCCATGGCTGTGTTTTTTCCCCTCTTGTGTTTCATGTATGTGTGTTCATTGAACTGCAACTTGAACCCTAATCCATTGCTCCTGAGTTCCTCTAAACAATAATTTTTAATTTTTTTTTTTTTCTGTTTTAGCTGCCAAGTAATAAGAGTTCTTGAGTCCTATAGATTGAGAGATCAACTAGATACAACAACCTATTAAGTCAGTTAGTGGTTTTAGGTAGCAATTGATTTGTTTTTGTTGGTTAAGTTGTTGTTGTCAGGTGCCAAGTAAATAATTCTTGATGAATGACTTTAATTAATAGATAAAAATTGAAAGTTAGGTGTTTTTACTTGTTAGCAACCAAGATCAATATGTTTTCTATTGGCATTTTTAATGCTATTGTTAATGGTTTTTTAAAGCAAAACTCTGTCTAACAATAAGAGTTTGCACTTACACTAATGAATTTTTTAATTGCATTCATGTAAGCCTAGTCCCGTTCGGGAGTCATTTTCATCACATGTGAATCTTGTCGCGAAATTTATTCGCGATTAGGCTCGTGTGTATGAAAATCGATTCTTGAATTGTCCAGAAAGGACAGTTCGGAAAATGCATAAATCTGCATTGCAATCAATAGTGCATATGCTTGAATATTTCACTATGATAAAATTTCAATACGGTCTCCTATTGTTCTCTGGGTATATATTTAGGCGTGCTAACGTCTATCTCATATACTTGGAGAACCGTGGGGAGATGCTGTCGAAATTTTGTCCGAGTGGAATCAGGCATTTGCTTTGCTGCTGATTGCAATGTAGATTGTGCATTCACGAATGGGATAGGACCACTTTACCCTTTAGAGAGAAGTTGAAGGTGATAGGATTCATGTTTCATATTTATAACGAGTATCATTTTTGACTTGTATTAGGTAGACGAAAATGGATAAGAGTTGGATGGATTTGAGGGGCAGGCATTTGCCAGGGTATGTGAAGGGGATCAAAGATTTTATTAAGTTTGCTCGTGCATTTGCAGATGGGAGAAATAGGATAAGATGTCCATGTAGGAGGTGCAATAATAGGTATTATATGCACATAGATGAGGCCAAAGAGTACCTACTCAAACACGGGATGGACAAGAGGTATACGTGTTGGGAATTTTACGGGGAACGCCGTGACGTACGAGTGGTATTTGATGATGAAGAAGAAGACGACGACTGATGACTTTGGTGATAATGTTGGGGTTGGTTACAAAGGCTTGCCACAAATGCTGGCAGACTTGCAGGGGGCTAAAACTGGGGCGAGTAGTCACAGGAGTGACACGGGACCATCGACCGCGTTTGAGTCGTTGTTGAGGGAAGTAAGGCAACCGTTATACCCGGGTTGTGATAAGTTTTCGAAACTGGACTTTCTCGTGAAACTCCTTCATCTTAAGACCATCAACCGTTGGAGTAACAAATCAGTTAATATGGCCATTGAATTGATTAAAGCAGCACTTCCTACTGGGGAGACCCTTCCGAAATCATATTGCGAGGTGAAAAGAATATTAAGAGATTTGGGCCTCGGGTATATTCCCATACATGCTTGCAAAAACGATTGCATGTTATTTTGGAAGGAGACTGAACAATGTAAGGAGTGTACGGTATGCCACGAACCCAGGTACAAGCTGAATAAAGGAAAGAGCAAGACAATTTCGCACAAGGTGCTGAGATATTTTCCCTTAAAACCAAGGCTACAAAGGTTGTACATGTCTCAAAAGACGGCAGAAGATATGCGGTGGCATAAGGAGAAGCAGTGTTGCTGAGGAAAATGTATGTAGGCATCTGGCAGATTCACAAGCTTGGGCTGAGTTTGATACAAATCACGAATGGTTTGCAAATGAGCCGCGTAATGTACGACTTGGGCTGGCTAGCGACGGTTTCAACCCGTTCGATGACATGAGTAATGCCTACAGCATGTGGCCGGTATTGCTTGTGCCGTATAACTTGCCACCGTGAAAATGTATGAAAGAATCATTTATCTACATGTCGTTGCTTATTCCAGGGCCGAAGTCTCTTGGTAATGAAATTGATATGTACTTGCGTCCTTTAGTGGACGAGTTGAAGGAATTGTGGCAGGTGGGAGTGGAGGCATACGACGTCTCTAAGAATGAGACATTTCAATTGCATGCCGCGTTACTATGGACCATAAATGACTTTGCAGCATACGGGAACTTGTTTGGGTGGAGCACTAAGGGGTATCTGGCATGTCTAGTTTGCAATAAGGATGTATGTTCCCTACATTTGTCAAATGGGAGGAAGATATGTTACATGTGCCATCGTCGTTTTCTACCACCATCACATGGTTGGAAAAATTGGCAGAAGCATCTATTTGATGGACAAATTGAGCGTAGATTGTCACCTCCATTGTTGTCTGGCAAAGACGTGTTGGCGCAATTGGCAATCATCCAACCAGTGAGGTTTGGGAAGATACCGGGTAGTAAGAAGAGGAAGCGTACTAATGTGGACTTAAATTGGATGAAGAAGAGCATATTTTTTGATTTGCCGTACTGGGAGACCCTTAAGTTGAGGCACAATTTGGATGTGATGCACATCGAGAAAAACATATGTGATAATGTGTTGGGAACTGTAATGAACATTGAAGGGAAGACAAAAGATAGTGTTAAAGCTCGGTTGGACTTGCAGGAGCTGGGAATAAGGAAAGAATTGCACCTAATACGTAGCGGTGATAAATATATCGTGCCTCCTGCACAGTATACGTTATCATCCGCAGAGAGAATAAGGATTTGCGAGTGGGTTAAATCGGTAAAGTTCCCAGATAGATACGCATCGAATATATCTCGGTGTGTAAATGTTATAGAGGGGAAAATATTCGGATTGAAGAGCCATGACTACCATGTCCTTTTACAACGACTTCTTTCGGTTGCACTACGTGGGTATCTCACCGATGACATATCGACTACATTAACTGAGTTGGGTTGCTTCTTTAGAGAATTATGTGCGAAGACGTTGAATGTGGAAGTACTTGACAAGCACGAAAGAGATGTTGTCGTGATCCTCTGCAAGTTGGAACAGATTTTTCCTCTAGTTTTCTTCGATATCATGGTCCACTTAGCGGTGCATTTGTCCTCATGAGGCAAAAATTGGCGGACCTGTCCAATACCGTTGGATGTATCCAATAGAAAGGTACATTTAATTTTGTGAATTGTGTTATTTATCCATCCTAACTATTTTAATCTATAACTGATTAATTATCAAAACAAATATTTGCACACATTGAAGCAATATGTGCGTAACAGAGCACGATCGGAAGGGTCAATTGCTGAGGCTTACATTGATGCTGAATGTCTCACCTGCTGCTCTATGCATCTTGAAGATATTGAGACAAGGTTTAATCATCAAGAGAAAAATTCTGATAGATGTCCAAGGCAACAACGAACTGGCCTTGCGGTGTTTAATCAGACTGTGCGACCAATAGGTGCCCGTATATATGAATGGTGTCATCCTCAAGACTTGGAAAGAGCTCACTACACCGTGTTTAACAACTGCGAGGAGACATTGCCATATTTTAAGTAAGTTTATCGAAATCATTGCAATACTACGTTAGTATACAAATGTAAGTTACATATAACATATCTCATCTTATGCAGTGAGCATACGATCGAGCTTCAGAGAGAACATGTATCAAGTTCTGATCTGGAGAAAAGATAGAAAAATTTGTTTCCAAAGTGGTTCGGAGAACTTGTAAGAATAGGTTTCAATTAATTGTAATTGTATTAGTTAATGCATTTGTATTCAATTAATTTTGTACTTGTACTGAATTAATAGATGAAACTATTACGCCACCAACAATCTCCTGAGGCGTACGATCAATTATATTCCTTGGCATGTGGTCCTGATCAAAGGATATCCCGTTACACTGGTTTAATTGTTGATAGTGTTCGATTTCACACGAGGGAACGTGAGGTCAGCCGACGAACACAGAACAGCGGGGTCCTTATTGAAGGAGATGGTGATGGAGGACAAACTGTAGAGTACTATGGTGTTTTAAAAGACATCATACAGTTACATTATTGCTACGGTCATTCTGTGTATATTTTGAAATGTGATTGGTGGGATGTAAGTAATAAGAAGACTGGAATGCAGATTGATAAGCACTTCATAAGTGTTAATACGTCACGTATGGAATTTAAAGATGATCCGTATGTTTTGGCATCGGTTGCAAAACAAGTTTTCTATTTAAAGGACACAAAAATAAGAGGTGATTGGCATGTTGTCCCAAAAAATAAAAACTAGAAATGTTTATGATGTCCTAGAAGTTGGCGAGGGAGATGGAAAGTTGGAGAGGATTGAGGAGGCACTACAAGAAGAGTCTCAAACTGCCAACGATAGTGTTGTCTGGCATGATCAGGAAGATGTTAGTTCGTATCGGTTGAATAGAATTGATGTAGAACCAATTCATGTTGTAGCTTCCGACGTCACCAATACCATACAATTAGATCCGAGGGATGCAACATTTATTAATGATGATGATGACGAGGAAATTGATTTTGATGATGAGACATTGTTAGAGTATTGTACCGAGAATGAAGAAAATTCAAGTTCAGATGATGATACAAACTCAGATGAATAATTGTAATAGGTGTTACATGTGGTAAGATCAAGTGTAATGGATATTCAATTTTATGATGTAATGGATTTTAATTTTTATGATGTAATGGATTTTACGTTTAAACTTTCTTTTTAGATATGGTTGGACCAAGCTCACGTAGACGCGCAGCCCCGGTGGACCCATCGACCCCTTTCCCTTCCTCTGTAGGATTGACCGATCCTGCCATTGATGGTATGGATAGTTCCACTTTGTATTAATGATTATATAAATATGGTACTAATTGTTTCTATTTTATTGTTTCTAAAGCTTCGACCACCACCTCTAGACGAGGGCGCGATAAGTTGAAGAATCGGAGTTTGCAGGCTCAAATGGAGGCAGCAGGGGGCACGCGACTTCGGATTGAGCTACCTGATTGAAGCCCGTTGGAGGGTGGGCATAGCAGTTCACCACAGAGGTCGGCATCATTTGCCGACTTCGCGCCCCACTCTATATTAGTGACTGAAGTCTCGTCACTTAGGAAGAGCTACGGGATATTCATGCACATATCCTGGTATGTCTTTTATTATTGTGTTGAACTAAATTTTAACATTTCTAATGCCATAATGTTTTGACAATGACATGCTTTACAAGGGAAGTTTGACATTGATCTCCATCTGCCTCACGTATCGAAGGCAGTGGACCGTTACCTTGGAGTCCGTTTCAAGGACTATCGACACCGTCTCCACATGCACAATGAGGCAGAGGTGGCAGGCGATAGAGAGCCCCGCGACAGACCCTACAGGGGGGTGATGGTGGAGGATTGGATCTTACTGTGCGACCGTTTCGCAAGTGATGCATTCCAGGTAAAAATTGTCAAAATTACTTTTGTTGTCTGGTTTAAATCAGTATCATTTATACTAACCTTCTTTGTTTTGGCTAAGTGTAGGAACTAAGTAGGAAGAATAGCGAGAGTAGAAGCAAGCAGAAGGTGACCCACTATGGTGGATCACGTTCTTTTGTACAGTATAGGCATGATATGGTAAGTTAATAAATGTATCAAGTCTTATTGTATAATCTATTCATGAAATCAATCTTCAGAAGCTACTATTTATTTGCTCCAGCAAGACCAGGACACCGATGCACCACCCAACCCCATTGATTTGTGGCACAGGATGCACTACAACCCTAATAAGGGTTGGGCTGGGCCTGAAGCACAGGGGCTTTATGTAAGTTATTATGTAACTTGCCACAGTATTACTAATTTAATATTAATCTAAAGTTATAAAAGTAGTAACATATATTTATGCTTTTATAGGAGGAGATGGTTTGGTTGCGTGATCAGCCGACAGCTGAGGGTCAGGATCCGCCGACCGATGACCAGATACGGGAGACTATTCTGGGCAAGAGGCGTGGCTATGTGCGTGGCTTAGGGACTGGGATGCCACCGATGACATCGTCCTTTGAGAGTGATGCTAGGGCACACGCAGCTACTGAGGCAGTTCAACAAGAGAATGTAGCGTTGCGCCAGAGACTAGATAGCCTCGAGGAGCGATATTCTGAGCTACAGACTCTTGTGCAAACGATGCTCAGCCAACAGCATGACTCTTCACAACCTTGGTAAGTTTTTAAAATTATATACTTTGGTGGATTTATTATTTATATAAAATGCACCGAAACCACATCACACACCTCAAAAATGATAAAATAGACTTACACGAACTTACGAAACTCGGTTCGGATGCCCGGTTTGAAACTTATGCAAGTTTTAGCTCCAAAAAGGGCCATTTTGGGGTTTTGATAGACCAAAATGCCAGATATCGGCCTAACTGCACCGAAACCACCTCACACACCTCACAAATGATAAAATAGACTTGCACGAACTTACCGCACTCGGTTCGGATGCCTGCTTTGAAACTTATGCAAGTTTCAGCTCAAAAAAGGCCTATTTTGGGGTTTTGACAGACCAAAATGTCGGATATCAGCCTAACTACACTGAAACCACATCACACACCTCACAAATGATAAAATAGACTTGCACGAACTTACGACACTCAGTTCAGATGCCCGGTTTGAAACTTATGCAAGTTTCAGCGCCAAAAAGGTCTATTTTGGGGTTTTGACATACCAAAATGCTGGATATCAGCCTAAATACTCTGAAACCACATCACACACCTCAAAAATGATAAAATAGACTTGCACGAACTTACGGAACTCGGTTCGGATGCCCGGTTTGAAACTTATGCAAGTTTCAACTTCAAAAAGGCCCATTTTGGGGTTTTGACAGACCAAAATGCTAGATATTGACCTAACTACATCAAAACCACATAAAACACCTCAAAAATGATAAAATAGACTTGCACGAACTTACGACACTCGGTTCGGATGCCCGGTTTGAAACTTATGCAAGTTTCAGCTCCAAAAAGGACCATTTTGGGGGTTTGACAGACCAAAATGCTGGATATTGGCCTAACTACACCGAAACCACATCACACACCTCAAAAATGATAAAATATACTTGCACAAACTTACGGCACTCGGTTCGGATGCCCAGTTTGAAACTTATGCAAGTTTCAGCTCCAAAAAAGCCTATTTTGGGGGTTTAACAGACCGAAATTCTGGATATCAGCCTAACTACATCAAAACCACATCACACACCTCAAAAATGATAAAATAGACTTGCACGAACTTATGGCACTCAGTTCGGATGCCCGGTTTGAAACTTATGCAAGTTTTAGCTCCAAAAAGGTCTATTTTGGGGTTTTGAAAGACCAAAATTCTGGATATCAGCCTAACTACATTGAAACCAAATCACACACCTCAAAAATGATAAAATAGACTTGCACAAACTTAAGACACTCGGTTTGGATGCCCGGTTTGAAACTTATGCAAGTTTCAGCTCCAAAAGGCCTATTTTGGGAGTTTGACAAACCAAAATGCCGGATATCAGCCTAACTATACCAAAACCACATCAGACACCTCAAAAATGATAAAATAGACTTGCACAAACTTACGGCACTTAGTTCGGATGTCCGGTTTGAAACTTATGCAAGTTTCAGCTCCAAAAAGGCCCATTTGGGGGTTTTGACAGACCAAAATGCCGGATATCTGCTTAACTACACCAAAACCACATCAAACACCTCAAAAATGATAAAATAGACTTGCATGAACTTACGGCACTTGGTTCGGATGCCCGGTTTGAAACCTATGCAAGTTTCAGCTTCAAAAAGACCCATTTTGGGGTTTTGACAGACCAAAATGCTGGATATCCGCTTAAATACACCGAAACCACATCACACACCTCACAAATGATAAAATAGACTTATGTTACTTTATGTCATTCTTACTATTTATGCATGCAAAAAAAAAAAAAACTATTCACATTCTATATTCATATATATTTAATAATTGTTCTAATATATGTCATTTGATCTATATTTCAGATAGATCGGGGATTATTGCCGTGCCGTCTTTATGTTTTGCATCGAAACTTGTTATTTTTATTTTTTATTTTCATGGACATCTGTAGTAACATTTTGGAGACAATTTTTAATTTTCTATTTATTGATGAATTGTACTTTTACAATTGTACATAATTAGTTTAATATATATATATATATATATGAATGTATTTTTCTTTTTTAATATATTCATTTCAGAATGCTTAGATTTTATTGTATATCAGGATGGATGATTGATACAGGTTTAAACAGGAACAAAACAACAAATAAAACAAAGTAGATATGGTTCTAAAAAAAAAAAAAACACTTTTAGCGACGCACACCAGAATGTCGCTAAAAGTCAGAATTCAATTTAAAAAACAGTATTAGCGACGCATAGTGGGCTTCACTAAAAGTCAGTATTAGCAACGCCCACTGCGCCCTTGTGTATTATTTGTGACGCCCGTACCCAATTATTAGCGATGCATGTTGAGCGTCTCTAATAGGAACTTTTAGCGACACCAAAGGCTCCGTTCATCGCTAATAGTATTAGCGACGACACTATTTGTGACGCCTTAGCGACGTACGTTTGTGCGTCGCAAAATGTCTTTTGCGACGCACAATTACATTATTAGCGACGCACTCGGGCGTCGCTAATAGTGCATTTTGTTGTAGTGTTACCCCCGACAGGGTTCATGTTAATTGACTCTCTACCCTCAGCAGGGCAGGGTTCATATAGGTGACATGTAATATAGAATTTAAAACATGTTTATAAAACTTTCATTAAGTTATTCATGCTATGTAAAACATTTCAAGAGATGTTATTTAAAAGCATGCAATTCAACCAATTGATATAGTAATAAGGAAATCTCATAAAGTTGTAAAAAAATGCATTTAATGGAAATTATCTCTATTTCAAGGTTCAGCGTTACTCACTTGAGGTCCAAGGTCCATAGTTACAATCTTACAATCTAACTATCTTGCTTTACCATTCATCCGATCTCCATTTTCTTGCTAGTGATCCTAAGTCATGGATCAATATAATGATACTCATCAGCACACATCATGGCTTAAAGTATCTCTTTACTTAATGTTAGTTCCTTCTTGAACTTAGTTTTAATGTTTAGGATTCCTTAAAGTTCTTTAATTAGGGTTCCTAATGCTTCTTAATTCATCTTGTGGTTTACTTTAGCCCTTAGGGCATTTTGGTCATTTTTCCCTTTACATGTCTTCTACTGTTTGGTATTTCACTTACCTTAACAGATTTCATCTTTGAGTCCTGAAGGTCCTTTATGTATAAATTAGGTCACTCTTTTACTTTCTGAGTTCATTTGATTGCTAAATTAAGCCGTAAGTGTAATCTAGTAATTTACCATTCTTATATCGTGTCTTAGGTACCCAATGATCTTAAACGACGATCATTTTTAGACTCAGAGGTTCTTTATACATTGGTATGGGTTCCTCTTTACTTTCTATACTCTTCAGGTAGCTTCATTAAGTCTTAAGGACGTGTTCATCATTTTTCTATTTATTTTGGTGTTCTATTTTCCCTAAACGAACATCACTATTAGGTTCGAAATATCGAAGATACTAAATTTCACCGATCCCATATCTTAATTAGCCTTTCCATGGCTTCCTTTATAGTTAGGGGCATTTTCATAATTTTTTATTTTCATGTGGGACCATTCTCGGGTACCCAGATGCTTAATTTAACCTCACTATTAGGTCCAAAGCATCCAATAATGTTGGGTATGCCCTTTTCTAATTTTTTCCAATCAGTCTAGTAGCTTGTATATCATCAAAGGCAATTTTGAAATTACCTATTTTTATGTATCTATATTTTCAGTACCTCATTTAATGAAACAAACCCCACCATTGAGTCTGGATTGTTGAAAAATATTAGGATGGGTACCCTCATAGTTATTGGGGTTCATTTGGTAGCTTAATGAACTATTTAAGACTCATTTAAAATTAGTCTAGTTTGTTTATTCATTTATTTTGAGGTCTAATTTTTCAAATCAGACTCTACCATTGATTCTAGAATGGCCAAAAATATTGGATTAGGCTCTTCTTGTATTTTAATTGGCCTTTATTTGACCAATTTTAGGCTGAGGGATTAAATACTAATTTTACCTATTTATTTATGGGCATAAAAATATTTAATAATTACTTTCTAGGATTTTTCATAATTTTTTCAAAAATCTGGGGTCAAAATCTAATTAAGAAAAGTTCTTGTTCAATCCATTTAGGGCTGAACCCACTGGCTCAGGTGGATTTTAACCAAACTCCTTGGTTTCCCTTAAAAGCTTACCAGTTTGGTTATTTTCCAAGTGATCGGTGAATAAACCGTTGAGAGCTGTCACGACCCGAAACCCACTCTATGCGGATTAGGGGTCAATGACTGACACTATCACTCAGACAGGCTATACAAAATAAAATGAATCACATAAGACAGTAATAATTCTTTTCTTTTATTTATCAAGCTTAGAAATTACACATATGTAACTCATTTGATATCCAAATCAACTTTAACAATCATTAATAAGATTATCTCCAAATACAATTTACACCATCATTAATCACCATTCAATTCTAATAACATTTCTAGTATTACTATGTCACAATATCTAACATTAGTATCAACCTGATACAATATACATTCGAATTAAGACTCGAAGCTATACATCATCAAAGTTGCCCACAAGCATACAACTAGTTCCATTAGTCTCTATCACTACCCTTTCTTCCATATTGTATTACCTGAAAAATTGTTATAATTCTCGGGTGAGCTTAACTTAAGCTTAGTAAGTAAATCCTTCAACTTGCCATGGGTCACACAATGGTGTATAATAAGAGAATAATCATAGGATTTCAAGTTCAAAGGAATCAGCCATTAGGCTAGAATAACACAATTCATAAGGAGTTCACAAATGCAATAAGAATGACTAAGCAAGTTAACAAGTACAAATTTATCAACATAAAACGTTTAGCTGCCGAAATCAAGGGATTCAAATTGGATACAAAGATAAGCCTCATATGTATATTTATCATCCAAAAGTAACGTCATCAAACCAACAAATGGTGTGGAATCAAACATATAGAATTCTAAATAAAATGGATATACGAATCTGAGTCAAATAGATCAACAATCATAGTGTGGAATCAAATATATACAAATATGAGTCAAATAGATATACAAATCCGAGTCAAATGGATATGCGAATCTAAGTCAAATAGATATAAGAATCTGAGTCAAATAGATCAATAATCATAATGTGGATTCAAACATATAGAGATCTGAGTCAAATAGATCAACAATCATAGTGTGGAGTCAAACATATAGAGATCTGAGTCAAATAGATCAACAATAAAACGTTTAGCTGCTAAAGTCAAAGGGATTCAAATCGAATACAAAGATAAGCCTCATAGGCGTATTTATTATCCAAAGAGTAACATCATCAAATCAACAAATGGTGTGAAATCAAACATATACAAATTTAAGTCAAATAGATGCTATCAATAAATAGGGTATGATTACCCCCAAACAACACTCATTTAGGTTTACCACTCATCTCTGGGTTTCCCTGGATGGCACCAAGAGCTCTTATCAAATAATCATGTCCTTATCAAGACTACGTGTTGGGTACCATGCCCATACACTGACCCGTAGGTCATCAGCATCCAAAGAGTCAAGATGGGCATTGTGACAAACACAACCCCGAGTACTCAAAAATAGTGTTATCAGCAAAATGATTCCACAAGGTATGTTCATATACATAGATTACAAATGTTCACAATAAAAAGAATCACAATGATCATGAAGACAAGATAAAGCCAAGGGGTCAAAGGACTCATAGATATTCACAATAAATAGAATCTCAACAGAATCAAAAATTCCAGAACCATGAATCATAGCAAATAATAAGTTGTGGACTTAAAAAAATTATTGATGTACAATTTCAAGAAACAAGGATTGACAATTATCCAAGTAGGCCACATTGGTAGAGTAGAAATTCACATATTAGAGTTTGGGTTTACTTACATTGGGTCCTTAGCATTGCATTCCCATACTAGTACCATAGTAGCTATCCTATAACCTTATTCCTTTTTTTCTATCAATTGGTGATCCTATAACCATGGATAAAAAATACATTGTATGTTGAATCAGCATAGATTCTAATTTAGGTACCTTAATTTAGTGTTTAAAGTTCTTTTGAACTTAGTCTAATTGATTAAGAGACCCTCAAATTTTCAATTTAGGGTTCTTGATGGTTTATAAGTTATTTGGCCCTTCAGGGGCGTAATGGTAATTTACATTTGGGATAATTACACTTACCTCTCCTGAGGTTTCTGACAATTGCAAAAACTTTCCCTATATTTTCTGAAATAACACTGTCCCCTTCTGGTTTCAATGTCTATAACATGATTCCCCCTACCAGTTAGTTAACCGTTAGTTGACCTAACAGAGTTTAATAATGTAAGCAATTTTTTTTGTCTAAATGCCAATTTTACCCCTTACAAGTCATAATTAAATGACAAAACTACCCTCACTTTTAATAATTTTTTAATTAATAATCTCTTTCAATTTCTCTGCCCTAACATCTTTCTTTCTCTCTCATCTCTCTCTCAATTTCTTTGGCCTAACGTAAATTTAGCCAAATTTATGAAATTTTCATTTCATTCACTTGCCAATTTGGAAAACCATGGTTTCTTTTCTGACCAATATATATATATATATATATATATGTACAATATCAAAGATTCCGATGACAAAACCATATCTGCAACTACCGATCTGAAAGCCCTAATTTCACCGACAGGTCTGCTCTCAACGACTCTGATGGATACGTCTCCACTAAACCAAATCCAAATTCACACCAAATCAAACAAAAACACCAAAAAAAATGAAAGCAGCCAATATATATATATATATATATATATATATGAAAGGAAAAGCAGGAGAAAAAGAAGAAGCTTGAAGCTTCTAGAGTGGAAAACAAGGGAAAGAAAAGAAGAGAGAAAGTGGCCGAAGCTATAGGGAAACTTGGGAAAAATTTGGAGAGTTCTAAGGCTGGGCTACCCACCGATACACATACACACATACATATATATATATATAGATATATCTATCTCAGTAAAAAAGAGAGGAAGGGGTTTACGATTGTCCAGTTGAGAGAGAAATAACTAAGAGATTCTATATCAGGTTTGCTTCCGAGTATATACCTTTCTGCAATCTCTCTCTTTAGAAGTTTAAGATTCTGCTGTACATGATTTTGATGATTTGTTTAACTTATGAGCATATATGTGTGTGTGGATGTTGCAGCTGTTGAGTGACGATTGAACTTGTGGGTGTTTTGATGGCACTGTAAAGAAGGTTACAGCAGCTCGGATTGGGGAGTGGAATTGATGTTGTTGTTGTTATGAATATTGTGTGTTTAGAGAAAGCAGCTTTTGGATGGTGCAGGTGAAAATGACGCAGAATTTGGGGCTTTTAGTGGGTAAAAAAAAGGGATCAGACACTCTCTTTCTCTCTCTAAAATCTATCTGTAAAACTAGGGCTTCAAATGCATCAATCCTTTCTTGTGTGGGACCGTCTAACTCTTACCAGAGAACACCAGGTTTTCCTCCCCAAGACGATTTCTGATTAGCATCACCAGCGCGGGCCGCACGATTCCGTGACCCTGCCTACGTATCGTTCTCTCACTGCCTCCTCGATTACAAATACACCACCGAGTGGCCCAGATCAACGGTGATGGTGGAGCGGCCATGGGTGGCGGTGACTGCGGCAATTTTGGCCGGTGTTGTTCTGGGTAGAGAAAATAAGAGAGAGAGGGAAGTGAGATGGAGTGGGAGAGGGGAGAGAGAGAGTTGAGAGAGGAAAAGTAAAGGAGAAAAAATAAAAAAATATTATTAAAATATAAGGGTAATTTGGTAAATGGACCAACTTCGTTAACGCCTTCTGGAGACAATTTCTGACAAGGGGGACAGTGTTATTTTTGAAACTATAAGGGATATTTCTGTAATTGTCAGAAACCTCAGGGGAGGTAAGTGTAATTATCCCTTTATATTTTTAATGTCCCATATTTCTCTGTACATGATTTACGTATTCGGACTTCATTTTTTAATCCAGGCAGTCCTTAAAACATTTACATAGACCTTTTAATTTCATATATACTCTTCTAGTAACTTCATTAAGTCTTAAGGATGTATTCGACATTTTTTAATTTGTTACCAGGTCTTATTTTTCTCAAAAGGTCATCACCGTCAGGTTTAAAATATCGAAGATAATTAATTTAGGTTTTTTCAGATCTTCATTTGCCTATTTGTGGCTTGTATTAAGCCTAGAGGCATTTTTAGAATTTTACACTTTCATGTGTCTAATTTTTTGTTACTTTGTTTGCTAAAATGGACTCCAACGTTGAGTCTAGAATGTCAATAAAAGTTATAATATGCTATCTTTGACATTTAACTGGTTTTTGCATCACTAAGGGCATAATGGTAATTATGACATTCACGCGTCTATATTTTTGAGATTTCGTTTCATAAAATAGATTCTACCATTAGGTTTGGAATGTCCCAAAATATTAAGGTAGCTATTTTCAAAGTCATTGGGATTCAATTGATCCCTTAATTAATCATTAGGACATAATTATAATTATCTCAGTTTGTCCGTTCATATTCTTCAGGATCTAATTTCATAAATCAAACTCTAGTCTTGAGTCTGAAATGCCAAAAAATATTGGGTTAGACTCTTCTTGCATTTTAATCGGCCTTTATTTGGCCTATTTTTGACTTAAGGGTATTTTGATAATTTTTTAAAATTTAAAAATAGTTTATAATTATTTTCTGGGCGATTTTGTAATTAACAGAAAGGTCTAAGGTCAAAATAGAATTTTAAAAACCTTTAAAACCCTAAACCGTCCGGTCTGATCAAAACCCAAGTGAACCAAGTCCAGATTAGACAAGAACTAACCGGTTCTTAGGGTTTAGTGAGTCATGCTGACACCGTCCTTTTGCAAATCCAAACGACGTCGTTATATTTAAGTTAAGATCTGTTTTAAGCAGTTCAACTCGACCCGACCCAATCCAACCCGTTAACCGACCCGGTTAAGGTTTGACTTGGTCAACAATGACCTTGTCGATGTTGATGGCCTTCTCTAGTGACGACAATATCCATTGATCATTTCCCAGCGAGGAGTTCAACATGGTTCGAATCGGTTTTCCATAAGGATTCCATATCCAATGTCGAATTAAGGTTTCACATAACTTTGGTAGTCAAAACAGGCAGTTACAAGTGGGTTTCTAAAGCCTAAATTTTAGGTGACTTATCTTTTTCCTCTATTTCGATACATTATAGTCATGTTTTTAACCTTGTTTCTCCTCTATTCAATTTCTAGAACCCCAGGGAACATTATCCTGTTTACAAAATAAGTAAAATCTACCTCAAGTTTCCATTCTCGATTTTCTTCCCCATAACTGTAACTCGTCATTTCTTACTGGTCTATTGACATTTGTTTTGTGATTTAATGTAAAGATTTGAAAAATTAGGATAAATTTTTCGTTTTGTCGGTAGTACATTATTCATGCACTATTTGCTAGTATGGCACTGCACATTGCACATGCATCATTTAGACATAAGTCATATTTAGAAACATAATTTGAGTATGCCATAGAAGGAAAATATGTTTAGAATGTTAAAATACACCTCTTGCGAGAATTTGAGCCTAATCTGAAATAGTTTGAAAAATGGACCAAAAAGGGCATCCGGCTGGCCCGGGTGGACCCAGCCGCACACGCCAATAGGCGAAAATAATGTTTTTTGAAAAATATCATTTAAAATAATTTTATGAACTTTGGTTAAAGCAAAATATCAAATTGAGGCATTTCAAGATGAATTGTAATGTAACGGGATCCCGCGGCTCATTAAGGGTACAAGGGTTTTTTCACCCCTTGACCCCTTTACTATAAATATGGCCCTTGAGAGATAAAATTATCAAAAATGGGTTTAAGAAAGAGCAACAGGTCGTTCATGGAGAGAAAAGGTAAGAAAAACCTAAGTTTTTCAACTTTCTACCTTCCAAAACTCATCTCTAGCCTTGGAATTTCACAAGGTTCCCTTCTAGGAAGTTGTTCCCCACGTCAAGGGCTACATTCTTACCAATTGGTTCAGCTTCGCAGGGAGCACAACTCCCTAGGGTTGAGAAAAACCCTTTTAGGTATGATATTTTACTAAGTAAAGAATAGAGTTAAGTTTAGGAGTATTTTTATATGTTGATTGTATAACTTACATGCTTACTCATTGTTAAAAATTAGTTAGCATATAGTTACTTTGAAAACCTAGGGTTGGTATCTTGTGTACTTATGTATTCTTTGGGAATTTGGTGAAGTAATGAACATGTAACTTGAATATATGTATAATTCATTGCATTCTAGCTTATGTTCATATAGACAAAGTCTTGTAGTTTGAAAGTGATGGTTTGCTCAATGTATTGGTACTTTGTGTACTTATGAACCTTTGAGAATTTGGTAAGGTTGTGAATATGTAACATGATTATATGTGTAATTGATTAAATTATATGCTATGTTCATATAGACAAAGTTTTGTGGTTTAAAAGTTATACCTTGCTTTATATATGATGTATTATTTAAGGCACACTCCATTGGTTTGATAAATGCCTCATTAAAATTGCATAGAAAATCAAGGCATCTTAGCATACGTGAATCTTTGGAAACATGGCATGTGTTGAGCACTTTGGTGCTATGCATTATGAGGGTGTAGATCCTGTGGTGAAAAACCCAAAATCTGGCCAAGGACTGGTACTCGCTGATCCAATGGGAGCGGACCGTGAAACAGGACATGGGTTGGGCATAGAGTTGCATGGGTGTGTCATGTATACTGCCATTGCATTGCATTAAGGAATTGGAGAGATTATAGCTTATAAATGTACACTTTGCACATGCCATGCCTTAATTTTGTTCTTTATATTAGCATTATGTCATATTAGGCCGTCATGCTTACCCTAAATAGGATTACATATTACAGCTAAGACTCCCGGCACATGAGAATTGATGAAGTCTTGAAGCATGGAGGGGGAAATGGACCTTGAAGAACATTTGACCCTTGGGGCATATTTTTGGTGTGTAAGGGCATAAGTCCCATGAAATTTATTATATGTTTAAAAACTTAGACCTTATGTAAGCTATAAACTAAATTTTATGTTAGATTGTATGTAATTGAGTATTGAATGTAAATAAGGAGCATGAAGCTCCATGTAGTTACTTATTTTTGTAATTATGCTTGTGAAGTTTACAATTACACAATTGTATGAATAATTGTTCCATTAGGTGTTGTTGGTCTTGAGGAGGAATGGGATGAGGAAAATAGGTTAATGAACAAAGGAGACCATGTCAAAAATTTATGAATTAAAAAGAGTTATTAGGTGTGTAAAATGCTAATATATAGATAGGAAGAGTGCCAAAAAGTAGGGGTTAAAAACCTTGAGGAAGTAGGTTAAAAATTGAAAAAATTAGCTTGCAGCACTTTGGAAAAAAATTCAGAAAAAAGGGGAAAACAGCTGCAGCAAATACACTATAACTATAGTGAAAAAACTGCAGCAGCTGCCAGCCATGCGCATGCCTTACTGCCTGCGCCTCTGCATACTGCCTGCCTGCGCCCAACCCTGCGCGCTAGCCCTGGCCCCCATGGCCACCAGCCTTTGGCCACTTGCCTTAGGCCATGTTTGGTCAAACCCTAGGCCATGTTGGCCAATCACTTTGGGCCATGTTTGGCTACCCTTTGGGCCATGTTTGGCCACCTTTATGGGCCATGTTTGGCCACCCCCTCAGACAACTTTTGATAGACTTTTTGACCTATTTTTGGCCTATATCCTAGGGCATTTGGGGCCCATTTGGGCTATTGTTCGAAGGCATATTTAGAGACATTTTGGGCTATCTTGGAGACCATGCTTGAACATGACTTAAACTAATTTTGACTATTGGTTAGGGGAGATATTTGATTGGGATTTGAAACCCATCTTGGGTAAGTCTAGTGGTAAATTTTTATTCTTAATTTTGGAGAAACATGGGAAAATAAACAGTGTAATCAACTAAATCCATTTAATAGTCTTTTATTAATTTTTCTTAATTCATTTCCATTCACTTCCCCGGGTTTTAGAAATTCAGGACATGACATTTAAATTGCTTAAGCTTCCATATTTAATACTCTTTTGAGCCATATGTTCAGAATCAAGTTTTGGTTAAGTTTTCATCACGGCCTGAATTCCTTAGGTTCGGTTACAGTGCTTTCCTAGGGTTTCTCATGCTCAAACAATGCCATTTTCTTTCTATTTCCATCTATTTACGATACTCAATACATGCATGTAGCTTATATTAACCGAAGTTGAAGGAGATACAAAGTTTATAGTGAGAGAAACTTACTTATTTTATGGTTGTTCTCTTTTTAGGTTCTTTCTCCTCGGTATCTCTTCTTCTAGGCCCTCTTTGGGCTTCTAGAAACTGCATGCAAGTTGCAGTGAGAGAGTTTCTCATTCCATCTCTCTAGATCTTCTATCTTTCTCTCTTTCTCTAGATTTTGGTTGGTATGGAGTATATCAGACATTTATGTAGATAGGCTGTTTGTTGCATGTGCTTCCATTGGGTGACGGTTTGGTCCAATCACAACAAGACACCAAAATTTCTAACTTGCCCACAAGTTGATACCTCATCTTTTGCATGCATCTCATGCTTGCATTTCATAGATCATATACATTTTGAGTGGACATATTAACACAAAGTGCTAGCAAGCCTAGTTGGTAGAGTTTTGATACTCTTTATTTGGGGCCTTGGTTTCAAGACTTTGTAGGAGCTTTTTAAGTCTTTTTTTTTTTTTTTTTTGTATATGCATATTGGATTTTAGAGTATTTTATTTTCTCCCAAAAGTTTCTTCTAATTTTTGCAAAGAATCTTGATTAAGTATACTTTATTCATGTATCACTAGTCTTGCCTCAGTGCATTTCGTGCACTAATCTTTTAAAGTTATTCATGTGTTACTCCTCGATCAATACCAATCATAATTTTTTATCAAGTTATGACCGTTGTCATTAAATTACATTTTTAAAATTGATTGTCTCCAATTCATAGTCAATTGCTCTCATTTATACATTTGTCTCCATTTCTATAGACTATTAGTCTTAAGTAGGATTTCCCTATGATTATTAAGAAGGTTCTCTTACACTAATCATTATTATGCTTAATTGCTTTACTAAATTGGGTCGGGATGTTACATGAACTGACCAGTCTGGTCCGGTTTAGTACTTCATCAGGGCATCAGCATGGCATTATCAAAATGACACCGTTACACTTAAGGTTTTATTAAATTTCTTGTATCAAAATCACACCGTATCGTGTAAGCAGGGATCCGTTGTTCGCAGGTTAGGCCAAACTTGTTATCAATCCAACTCATATACCCGGAACTGTTCATCGTCTTCCTAAGCGTGAGGTCACAATAGTAGAAAAACCCTAAAAAATCTAGGCGTTATTTTGTGCCATTTTAGCCACTTTTTTTATTTGTTCTCAATCCCAACCAGCTTCTAGTTCTTAACTTAGATTTTCTCAGTTGGCTTGAAGACTTGACAGCCACCGTAGAGTTCAAACTCAAGATCGATAATGGCGACTGTAATCGCCTTGTTCAAGCTTATTTTTTAACCTTTTGTGAATGGTTTGTTGCTATGTGATCCTTAAATCATGGGCTTTGTTTTTCTGTTCAAATTTTCAAGCCTAGAGTCTGATATCGATAGGTTCAAGTTTGAACCTTAATCTACAACTGTTGATATCTGGCTCATTTTGAGCCAATTGATTGGGTTCTAATGGATTTATGATTCCTATGGGATCTAGTTTAAGCCTCAAACATCCAAATTTTTTTTTGTTTAGGTCAAAATCTGACCCATTTTTCAAGCTTTATTATTGGCAGTTTGGGTCTGGTATGCAGTTTTAGGGGTCTTTCAAACCTTTCAAACATTGCTTAATCCTCCTAAAATCATTCAAAAACTGAATAAAGAAAAGAGGGATGAAAAATATACCTGTTTGAAGCTTTTTCGATTCCTCTCTTCACTTTCTCTCTCTAGCTTTTCTCTTCTTCCTCCTCTAGTCTCAACATAGTTTCCCTTCCTCTTTCTCTATTTCCTCCTTATTTCACGATTGGTAAAGGCCAAGAGCTGAATTGGTGGATTTTTATAAGTCTCTTCACTTTTCTTTCTCTAGCTTCACAATCTCCCAATCAACTCTCGACTCTTGGGTCGGCAACTGCAAAACTGTTGCCACCCCTGTTATCTTCATGTGCCAGCCATCCTCCCCATGTGACATCCATGTAGGTTGAGGCTTAAGGGTCTCCCCCTATTGGTTGCCATAGCTCTTCTCACACACACGTACCTTACACATATACACGACTATGTGTGTATGTATACACATATATAATCTTGTTTATCCACATATATTCATATATAAATACACATGTATTTATGTGATAGGTGTTGGCTTATATTATCTCCTCACTACATATATATTTTGCTTCATTCTTCAACAAGTCTTAGGCTAGTGGCCTCTTGGTAAAGTTTTTGGTATTTCTTACAAAGGTCACAAGGTCAAGTCTTAGTTACTGGCATGACCTTATTTTCCTTCTTATATATATATATATATATATATACACACACACACATATACACACACTTATACATATATATACACACACCAATGTGTGTATTTTCTTACCCTCTATCATCATGTGCAACCCACATAATGAGTTTAAATATAAAGTGTATCGATAATATTTTATTTGATTCTTTTAAAATTGTTTAATAATAACTTATGATTTTTAATGTATAATTTTTCCTATCTTAAGTTAGCGATGTACTTGATCAGAGTTTAAATATAAAATGTATCGATAATATTTTATTTGATTATTTGATAATTATTTAATAATAACTCATGATGTTTTATGTATAATTTGTCCTATCTTAGGTTAGTGATGTACTTGATCACTTAATCCCGTTAACATAGGGTAGGTTAAGTTTACATGCGATTAGGTCAAATTTCCTAATCTTAGTTCATAATATTACACATAGTGCTCAAAAACTCAAAAAGTTTTCCTATTGATATTACTTTTGATGCATTGCACAAAATTAGCCAATTCATTAGGTAGAGGTGTTACACGAGCAGACGTGCACGCAGTCTCTCTCTCTCTCTCTCTCTCTCTATAACCAAAAATACATATGTGAGTGTATGTATCTATGAAGTTGTGGTTATATATAGTAGTGTGTGTTTTGTGTATAAGAGGTGGGTGTGATGTATACCAGAGTGTGTGTACCGGTGTGTGAGACGTTATGAGTCCAGAATAATGGGTGTTGAGTGCAAAATTTTGTGTATATAGGTGTAAGTGTGTGCAACAGTGTGTGCGTACACATGCACACTATGTGATTTGGGGGATGCAAGAAAAAGGGACCAAAGAAGAAGAAGGATGTGAGGAATAGGAGGATTAGACAGCTATGATAGATGCTTAGGTAACATCCATTGATGGAAAATTGAGCTTTCTCTTTCTAGGCATTCTATCTTCACCAGACGACAGATGAAAGATAGGGAATTTCCAAGGCTTCTTAAGATTTATTTACAGTCCATATATGCAATGATAGGGATACATATGTGTACAATAGTGTGTGTGCATGTAACACCCCAACCCAATAAATTAGATAATTTTGTGCAATGTACCAAGTGCAACTTTAATGAAATCTTTTAGGGCCAAATGTTTAACATTATGAATTAAGATTAGGTAGACTAACCAAATCTAGGTTAAGAAAACTAAAGTGATTGAATATATCACCAACTCAAGGTGATAAAAGGAAGGGAAAAAATAAAACAAATACAAAATGGTTGGTATTATATATATATATTCACTAGACACAATAGATATAGTGTGAAAGAAAGATACATGTGTGCATGTACATACACATGAAGGAAGATATATATGAATATATATATGTTTGTATATATATGTGTGTTCACACAGGGTATGTGTGAGAACACGTGAGCTATAGTGTGTGTGTGTGTGTGTGCTCGGTGTGTGTTTGTGAGTGGTGCAAAATGAGGCCATGGTGGGCTACCTTCATGCAACATGAAGGTGAAGAAAATTGGAGGAAGTGCTGCTACAACTTGCAGCTACAAACCAACGGAAGGAGAGAGAGAAAGAGAGGCGGTGGGGGATAAATTTAGAAAATACATACATGTATATATATATATATATACATATAAAAAACCCTGAAAGTAAGAGGCAAAAGTTGTGGCTGGAGAAAGAAGAAGAAAAAGGACAAACAAAAGAGAGAAAGAGTAGCTTCTAGAGAGAAAAGGTTAGATAATTCGCCAAACAGGTTAGAATCGAATCCTCTTCAATTTATTTCAATTTCTGAATGATATCTATGCATGCTAGATGAGTTTTAAGTGAGTTTAAACTACTGAAAAGGCAGAACCAACCCCAACCCCAACCCCAACCTCAATTAGAGGACCTTGGAAAAATTGGGTGTGAATCAAATTCAGTTAAATGCAATTCTATAAATAGTGGCTCAAACTAGATGAAGAATAAAGGATATTGTAACAAAAAATTAACTCAAAATACCTAGGAAAGAGGAAGAAACATTAATTTATAGGTTTCGACCCTAAATCCAAACCTCGAAAAATAACCATCAAACTAGGATTTTAAAACAGGGAATTGAAGCCTATGAAAAGGTGATTTTAACAGGCCAAGCCACGCACAATTTGACTAAGAAACAAGCTCTAACCGAGCCTCGATAGCAGTAGGCCATGAAAGCTCACACCAAACTTCCTAGTAGGTTTCGACACATGAAATCAATATGAAACCCTAAACTAGGACCTTAGAAAATGATTAGTGATGAAAGCAGAACGAAAAAGTGGCCCTAAATGCACGAAATAGGAAAGAAAAATTTAGGGTTTCGGGGTGAATAGTAGGCGTGACGTTAGGGGGCTGACTGCATTAAACGGATCCTAGTTTAAACCAAACAACGTCATTTTGCTTAATGAAGAGCTAACGTCAACATGATGTCAGCATGACATAATGAACTGGATGAACATGTTGGGTTTTAGGTTAATTACAAAATTATATTTTAAACCCCTAGAATTTTGGGTTAATTACAGAATTACCAAGAAAAATAATTAAAAATTATTTTTAAATCCTTTTTAAATTAAGAGAAATTACTAAAATGCCCTTACGCCAAAAATAGGCCAAACGAAAGCCAATTGAAATGTAAAAAGAGTCTAATCCAACGTTTTTGTGAATTTCAGACTCAATGGCGGAGTCTGATTAATGAAATTAGACCTCGAAAAATACGAATGTGCAAACTTGATTAATTTCAATTGCATCCTAATGCATTAATTAAGATACCAATTGAACCCCGATGACTATAAAAATACCTACCTTAACGTTTTTTGATATTTTAAACTCAACAATAGGGTTCGTTTAGTCAAATGAGGTAACGAAAATATAGTTACCTAGAAATGTAAAATTTCCAAACTACCCTTAATGTTGTACAGGTTACCAAACAGACCAAGAAAATATTGAAAGGGGTATATATGACATTTTTGGATACTTTGAACCCAACTGTGATGTCCATTTAGGAAAAATACAACACTCAAACAAATAAAAAAAATGATGAATACGTCCCTAAGATTTTATGAAGCTACTAGAAGAGTATTGCAAGTAAAGAGACACCTATACGGAGCCTTTGAGTTTGAAAATGAGCTTCAGTTTAAGATAATTGAGTATCAAAGACATGAAATATGAACGGTAAAATTACCGAAATACCCTTAAGGCTTAATTAAGCAATCAAATGAACTCAGAAACTAAAAGAGTGACTACATTATAGTTAAAAGATCATTTGTACTAAAAAATAAAGCCCATTAAGGTAAATAAAATACTGAATATTATAAGATATGTAAATGGCAAATGACCAAAATGCCCTAAAGGCTAAAGTAAGCCACACGATGAACTATGAAGTGTTAGGAACCCTAACTAAAGACCATAAGGGAATCCTAAACAGAAAAATTAAGTCCATAAGAGAGTAAAAACATTAAGTAAACAAAGATTTAAGCTGAGATATGTACTAATATAGTACCAATGTGTTCTGATCCATGATTTAAAATCACCAACAAAGAAATAGATATAAGATGAATGCTAAGGCAAGTCAAGTAAATAAGTAAGCAAATGATTGTGGACTCTGGACCATAGGTGAGTAACCCTGCACCTTGAAGTGGTGACTTTTCCATGAAATGCAGTTCTTTACAGCTTTATAACATTACATGTAGTTTTTTCAGATTTATATCATGTTTCAGACTATTATGTTAAATGTTTTAAATGCGTGACTATTTTTAAAATACAGAGATAAATGTTTGAATTACATGATTTTAAGTAGCATCTCTTTAAATATTTTATTACCTAGATAGCTTAATAAAAGTTTTGCAAGCATGTTTTCAACGTCATTTTACTTGTTAGTTTTACAAACTCGACTGGGGGTAAAGAGCTAGTCAACTTGAACCCGACTGGGGGTAAAGAGCCAATCAACGTGAATCCTGTTAGGGGCAATAAACCAGTAGACTTCCAATAAGTCTTCACAGTAGGTAATGTAAGCCATGAGCTCTAAATTACTACCAGTCACCATGTGACAACTTACAAAATGATAGGCAATGTAAGCCATAAGCTCTAAATTATAGCATGGTCACCATGTGACAACCCAGAGTCTTAAGGGACAACTGACAGAATGTTTTGACATGTATTACCTTATCAATGGAATTTCTCAACAATATATTTTATGATGTGATGTTTTATCTTGTAAAATTATTTGGCATAAAGCTCTTGCATGATTTCAAGTAAATATCTTGCAACCCACAATTTTATGTTTATGTTTTAAGAATGCTAGTAGCTTTCAATACAACTTAGTTTTAAATATTATTCTTGAAAGTTTATGAAAGGGGTTTTCAGAAACCCATAACAGGGGATTAGTGTTACTCCTGAGCTTTTCAATAAGCTCACAGGGTTTTATCTTGTATATTCTCAAGAATGACTATAAGTTATAGATCCAAATGTTAGTAAACCAAGATGAACAGAGACTCTAGCTAAAAGAGGATTAGTATCCCAACCATGGAGATAGCAGTCTGAAATGACATATAGCAAACTGAAGTGATAGCTTGGAGTATGAATGAAATGTGAATGATATTCATTGATGATGTATTAGTTCAAATACTTGTGTATAATGTAATTATGGGCTCATATTATTGTAACTATAATGTTATGTTAGTTATGCTATGCAGAGTGGATTGCATTCAAATAAAAATATTTTACAAACTCACATTTTTGTAGTATAACTTTATATGATTGAATGTAATATACTTGGATATGTAAAGAGGTTTCAGTTAGACATGTCATCAATATGCTAAATAAAGTTAGTTTATTGGCAAAGTGCCTAATTGGTCGGTAATTATCCCTAATCGGCATAAGGTGAGGTTTGGGATGTGAAAGTCCGTGCTGCTGTGTGTGCATATGATGAAGCAATGCCCAAACAGGGTCTTGTTAGGAGGAAAACAATTTGGGGTTCCTTTTTCAATTTGAACAATACCACAAGCTTGTAGCGGTTCCAGTAATCATTTGAGATGGCATGGGAGGTCAGTAGTTGCTGGGAAAACCATGGATAAAGCTTGGAAAGCTTAAAATTTTGGACGTCAGTGGGTTTTAAACCTCTAAAAGTGGAAAAAGAAAGCTTTAAACTATATTATGATGTGTTTAGGGGTCGAGAAATTGAGAGAAAATTGGTCTGAAACCAGCTAGGGTTTCAACACTGTTCATCATCTTGTTGGGGATGATGAACAGTGCCCAAAGCATGGCACGACATTGTTATATCCAACAACAAGGGCTGAACCGGTTAGTGATGGGTTGGGTCGGTCGGTCTTCTAATGGATGTGGCCGGTTCACTTAAAGACTCTTCGGACTGGTTGATTTATAGGAACCTTGTACCAGTTCTCTTTATATCTATTTAAACTGGTTGGCTAATTGATAGAAATCAACTAGTTTGTGCTTATTTTGCCTAAACCGCTTGGTTTTGGGCTCCATTCCTTTGTATGGGTCGGTTTGACCAAAATGTTTTAAATTGTATTTTTTTACCTTGGATTTTATGAAAAATTATAAAAGGACCCCAAGGCATTTTAATAATTAAAATAATGGTCTTAAACCTTTGGATGGGTCGGTTTGACAAAATTTGGTTGGACTAAAACTTTTTAAATTGTATTTTTTACCCTGGATTTTATAAAAAATTATAAAAGGACCCCAAAGCCTTTTAATAATTAAAATAACGCTCTTAAACCTTAATTAAATTACTATTCTTCCCTTGGGCTTGAAAAGAGTAAATAAAAGGCAAATAAACATATGAGAAGGGGCATGAATAAGATTTTTGGGCATTTCTTACTTAATGGCGAGGTTTGTCTGGACATTTGAGGACCTGGGGTAATCCCACATAAATATGTAAAATGAAAAAAATACCCCTAGTGATAAATTAAACAATTTTAATGCTAATTAAAATCCGAAAGAGGCTTGTCTAAGGTTTCGGATGCCCAAAACTCAAATATAATGTCAAATTTAAAAAATTAAGACTTAGTCATGGTCCTACCTAAATTAGTTAAATGAAAATGTTGCCCTTAGGATTAAATTAAATACTTGAATGACTAATTGAAGTTCAGAAAGAGCATTTTCAAGATTTTTGGACACTTGAAATCCAAATATAATGTTAGAATTAGAAAATTGGGAGAAGGCATTGGTCCCACATGAATGTGTTAAATTACAACAACGACCTTAAGTATACAACATATATCAAAAGGGTAAATTAAAATCTAATAAGACCTACCTTAGGGTTTTTGGACCTTTTAGGTCCATTTTCAAGACCCATTTGATGAGATAGTGTCAGGGTAGACGTGATTACTATATTAATAAAATTACAATAATGCCTTTGGGTATAGAATATAAATCTAAAAGAGCTAATAAAGTACAAAGAGAGCACCCTAAGAGTTTTTGGACCTTCTGAATCCATTTCCAAGGTTCGTTTGGTGAGATAGTGTCTCAATAGATGTGAAATTAGTATTGGTAAAATTACAATAATACACTTAGGCATATAACATACATCTAAAAGAGAATAAATTATAGTGAGACCTACCTTAGATTTTGTAGACCTTCTGAATTTATTTTTAGGGTTCGATTTATGAGACACTGTCCTTATAGGCATGAAACTAGTGCCAGTAAAATTGCAAAAGTACCTTTAAGATTTTAAAGGACTTCGAATTGTTACGAAATCTTCGGGATAGGACCTCCTTAGAATTTTATAAGACCAGGAATCCATTTGGGAAAATAGACACTCTATGTATAGGTTATAGTATGTTTGACCTAGAAGGACTTACGGAACTAACGTCAAACCTAAGTACTATGGGCTAGGGCCACCCGAAAGTTAAATCATGAACTCATAAGATATCCGATGTTTAAACATGTCACGCCCCGAATTTCTGCAAACCCGAGGCGCGACTGACGAGACAGAAATGAAATAAATAAAAGGACAAAAGTAATCAAATTCACTAAACATGCGTCCATTCTCATCAATACATAAAATAATATACAATACATCGTTCATCGGTCATTCGGGCTTAAGCCCTTACATAACAAAATACAAATCTCATGGATCACAAATATATCACATGCTTCACCCTATCAGGGCATCACAGAGTCTCAAGTGGCTGGAGGATCCTTATCTGAAAAATCTTGCCCACGAATGGGTCATCACAACTGCTGGTATGATGAAATGCTAATGCCAGAAATAAAGCTAAGGCGTGGCATGTGCAAAGTGTACATTTATTTCTAAATGACATTCAAGCATCGCGGTAATATATATGAATAATATGCGTGACACACCCATGCACAACTCTATGCCACACCCATGTCTCGTTTACGGGTACTCCCCGATGGCTACGGAGTACCAATGCAATGGCCAATTTTGGGTTTTTCACCACAGGATCTACACCCTCATAATGCAAAGCACCATGTGCTTACCCACGCCATGTTCTCAAAGAATTCATCATATGCCAATATGCCAATGCAATCTCAATGAACATGGATCTCAATAATATAACATGCTCTGACAATAATAAATAAATCACCAGTCAGTTTCATATACATGCATATCTCATGTGTTCATACATCATAATTCATGTTCTTCACTTTATTAAACTTGCAAGTAACACATAACATGTAAACAACCAATTCCAAATAATCAGGTAAACACATTACAAATAAACACATACAGCATCCCAGTCATTCACAAATATTCCTAACTTAACTTCATTTTTAACATTGGCAAAACACCATACCTGATGGGTCAGTCACAACCCAAGAAGAACGTGCACGATGTGTAACTGAGCTGGTCAATGAAAATGCAAGAGATCAGATCCCCCTCTCCTGTCCAGTAAGTGTCCCTAAAAACATAAATTTCAACTCAGTCTATTTTCATTTGAATTTATTCTATTCATCAAATTTTATGTCTTTAATTCATAGGTTTCTCTTCTGCTAAATTAGACTCTACTATTGAGTCCAGAACGTGGAAGAAAATAAGCTTAGGCTTTCGTAGAACTCAATTCGGACATCTGGGTTCAAAAGGGCAAAACAGTCATTTTATACTTTTCACGGGTTCTTACATTTCGTGATCTCTTTTCACAAATTGGACTCCACAGTTGAATCTGGAATGCTCGAGATAATAAAGTTTCACTATTTGTTTATTTAATTCTGAGTTCGTTGGACTATACTTTAATCTAGGGGCATTTTGGTAATTTTAAAGGTTTCTACGGGTCTTTTATTTTTTGGGACCCCGTCTCATAAAACGGACCTCACCATTGGTCTCAGAAGGGTCGAGATAGTCGAAATACACTAATGACTTGTCCCATTTGGACTTCGGGATATTTTTGAATATTTAATTAATTAAATTAATTAAATTAATTAATTAATTAATTAATTAATTAATATTTTATTAATATTTTATTTATGTGGGTCAAAACATAATTATTAACAGTTGGAGGGTCAATTCATAATTTCTGTAAGTTCTTGGGTCAATTTAAAATTCCTAAAAGTCAGGGGGTCAATTTGTAATTTAAGAAAGTTCTATTCTCCCTATGGATAGCCAAACAGTGGCTATCCCTCAAACCTGGAATAGGATATCCCCATCCCCCAATTCAAATTTCAATTTCGATTTCTTATCCTAGGAACCAAACAGCCCCAATCTCTTTTTAATTTAAAACACCCACGCGACACGTGGCAGGGGCGGTCCAGCCCCGCCCGAACCGGACCCGACCCGGTCACCCCCCTCTTCCCCGACTTTCCGGCGACGTGGCAGTAGGGTTCCGGCGCCTTCTCCGGCGCCGGCGACCGATCTCCGGTGACATTTTCAACTTTTAAAAATGTGATTCTCTCCCCCTTTTCATGTAGATCTCATCCCCAACCTCCATTTCCCTCAAAACCCTCCCCATCTTATCGAAATAGAGGGTCAAACCCTCGGTCAACTCTCCGGCCAACTCATTTTTCTCTATTTTCCTTCGCTGGTTTTGGTTGATTCCAACTCCAAATGATTCCTACACTTTAGGGGGTTACTTTCCTATCACCCACATCTAATTTAACACATGAAATATCAAACCAATCCCCCATGGCCGTAGCTTGTGACCCATTTTTCTCTCTCATCTCTCAACTATTTCGGTTAGTTTCTTTTGCATTCTTTTCCATTTTTCACATGCTATAAGACTCAAGAATTTAAATCTAATTAATATATCACAAAACAGATCATGTATGAGTGAGATTTGCTAGAGAGAGAAAGTAAATGGGTTGAGGTGTTTACCTCAACAATGGGGTCTCCTCTTTGCCTTGTCTCTGCTTCTTAGCCTCTATTTCCCCTTCTTATCTCCTCTGCCTTTCTTTCTCGTTTCCTTTTCTCCAACCGACACACACCATTACATATATGAAGTCTACTCTCTCTCCCTATCATTTCTCTCTCTCTCTCCCTAAGACTAAACCTAACCTCACTGCTCAGAACTGCCCCTCCCATGCTCTGAATTCTCCTTCCACACTCCACCAGCCACTGCCTGCCACACCACTCCCTATTGAGTGTGTAACACTCAACACATGCACACACACTCACACACAGCCGTGTACAACACACACACACACACACACATCTGTTATATATATATATATACATATATATTTACACATTTAAATACACACACTCACATTTATACACATATACACACTAAACAATTTAAATTATATATATATATATACATACATCCATGTATATATTATACACATTACATACTTACATTCATTCATAATAATAATAATAATAATAATAATAATAATATTAACAAAGAAAATAAATAAAAAAAAAAATTCCATGTCATAACATCCTTCCCTCCTTACAAAAATTTCGTCCCGAAATTTAAAATAACATAAAACAAAAGAAAATACATCACTGATCAAACAACTCAGGGTACCTAACTCGAACCTCGGCCTCATGCTCCCAAGTAGCCTCCTCAACCCCATGGTGGTTCCAACGAACCTTGACCAAAGGGATGGTCCTGCCTCGCAAAACCTGGTCCCTCGAGTCCAATATCTCTACGGGTCTCTGGTCATAGGAAGTGTCCCCCTCTAACTGAAGATCTACCCAGTCAAGTACATGTGAGGGGTCAGGATGGTACTTCCTCAACATGGATACATGGAAGACGTTGTGAACTCCAGATAGCTGTGGTGGTAAGGCCAGCTTATAAGCCACCTCACCAACCCTCCCAAGAATCTCAAAGGGGCCTATAAATCATGGCGACAGCTTCCCACCGCGTCCAAATCTCCTCAAACCTCGTCTGGGAGATACCTTGAGGAACACATGGTCCCCTACCTCAAATGCCAAGGGCCGCCGCCTCCTATCTGCGTAACTCCTCTGGCGACTCTGGGCTGTCAGCAATTGCCGCCTGATCACCTGTATCTTGTCCGTGGTCTCACGAACAATATCAGGTCCTAAGGCAGTTGTCTCTCCAACCTCAGTCCAACACACTAGGGAACGGCACGGCCTACCATACAGTGCCTCAAATGGTGCCATCTCAATACTGGACTGGTAGCTGTTGTTGTAGGCAAACTCGACCAAGGCAAGGTGGTCCTCCCAGCTACCTCTAAAGTCCATGACACAAGCCCTGAGCATATCCTCCAAGATCTGAATAGTACGCTCTGACTGGCCATCCGTCTGTGGGTGGAAGGCAGTACTAAACTGCAGCTGGGTCCCTAAGGCTGTCTGGAAGCTCTGCCAGAACCGTGCAGTGAAACGTGGGTCCCTGTCAGAAACTATGGATACCGGTACCCCATGTAGTCATACTATCTCTCGAATGTACAACCTACTGAGGGCGTCTGATGAGTCAGTCACTCTAATCGGTAAGAAATGGGCAGACTTTGTCAGTCTGTCCACAATAACCCAAATCGCATCATGGCCCTTAGGTGACTTCGGAAGACCCATCACGAAATCCATGGTAACATGCTCCCACTTCCACTCGGTTACCGGTAATGGCTGTAACAAACCTCCAGGCCTCTGGTGCTCAGCTTTCACCTGCTGGCACGTGAGACACCTAGCCATAAACTGTGCTACATCTGCCTTCATCCCAGTCCACCAATACTGACGGCGCAGATCATGATACATCTTGGTGCCCCCTGGGTGCACCGCTAAGCGTGAATGGTGGAAATCCCTAAGGACATCAGTCCTAAGAGACTCGGGAAAGAAGACTCTACCCCTGTATCTCAAACCAAGGTCAGAATGGATCGTCCATCCCTCAAATCCCTCAGGGCTAGCAATCCGTGCCCTAATCTGCTCGGCCTCAGTATCCAGCAACTGTGCCTCTATAACTCTGGTCAGAAGGGTAGGCTGTACACACAAGCTGAATAGGGTGGCATGTCCCTCAAACTCGGTAAGCTCTAAGTCAAACTCCCCAATAGCTCCCATCATCTCCCACTCTCTGATGGCTAGGCTGGCTAAGGTGCTCCTCGGCCTCCGACTGAGTGCATCAGCTACGACGTTGGCCTTCCCAGGATGGTACTGAAGGTCAAAGTCGTAATCCTCTAGATACTCCATCCATCTTCTCTGTCGAAGGTTCAAATCCTTCTGTGTGAAGATATACCTGAGGCTCTTATGGTCCGAGAACACCTCAAATCTCACCCCATATAAATAGTGTTTCCAGCTCTTAAGAGCAAAGATGACGGCAGCTAACTCTAAATCATGGGTAGGGTAGTTCTTCTCATGGTTCTTCAATTGGCGAGAACCATAAGCTACTACCCGGCCTTTCTGCATCAATACACAACCCAGTCCCTCTCGGGAAGCATCACAGTACACTGTATAACCCAGGCCTCCCTCGGGGATAATCAGGACATGAGCTGAAGTCAATCTCCTCTTCAGCTCCTGAAATGACTGCTCACAGTCGTCGGTCCACTGAAACCTGATGCCCTTGCGCGTCAGCCGAGTCATCGGCGCAGCAAGGCGAGAAAATCCCTCCACAAAACGGCGGTAGTACCCTGCTAACCCCAAGAAACTCCGTATCTCAAATACATTCCTCGGCCTCTCCCAGCTCATAACAGAGTCAACCTTAGAAAGGTCAACAGATACTCCACTCCCAGATACAACATGGCCCAGGAACTGTACCTCCTGAAGCCAGAACTCGCACTTGGAGAGCTTGGCAAATAGCCTATGCTCTCTCAAGATCTGTAACACAGTCCGTAGGTGGAAAGCATGCTCATCCTCAGAAGGTGAGTAAATCAAAATATCGTCCACAAACACCACCACGAACTGATCTATGTACTGGCCAAAGACACGGTGCATCAAGTCCATGAATGCCGCTGGGGCATTCGTCACACCAAATGGCATCACCACGAACTCAAAGTGACCATAGCGAGTGCGGAAGGCTGTCTTCGCTATGTCCTCCTCTCGCACTCTCAACTGATGATACCCAGATCGAAGATCAATCTTCGAGAAGCATCTCGAACCTCTCAACTGATCAAACAAGTCATCGATCCTGGGTAATGGGTACTTGTTCTTAATAGTCACCCGGTTCAGCCTCCGGTAGTCCACACATAACCGCAACGTCCCGTCCTTCTTCTTCGCAAAGAGTGCTGAGGCACCCCAAGGAGAAGTGCTAGGATGGATGAACCCCTTACCCTGAAGGTCAGTCAGCTGCTCCCTCAGCTCTCTCAACTCTGCTGGAGCCATGCGGTATGGTGGGATAGATATGGGTACGGTACCGGGGATAAGCTCAATGGTAAACTCTACCTCCCGCCTCGGTGGCAAACTAGTCAAGCTGTCAGGAAAAACATCAGGAAACTCGTCTACCACCTGTGGTAACACAACCCCTGTAGCCTCACTATACCCTGCAATCATACTGGCCAACATATAGCTATGGGCTCCCCAACTCCTAGTGTCGTACAAAGGTGGTACCAGGAAGTCTCCATGATCCCCCGTGAAATAAAAACAATCCCCCTCAGGGGTGCACACCGTAACTCTCCCCCTGAAACAATCGATACTAGCCCAGAAAGTAAACAGCCAATCCATACCCAAGATAACGTCGAAGCTAGTCATATCAAGCACAATAAAATCAAAACAGAGAGTACGGTCAGCTATCTCAAGTGAACAACCCCTACAAATCCTGGTCAATGTCACACTACCCCCAACAGGGGTATCAACACGTAGCGGTGGATCCATCCGATCTATAGTCAACCCCAATGACATGGCAAATGCAGTGGATATGAAAGAATGCGATGCACCAGAGTCTATCAACACGCTAGCCCATGAACTGAACATGAGAAAGGTACCTCGCACTACTGATGGCCCAGCAGTAGAAGCCTCTAGGGTAGCGACCGCGTACACTCTGCCCTGTACGGTCTGACCCTGTCTGCCTCCCCCTCTCTGCCCCTGCTGGCCTCCCCCTCTCGGGGCTGGGGCTCTAACACTCAATGCTGAGGATGCTGGCTGATAGTAAGGTGCTGGGGGTCTATAGCCTGACTGCGTCTGGGGTAAAGGCACCTGGGTGGGCTGGAAATAGTGGGGCCTCGGTGCGCTCTGGGAAGTCTGCCCCTGAGGACAGTGGGCCTTGATATGGCCCGGCTGATGACAAGTATAGCACACTGGTGTGGCCCTCCAGGCCTGACTCTAAGACTGGGATGGAAATGGTAGCTGGCTCGGTCCTGTCCCCGATCCCTGACTAGGATCCCTCTGTGGGCAATCAGCCATCCTGTGGCCAGGCTGTCCACTACTGGTAACAAGTAATGGTCATCGGTGGTGCCCCTCCTCGAGAAGTGATGGACATAGTAGGCTAGGAAGCTAAAAACTGCGCAGGCCTCTAGGGATGTCGATGGAGAAGAGGTACTACCCCGGAACCTCTTCACCGGCCTCCTACCAGAGTGAGCTGGGACGGTCACAGTAGGCTGAGCTGGTGTAAGTGCTAGTGCTGTGGCTGGCCTGGTCTGAGTCCGGGACTCCCTGATCCCTCTGAGAGCTGTCAACTCCCTCTCTACCCTCGTGGCCCTGATCACAGCCTCCTCGTAAGTGTCAATGATGTGACCCTCCAGTCTATCCCTGATAGAGGTCTTCAGCCCCTCTAGAAAATGATAAACTCTCAGCTCCTCCACCCCAATAATGTGCGGGGCAAACCTGCCCAATGCGGTAAACTGGGACTCATACTGCGTCACGGTCATGTCCCTCTGGAGTAGGGTCTCAAACTCTCTCCTGAATCCGACCCTAGTAGTTGCTGGGAAGTAGTGGTCATTGAACATGGCCACAAATGCATCCCATCCCTCTCTGAATCTGCTAATCCTCCCTGCAGATACCTTTTACCACTGGCTCGCTAATCCGGTGAACTGGAAGGTGGCACATCGGATCCTCAAATGTGGCTCGACTATCCCCAGTGAGTCCAGGATCCTCACAATCTGGTCCAGCCACTCCTCGGCTGCCAAAGGATCAGGCTGTCCTGCAAATGACGACGGCCTCATCCGCTGAAACGCCTTCATGACAAAGGTGTCTCTGGTCTCTCTACCTGTCACTCTGGCCTCAGTATCGGCAGCCCTGGCCTCGGCATCAGCAGTCCTGGCCTCGGCATCAGTGGTCCTGGCTTCCTGCATAGCACGGAAGCACTCCTGTATAATGGTCGCCAAATCTCTGGCGCCAATAGTCTGCCCCACCTCCTCCATAGGGGCTGGACCAATACCCTCCTCAGCTGCACTATGCTCAGGTGCGGCAGCTGGGGCAACAACCTCCTCAACTACATCTGGAATAGGGGCAGCATCTCTAGATCTGCCACGACGAGGTTGGGCAGCACCTCTAGGTGTACCTCTACCCCTACCCCGTCTGGGTGGTCTGCCTCTCGTAGGAGCTCATCCAGGAGGCATATCTACAATTCCAAGAGAAAAATTCAATATCACCTTTTCACATAATTACAATGAGGCGTGCATCAAGACACATAATCACGTAGCACATAAAATCCTATCACATGCTGCTAACAGTTCACACTAAGTCTCATTCTTTTCTCTAGGGTCTCATGGTGTTAAACAACACCCCATAGTCTCTAGGTATTCGAACCTATGCTCTGATACCACGTTGTCACGCCTCGAATTCCTACAAACCCGAGGCGCCACTGACGAGACAGAAAGTAAAATAAATAAAAGGACAAAAGTAATTAAATTCACTAAACATGCGTCCACTCTCATCCATACACAAAATAATATACAATACATCGTTCATCGGCCATTCAGGCTTAAGCCCTTACATAACAAAATATAAGTCTCATGGACCATAATTATATCACGTGCTCCACCCTATTAGGGCATCACAGAGTCTCAAGTGGCTGGAGGATCCTCATCTGAAAATGTTGCCCACGAATGGGTCAGCTCAACTGCTGGTATGATGAAATGCTAATGCCAGAAATAAAGCTAAGGCGTGGCATGTGCAAAGTGTACATTTATTTCTAAATGACATTCAAGCATCGCAGTAATATATATGAATAGTATGCGTGACCCACCCATGCACAACTCTATGCCACACCCATGTCTCGTTTACGGGTACTCCCCGATGGCTATGGAGTACCAATGCAATGGCCAATTTTGGGTTTTTTCGCCACAGGATCTACACCCTCATAATGCAAAGCACCACGTGCTTACCCACGCCATGTTCTCAAAGAATTCATCATATGCCAATATGCCAATGCAATCTCAATGAACATGGATCTCAATAATATAACATGCTCTGACAATAATAAATAAATCACCAGTCAGTTTCATATACATGCATATCTCATGTGTTCATACATCATAATTCATGTTCTTCACTTTATTAAACTTGCAAGTAACACATAACATGTAAACAACCAATTCCAATAATCAGGTAAACACATTACAAATAAACACATATAGCATCCCAGTCATTCACAAATATTCCTAACTTAACTTCATTTTTAACATTGGCAAAACACCATACCTGATGGGTCAGTCACAACCCAAGAAGAACGTGCACGATGTGTAACTGAGCTGGTCAATGAAAATGCAAGAGATCAGATCCCCCTCTCCTGTCCAGTAAGTGTCCCTAAAAACATAAATTCCAACTCAGTCTATTTTCATTTGAATTTATTCTATTCATCAAATTTTATGTCTTTAATTCATAGGTTTCTCTTCTACTAAATTAGACTCTACTATTGAGTCCAGAACGTGGAAGAAAATAAGTTTAGGCTTTCGTAGAACTCAATTCGGACATCTAGGGTTCAAAAGGGCAAAACAGTCATTTTGCACTTTTCACGAGTTCTTACATTTCGTGATCTCTTTTCTCAAATCGGACTCAACAGTTGAATCTGGAATGCTCGAGATAATAAAGTTTCACTATTTGTTTATTTAATTCTGAGTTCGTTTGACTGTACTTTAATCTAGGGGCATTTTGGTAATTTTAAAGGTTTCTACGGGTCTTTTATTTTTCAGGACCCCGTCTCATAAAACGGACCTCGCCATTGGTCTCAAAAGGGTCGAGATAGTCGAAATACACTAATGACTTGTCCCATTTGGACTTCGGGATATTTTTGAATAATTAAATTAATTAAATTAATTAATTAATTTAATTAATATTTTATTAATATTTTATTTATGTGGGTCAAAACATAATTATTAACAGTTGGAGGGTCAATTCATAATTTCTGTAAGTTCTTGGGTCAATTTAAAATTCCTAAAAGTCAGGGGGGTCAATTTGTAATTTAAGAAAGTTCTATTCTCCCTATGGATAGCCAAACAGTGGCTATCCCTCAAACCTGGAATAGGATATCCCCATCCCCCAATTCAAATTTCAATTTCAATTTTTTATCCTAGGAACCAAACAGCCCCAATCTCTTTTTAATTTAAAACACCCACGCGACACGTGGCAGGGGCGGTCCAGCCCCGCCCGAACCGGACCCGACCCGATCACCCCCCTCTTCCCCGACTTTCCGGCGACGTGGCAGTAGGGTTCCGGCGCCTTCTCCGGCGCCGGCGACCGATCTCCGGCGACATTTTCAACTTTTAAAAATTTGATTCTCTCCCCCTTTTCATGTAGATCTCATCCCCAACCTCCATTTCCCTCAAAACCCTCCCCATCTTCTCGAAATAGAGGGTCAAACCCTCGGTCAACTCTCCGGCCAACTCATTTTTCTCCATTTTCCTTCGCTGGTTTTGGTTGATTCCAACTCCAAATGATTCCTACACTTTAGGGGGTTACTTTCCTATCACCCACATCTAATTTAACACATGAAATATCAAACCAATCCCCCATGGCCGTAGCTTGTGACCCACTTTTCTCTCTCATCTCTCAACTATTTCGGTTAGTTGCTTTTGCATTCTTTTCCATTTTTCACATGCTATAAGACTCAAGAATTTAAATCTAATTAATATATCACAAAACAGATCATGTATGAGTGAGATTTGCTAGAGAGAGAAAGTAAATGGGTTGAGGTGTTTACCTCAACAATGGGGTCTCCTCTTTGCCTTGTCTCTGCTTCTTAGCCTCTATTTCCCCTTCTTATCTCCTCTGCCTTTCTTTCTCTTTCCCTTTTCTCCAACCGACACACACCATTACATATATAAAGTCTACTCTCTCTCCCTATCATTTCTCTCTCTCTCTCTCTCTCCCTAAGACTAAACCTAACCTCACTGCTCAGAACTGCCCCTCCCATGCTCTGAATTCTCCTTCCACACCCCACCAGCCACTGCCTGCCACACCACTCCCCATTGAGTGTGTAACACTCAACACATGCACACACACACACACACAGCCGTGTACAACACACACACACACACACACACACACACACATCTGTTATATATATATATATACATATCTATTTACACATTTAAATACACACACTCACATGTATACACATATACACACTAAACAATTTAAATTATATATATATATATATACACATACATCCATGTATATATTATACACATTACATACTTACATTCATCCATAATAATAATAATAATAATAATAATAATAATATTAACAAAGAAAATAAATAAAAAAAAAAAATTCCATGTCATAACAAAACACGAAGAACTTAAGTAGTATTTTCTCATAGTTACACATTGATTGGTTATTACCACATACTTATTATTGGATTCTCATAGCTTGACTATTGTAAATGTTCTACTACGCCTATTATCATATAATGATACTTGATTCTTTTATTCTATTCCTTGAGATGTTAGACGAATTCTCTAATTATGTATATGAGTTTGATGCATTGGATTTTTCAAAGAGTTATAATGAGAACATATATAATATACGTAGATGGATTGTAATTATCCTTATTATCCAAATTCTTATGATTAGGACAAAGTCACCCCTTCAGCCGAGCTCAAACCCCGCGTGGGAGGTTGCTTGGTCTAATTGGGTTTGTAGCCCATAAATGACACTTTGGGTATTGAGTTTGTAGACCCGCAGGTTTAGGATGGGCTTAACAGGGCTCTGCGTATCTTAAAGCATAAACACGACATCATAAAGCATTACATAATACATTTATGAAAGTGTACATGCATAGAGCATGGGTGCATAGCATTGATTTTTGATAGATGGTTTATGCTTGGGTTATGATGTGGATCATATACGTTAGATATATACTATTATTGATCTTTCTTGAACAGGAAAGGGCGTTTATTGTGCGACAAGTATCCTTAGATATGTAGTAATACTATATTGTTATAGAATATTGAATTATATTGTGCATTTTTTATTAATGAGTCTATACTTGTGGATTGTTATATGTTGCTTGTTGGGTGTCTGTGTTGCATACTGGTCAATAGGGATTGTCCTCTTTAGACTTGCATTAGTTTTTGCACGCTACTTGCTTGTGTGTTTTGGGAAACCCTACTGAGCGTTATGACTCACCCCTATTGTTCATGGGAATGATAGGTATTGGACTGGTAGATAACAACTGCTAGAGCATCACGAGATGGATAAATACCATAATATTATTTGATTTTTGCATTGATGTAGTTCACTCATTTGTATATGAGTGTTTGTACCCTTTTATTTAATTTCATTGTATCTATACACTTGTACAAGTAGACAGTAAAGTCAATTCTTAATAGTGCAACCATATTGTATGTATTGTATATTGTTAATTTTGATTAATTCTGTTATAGGACTTGAACAAGTACAATCATGGTAACTAAAAGAATTCAATTAATAAAGGAAATAATTTGTTAAAAAAAAAAAAAAAAAAACTAGCCCACATTTCTAATACACTTGACTAGGTTAATTAATTTAGTGCATTACCCCCACTTAAGGGTCAAATAACCATCAAGTCGTGGCTTAAATTTTGGGTCATGACATCTACCATCTCCACTACTTTTCTTTATCTAAATCCAATTTATGACAGTTATAGTGGTGTTTTGCGTATATGGTGGTGATGGCGAGTTGGTGGTGAGTGATGGTTTTTGGTGGTGGCTACCATTGATGTAAAGGGGTTTATGGTGGTGATGTAAGGTTATCTATGGCGGTGAAAGTAAACAATGATAGAGAGACATGGCTAAAATCTATGGTGTGGTGGTGATGATAAAGGCTGAGATGCTATTATGGCTGAGAGGGATGTAATCTTGGTTGATAAATGGGAAACAAAAGATTTCTATGGGAGATATATAGACAGAGAGAGAGGGAGAGTGAGAGAGAGACAGATAGATAGATAGAGATAGAGAGCGAGATAGATAATGGGTTTGAACTTTAAATTGGAGATGTGGACATAGAAGAATTCTAAGGAAATGACGATGGCTGATGAGCCTTTATATAGCCAGCAGAATATAAATTGATGCCATGGACCAAAGAAAAATTCCTAGGTAGGATTGTAGCTTATTGATATAAAAGTAGAGTTTATGAAATCACAAGTAAGAAGCTATAATTTGGGCATGCATTGGTATTTAGCATTTAAACTATGTGAATGAAATCAAACAATTGATTTTAAAATATAGTGAAATTTCACTGTGTTTTAGAATGAATAGAGGTTGTAGGATAGATAGTGTAACCTAATAAAACCACATTAAGTAAACTAAGGTCTAATAAAACTTTCCCTTTGACCATCCAAAACATGACTCGAAAACTGAATACAATTATCAACAACTAAGAATTTTCATCACACAGTAGTGAAATTTCACGATGTTCTCGAAGATAGTCAAATTATGCTATTTTTGAAAGGGTGATTTTGTTTCAAAAGGTTATATTTGTGAGCGCAAGTGTCACGAAACCCCGAATGTTCGCTCCCTCGAGGTGGGAAAGGAACGCCTTCTTTTCAGATTGGGGTGCATGTGAATGCAGAAACGAGTCAGTAACTTGTTTTAGGCTAATAACAAGAAAACCTGATACAAGTCCATGGAGAATACATATAAAGGAAATAGCCAAGAAATTTGAAATTACATTGCTTTGGTCCTAGTTGCATTCTAAACCCTTTGACACGGGTAAAAAAGAAAGCAAACTAGTTTATAATGAACAAGAGAATTCTGAATCTGGGAGCTAAGGTATAAGATGGGAAGGGTTATGCACCCATCCCACCTAATCCAGACGGACTGGCCTTTAGTGTTCATCCACAAGGCGTATATTACATGATAGAATTAAATAGAAAAAGAGTAGAGAGATAGAATGATAATGATTGCATGAATGAATAAAATAAACGAAATACATAAAGTAAATAAGATATGGGAAAAAGTAAACTCAAGCTTATAAGGCGTCCTACGTATCTGTTCAGATAATGGAATTAGAGCCAACGTAGTTCTTCAATATAATTGATTCTATCAAGAGTCATAGGATGAATTGAATTGGGAAAAGAGGAAAAAAAAAAAAAGTTTTGTAGAGCATACCTTATTATTTGTGGCTAATTAAACAAGGCTTTAGCTTGAACTCCTTGAATTTAGATCATCAGTTGTGGAGAACTCGTCTTGAATTGGGTAGAACCTCTAGCTTCTGTGGAACAAGACTTCAAAAAATATAAAGAGAAGAAATATAGAGAGAGAATGGAGAAAATTATTGCACCAACAATTTAGCTCCTTAAATTTTCTATGCTTGATTATGGTGGCCAAGGGGTCTTATCAGGAAAAAGTAAGGAGGTTTGATCCAAGGGCTCACAATGAATCGTGCGGATGAATAACCTAGATTAATGCTTAATGAGCAAGCAAATAAAATTATGAAGGTTTTTAGTGTACAAATAAAGGCAAATCCCTTAAAACAAAGGGAAGTTGCTAAGAAAATTCCCTTAAGACATGGAAGGGATGAAAATAGGAAAGTTTTTGGTGCACACCTATATTTATCATATCACTCCTAATTCGGTGAAAAATTTAGGGGCAAAGTAATTACAATAATGCCACTAAGGCATAAAAAGTCAAAATTATCCCTAAAGGCTAAAATTACAAAATCAACTCTATATGGGTAAAATCATATAGAAATTATTTGCATGCCCTTAAATGACCAAAATAATCTATAAGGGATTAGCTTATGCCAAAATGCCCTCCAAAGGGCAAAGTGGCACCAATATTACAGAAATACCCCTAGAAGGTAGTAAAGTTCTGGAATTTACTAAACTACCCCTAAATGGTAGGGAAATGCTAGAAATTACCAAAGTACCCTTGATGGTCAAAGATATGCACAATGACCAAAATACCCTCAAGGGCTCTAACACACCAAATGAACTAAAATGCCCTTAGTGGGCATAATGACCAAAATGCTCTCGGTGGGCGAAATGACCAAAATGGCCTCGGTAAGCATAATAACCAAAATGCCTTTAATGGGCGACATGACCAAAATGCCCTTAGGGGGCATAATAACCAAAATGACCTTAACAGGCAAAATGACCAAAATGTCCTTAGTAGGCATAATGACCAAAATGCCCTTGATGGACGAAATGACCAAAATGTCGTTAGTGGACATAATGACCAAAATACCCTCAATAGGTGAAATGTGAAATTACTAAAATATCCCATGGTGGTATATATTGTAGTAACCTCCCAAAAATGACAAAACTAAACCTATACAATCAAGGGTCTCAAAATGAATTGTCTACAATATGCCATATGGATCTAGTTTGATAGATCTCGATTTTTAAAGGTCAAATATATATGTTAGGCAACTTGAGTAAGAACATGGGTGTAAAATTTCCTTATAAGTTTTATATGTGTTGCCAAATCATTCCAAACGTTGATATTGACTTTATAATTAGATTAAGTTTTTTTGTAGCTTTCACTATTAGTCAATTCCACATCTATGAAAAATTGCTAGTATCCATACTAAAATTACAGCTCTTATATCTAAAGAATAAGTTATATGATCAATCCATTACTTCAGATCTAACATTAAAAGGTAAATCACACTTAGGTATTTTACATTCATGTCACGATTACAATAGAATGTCTACTAATTTAACTTTAAAATTTAGATATGAACCTTACTGTGGTTACTTTGACCTTAAGTGAGTTAGTTTTGACTATAAGCTAATATACTTTAGGAAAAAGAGTTATAGGAAATTTCTAAACTTATTTTATAACCTAATATTGGCTTAATTCTGAAAAATCACATATCAATTTTGTCAAAATTCAAAATTAAAATTCTAGTAGCCTTCTTGTTCAAACAGAGAAGTCTTTCCCATCCGAATGAAGACCTCTTTCCCATTCGATCGTGTGAAATTTTGGCAATTTGGATTGGTTATCAAACTTCAAATTCTATTAGGTTTTGCATATAGTGTGAAATCTTTATTAGAAAATGAAAAGATCAATAGAAAGCTAAATTTTGCTATGGGTGGTTGCCTCAACAAATCATTTTGTTGAGCATTTTGATGCTCTTTATGAATTATTAAGTCTAAATACACATTCAGATTAGGATTTTATACAGTCTTTGTAACACAGAGGTAATTTTGATGTGTTTTATATACTGAGTTTGAGTCTTAGGTTCACTATTTATCACGACAGGGTAGAATGTTGATTTGTAAAGATCAAATTGGTGATAAAAGTTGTCATAACCCAAAACCCACCCTATGTGGATTAGAGATTGTGACCGACCTAATTAGTTACATTGCCCATACTTTCCATGTGCAACTACAAGCAATGCAACTAACCAAATGTCATTTCTAACTTGACCCAAGTATTTTGCATTCTTAATCATCAATTTGGTAGCAAAAATTTTTCTCGTTTCTAATTAAACATCTATTAGTCGATGGCATTCAATACTTGACAAAGCATCTATTACAAAAGGCTTCACTAAATACTGTGTATTTACATACAAGTTTGATACAACCATTGATACACAAAAACTGCTTGACCATTCTATTCTTGTTATATTTAGTACAAAATATGTGATGAAAATGCCACATGGATTTTCTTGCTTTAACGCCTTACCTAAAATCCATCTATGTCATTCTCTAATGACTGGCGTTCTGGCCTTCACCTGAAGTAATGGGATAAAGCCTAGTAAGCTTTGTGAAAAGATTATGAGTAATACTGGTGCCCTGTAATGGGTTTTAGGAAGAACCCAAAAATAATTTTTCTAGGATAACAAATAAAAGCATTTATAAAGTTGCAGCTATGGGTGCAGCCATTGGAAAAGGGGTCAAATAATCCCGACTTTAAAATTCTGTTCTCTCGATGTGGGAGATGAACACCCACTATTCAAATTAAGGTGTACAATGAATACATTAAGGAGTCACCAACTTGTTTTAGGCTAAATAACAATCAAACTTGTCACAACCCATAAAAAATATATGTAAAGAGAATAAGAAAGAAATTAAGAATTAAAAAATGCTTTGGTCCTATTTACATTCTAAACCCCTTCACATGTGTTAAAATAAAGTAAAGAAAAATTAATCTACAATGAATCAAATAATTCTGAATCTAGGAGCCAAGGTATGAGATGAGAAGGGGTTAGGCACCCATCCTGCCTAGTCTGAATGGACTGGCCTCAAGTATTCATCCACAAGGCATAATATTCCATAACATAAATAAAAGAGGGAGTAGAAAAAGATAATGATAGTGATTGCTTGAGAAAATAAAGTGAATGAAATACATAAAGTAAATAAATAAAAAAGAAGAAGATTAGGGAAAGAGAGATTGATAACTTGAATAAAATAAGAAAAAATGGTATAAAGTAAATAAGATTAAGGGAAAGAGTAAACTTGGGCCCATGAGGCATCCTACGTATCCATTCAGATAATAGAATCAGACCCAACCTAGTTCTCTAATTCAACTTATTATATCAAGAGCAATATGATGAATTGAGTTGGGAAAAGAGAATAAAGTAGGATTTTAGGGAGCGTATCTAATTGTTTGTGTTGAGTTAGACAAGGCTTGTGCTTAAACTCCTTAAGTTGAATCTTCAGTTGTGTAGAACTTTATCTTCAATGGATTAGAACTCTTGCTTATAAAGAACAAAGCTTGTGCAGAAGAAAACTTGTATGGAACAAATCTTGTGTAGAACCTTGACTTGTGTGGAACCAAACTTCAAAAATATGAAAGAGAGAATTATTGCAGCAGCATCTGGCTACTAATTTTTCTGTCCTTGATTATGGTGGTCAAGAGGTCTTATTTATAAGGAAAAGTAAGGAGGTTCGATACAAGGGCTCACAATGAATCATATAGATGGATGGCCAAAATTAATGCTTAATGTGCAAGCAATTTAGATATAGAAATTATTTTGTGCACAAGTCAAAATAAATCCCTTAAAATAAGGAGATTGCTTTGGAAATTACTTAGGAACAAGGAAGGAAGGGAAATAGGCAAGTTTTTGTGCACAAACCTATATTTACTATACTACCCCTAATTCAGTGGCAAATTTAGACACAAGGTAATAACAAAAATGCCACTAAGGCATAAGAAGTCAAAATTGTCCCTAAAGGCTAAAATTACCAAATTAACCTTATATAGGTAAATGGTATGAAAATTATAAGTATGCCCATGAATGACTTAAATAACCTATATGAGATAAGATTATGCTAGACTTACCAAACTGCCTTCCAAAGGGCAAAATGACACTAATATTACAGAAATACCCCCAAAAGGTAGGAACCTCTAGTATTTACCAAACTACCCTTAAAGGGTATGGAAACACTAAAAATTACCCAAATGCCCTTAGTAAGCATTATAACCAAAATACTTTCAAAAGTCCTAATGTGTTAAATGAAAAAAATGCCCGTGGTGGGCATAATGACAGAAATGCCTCCGATGGGTGAAATGACCAAAATGCCTTTTATGGCCATAATGACATAAATGCCCTCAGTGGGCGAAATAAGCAAAATGCCCTCAGTGGGCGGAATAACAAAAATGCTCTCAATAAGCATAATGACTGAATTGTCGCTAATGGGTAGAATGACCAAAATGCCCTCAGGTGGGCATAATGACCGAAATGCCCTCAGTGGGTGAAATGACCAAAATAACCTTAGTGGGCATAATGATCAAAAAGAGTGTCCAACAATGTTAAGTTTGCCTCTTTTTATAACACCCACATCTAGTAAACTGGGGCTTAAGGCAATGTAATGAAAATTACCAACAAAAAAGAGACTGATGAAAATTCATTAGGCAAAATAACAAGGCATGAACTCAATTAAGATCAAAAGCTAACCTAACCCTACAGTGGGCCATAACGTCATTACAAAAATTAGGGTTAAAATCAACCTAACCCAACCTAGGTTGTAACACCTTGACCCGAAATATCGGGTAATGTGACACGCATTACGAGGTTATAAACCGTGGTTTAAAATTAACTACGAGCAGACCAAAAGTCGAAGAATACCCAAATAATTATATCTCTATATGCAATATATTATGTGTGTGTACAATATACAATAATATACATGTGATTATGATATTATATTATCATAAGGAAATACACACACTAAGTGTGTATTTGGTGTGTAAAGTTTAAAGTATGTATATATATATATATACACACGTAAATTAGAATATATATATATATATATATATGCATGTGAGTATATATGTGTGTGCAGAATTGTGAAGTGTGTGTGTGAGTGTCGGCAGCACACACTAGAGTGTGAAAGTGTGTGTTTGTGTGCTGTAAAGTATATGTATTATATATATATATATATGATACAAAATATCAACACCATTTAATGTAAAAGCTGAAAAGGAAAGAGAGAAATTTAATAGGACAGTGAAGAAGTCATGGATAGAGGCTATGAGGTCATAAAGAGAGAGTTGGGAAGAGAGAGAGGAGGCTGTGGAAGCTTGCTTAAAGCAAGTGCATACACTGCATGTTCATTTCTTAAGAAAGAAATCAAAAGAAAAGGAAGCCAAGAAGTTTAAGGAAGAAAAAGTAAAGAAATCAGAAGGAGAAGGAGAATAAAATCACAAAAAAAAGTGTGAAATTATAAAATTTTATATTTTCTCTCTCTAGAATTTATGCATGTATATAGGTTGTTTAGGCTATATTTATGCATATATAATGTTTAGGATATATATTCTAGAACAAGGCATGAAAAATGGAACCTAAAACCCTCAAGAACACTCAGCCGTACATCAAACCACCATTGATGGACCTTTCATAGAGCAGGTCTGAATCGATGGTAACCAAAACCCATTTAACCTATTGGGACCTTGACTAAACCCTCCAAGTGTTTTAAAAACACTAAACCGCGACCAAAAAGACCAAAGAAAACCCTAGAAATGGGACTTGCAGGTTTCGAGTTTGAAACCCAGCCTCTAAAATAGACTCTTAAACCAAATTTATGGAATGGGAAATTGAAGCCCTTTAAATAAGGAACACAACAAGCCAAATCCCATGAAGTTTCATGGAGAAATGGCTATTTACAAGTTTAAAAATTGTGGGGTGTGTGTGTGATCAATCAACCCTTTTGAACCAAATCCGATCCCTCAAATGAATGCCAAAACCTTTTTCAGGGTTCCAAGAACAACATGGGATCGAAAATAGAGAGATTTGGTGCTTTAAAATTCACGAAATTAAAAATGAAAATCCATAGAATTAGGGCAACAGTAACCAGTCGTAGGGAAGAAGAAGACCCCGCTGAGCCAACTCGCGAGTTGGCTCAACTGAGTCCTGACCGAGATGAATCACCCTTGTGCCGACTCAGACACGCGTCATGCTATGGGGCTAACCACCGCATTATAGAAACGAGGTCGTTTTGGGCTTAAGGGTTTAAAACCCTAATTTAACCTGTTTGGTGATGAGGTTTAGGCTCAAATTAAATAAACCAGACGCAAATGGGATATGCTACTCTTGTTTTAATGCGTTGTTCCGCCATTTGGATCAAGAAAAATCAGAAAAAATAAGGGGTCACAGCCCCAAAGACTGGAACGCCTAACCTTCCTCATAAACCAAGGATCCTTACCACTTGGACAGGCGGTGCCTGTGTTATATATTATGACAAGATATATATATATATATATATATATAAAAATAACAAAGGAAAAGTTCAAAAAAATGAAAAGAGGCGCAACCCATGTGACTCGAACGCAAGACCCCTCAAGTAAAACCCCCTTCTTTACCAAATGAGACAGGACAATCCCGTGTCTTTAAAAGGCGCAAAAATATAGATATTATATATAAATTACATTAAATAAAATAAATAAAATTAATTAAATTAAATAATGACGAAATAGTCCGGTGTCCAAATGAGACAAGTTATTAGTGTATTTCTACTATCTTGGACCTTCTGAGACCAATGGTGAGGTCCGTTTTGTGAGACGAGACCCCAAAAAATTATCATTTTGCCCCTAGTGCCCCTAAACCCAAATCAAAACCAGAGAGGGTCTAAATTGACTTTCTTCGACGTTCTGGACCCAATGGTAGAGTTTATTTGACCAAAAGAAGTACTTATAATGAAATGACATAAAATTTTATAAATAGCGTAAAGTCATGTAAACTATAACGTTGTTCGATGTTCTGAGTTAAAAAGTAGGATTCGTATTTTGAAATAAAATACAAAAAGACGTGACACGTGAACATGTGAAATAATAAAATTAAACTTTAAATTAATGAAGCTACCAGAAGAGTATAAATTGAAATGAAATAAATTTCTAACACACTAAATTGTGTTATAGGTTAAGATTATGAGTTAAATTGAGTATGCATGAAATTTATGGAATATTTATAAATCATTTAGGATTTAATACGATCTAAGCATAAGTTAAGAAGCATCAATAGGTGATATTACAGTGAATGTGAAGTTAATGAGACTATTTATGAATTGTTCTTAGGAACTACAAGGAAAGTGGGAAAGTGCATTATTAGCACTAACCCTAAGGATCGAGGTGAGTAACCTTGTATTTGAAGTAGAGATTTAACTCCACGGATTTAAAGAAGCTTTAAGTTCAAGAGATATAAAGTATTGAATCCCAAATTCAATATTTACATGATTTCAGTTTTAAATTGTTTCTGTTCTTATGAACCCTATTGTGACATGCTCAATAAATGTTTTTCACTACAATTTTCCTAAAAGCATATTTCAGCATGTCTAAGTTTAAAATGCCAAAATTTTGTAAAGTATTCTGAATTTGCATATTCCAAGCATTTGAATAATCTATCATGAAATCATGAACATCATGCTTTAAAATGCTCATAAAAGCATCTATTTGAAAAAGTCATGTGATAAATGTTTGTAAATGCAAGATAAATTGTGCATAAGCACCACAGATTTCGTTGGGTTTCTTCGAAACTCAAACACGATACAAATAAATGCCAGGTAGTAGGATCTAATCCCTAAGGCATATGAGATGTCTCCACGTAAAGTAAAACGGGAATCTAGGTTCAAAACGGATTCCACTAATGGAAGTGATAAGGTGTGTGTTGAAAATGGAAACAGGTTTTACCCTCATTTTCACCATGTATATTTACATGTTTTGAAGTTCGTATACTCTACGTGAAGAAGTACATGTTTAGCTTGAATACTTTAACTGTTTCAAAGCTATCTATTTTAAAGATGAAAATGGAAGTAGTTTTTACCTTCATTTTTACTATGCATATGTACATGTTTTGAAGTTCATATACTCTATAGTGAAGAAATACATAGTTTAGCTTGAATACTTTAAATGGTTCAAAGCTTTATGTTTTAAAGGAATGCATAAACTCTGTGTTTAAAGTATACGAGTAATTGGTAGTGATTGTCTTACAAACTCTCATGCGCTAAACCACTACCAATTGAAACCCCATGACAAATGCTGGAATTACTCATAAGCTTAGATTAGCTTACCGGATTTTTATCCGACCCCCCTTTCAGGTGACTAAAAGCAAGTCCTGATTTTGATGATAAAGATATCGAACTATGCTCATTTTGAGGAAGGGCATAGGAAGCTTATTTCAGGATTAGCAGTCTTTTGGAGGACACTATGAAATTTTAGTTAGTGACCTTGTATTAGAAGGTGGTACACTGTTATGTATTAAGCCCACGGGGCAACTGAATATGATTGTATTTATAAAGTCTTTAAGTTTTATTTATCCTCTGAATGTATAACCATGTGTACCAATGTGAAGAGCGGCAGTACCGGACGGATGTGTGAAATTTTAAAATAATAAAATAAAATAAAAAAGTTATCACGCTTCTGTAATCACAGGCCGCACCGCCATCCGATACTGTTGCTTATGTGAGCCTCGCTCTAAGGCCCCCGGGCCAAAGGGTGGCGGTCGCGATACGAGATCTGCACAGAGTGGGTTTCGAGTCGTGACATAGGTTAATAAGGACTAATGGGTTAAGTGTACCAATACATCACTAACTGAAAAAGGGGGAGAATATTATATCAAATATTAATGATTATTAAATAAAATAATTATGGAAAATAGAGAAAAATACAAGAAAAATGAATAAAAATAATTTAAAATGGCAAGTGCCTTGCACATGAATGGAAGAAAAACACACACACACATGTGTATAAATAGGTGTATATATACATATGGATATATATATATAGATATATATATATATATATATATAGTATTATATATATACACATAATTGTGTATGTATATACATGCACACATAATTAGTGTGCACGTAAGTAGGTGTGTATGTGTGTGTGTTTGTGTCTGTGTGTGCGTATGAAAGGATGTGTGTGTGTGTGTGAGTGAATGAGTGAGTGAGTGTGTGAGAAACGAAGGATCCGATTGGGGGAGAATTTGAAAGCTACCTCAACTGCATGCGAACCACATCAAAAGGGGCGGCCAACACATGAAATACTAGAGAGAACCATAGGCTTTGCGGCTTCTGACCCTCAAAGCTGATAGTGATTAGAAAATGAAAGGGTGGAGAGAGCTTCCAATGGAAGCATCACTTCGGGCAAAAATATGTGAGCATATATATGCGTATACATATTTATAAATTCATAAGTATTCAGAGAGAGAGACTACGGGTAGAGGGGAAGACAGAAAGAGAAAATTGAAGACAAGAGACTTGAAAGCTTCAAAATAGGTTAGTTCGAATTATTTCAATTTCCTTTATGTTCCTACATGATCAGTGATTAAATTCGAGCTTATTAGGGGGGTCTGAAAAACCCCAGAACCATGAAAATTGAGGCAAACCACCATTAATAGACCTTAAAATGGAAGGTCTGAATTGATGAGAACCAAATTGGTTTTTAATGCAAAAGACTTAAACTAGACAGTATCCAAAGCCGTCCAATGGTAGGGAAAGCAATTCACTATGATCGATATTAAATTACACGTAAACTAGACACGGTCTAAATACCTCTAGCACTGTTCCATGTGTTTGTTCCGTCAACCTCCTTTAAATCGATAGGCTCCTCATAAATGAATTCTCCATACAATTGAATCCTCCTCCGATCTTGGACTCATCTGGTTAGGCCTCTCACAATTATGAATCCACACAACCTCGGTATCTACCAATTGCTCAATGACGAATCCTCAAGGTTGAACTCTCTTCACCAATGGTGAAATTAAGTGAATTAGGGCTCTTTGTAATGATTAGGATCATGTGAAATTGATCAAAACCAATAGATGAATTAAGTAGAGAAATGCATGATATTCAATATATGATGTTCTCTCAAGGAAGTTATCTTAGATCTAACACTTTCAAAACGCTCTTAAAGATGAACTTTCTCTACTATATTTTCTCTTACAAAAATTGAATTTTCGTGACTTTAAAATTGAAAGATCAAATCACAAAAACTGCTTGAAAATAGAAATTTTTTGTTATTACGCAAGATTCGTTCAAATGAAAGATGCTCGTTCGAACAAGCCACTTGTTCGTTCGAACGAGTATGAAATGAATATTAAACGAGCAAATATCAGAGGCTATAACTCTTCATTTGATTTAGATCATTTGAATGAATGAAAATGAGCAAACCTAGCTTTAGTTGTTCGTTTAAACAAGCCACTTGGTTCGTTCGAACAAGCAACAGTAGGTTACTCATCCTTAACGATTTTGAAATATACTTATTTGAGAAGATTGGTTCACAAACACAAGACCCCTACAAACATGTTGTTAAAAAGACACCATATGTCATACATGCAATATATGAGTGTGTGAGATCCAAATACATGCAATATATTTGGGAAGATTGGTTCACAAACACAGGACCCTTACACACATGTTGTTAAAAAGACACTATATGTTATACATGCAATATGTGAGTGTGTGAGATCCAAATCACAACAAAAGCCCAAATTACTCAATTACCTTTTAAGTACCAAAGTGGTTGATAGACAATCACGGCAATGAAGCTTAAACCCTCTTGGCATAGAATAGGCATTGAGGTACACTAAGCCTAGGACTAATGTGTGATTACAATGAAAGCACATTTTTTCAAAATTTGAATTAGCCAATTACAACAATGGACCTTATGGTCCTAACAAACTCCCCCTTTGGCAATCTGTGACAAAACTGCTATATTAGTATAAGAATACAATACATCAAAATACATAACCCCCAAAGAGCCAAATAAAAGGAAATTAGACATTTTGAAATAGTATTCTATACTATTCACATCACTTAGCAATACTCAAATGTAGTCAACATGTTTCCTGCACAACACCCTCAACTATACCATGTGAGATTATATCAAGAAATATATCAAAATTAAATCTAATGAAATCAAGTCCAGTGAGCATGACATGTGAAGAATATATGTTATCTCAATCATACGCAAAAAGAAAAAAGTACTCCCCTTATGCTCCCACTTAATATGTGAAATATATGCACTGAGTAACTCCCTCTCACTAAGTGCTCACAAAACATCTCCCTTTTTTTGTCACGAAGACAAATGAAGGAATCAAACATAAAAAACTGATAAATGAAGTATATGAAGTAATATAATCATGCATAAGGAGATAACAAAACAAATAACACAGAGAATAGACATAGTGTAAAGAAATATAAACCATCATTACATACAATATATCTAGATCAATCCCAAAAGATAATACTATAATAACCAAAAATGGGAACAATGCTATAAAAAATAGTAGATAAGTTTGATGAGTGGGAAAAAATATATAGGTAAACATTACTATAATATGTCACTCATCACTCATGTAGATTGAGGAAGCATTATTGATCATCTCCTGCTGGCGGTGGTGGTGGTGGAGGTGGAGGAAAAGAATGGGCAAGTGCTTGAGTGAGACTCTAAATGGCTCCTCGGTGATATGCCATCTCATCCATCATAGGTAGATAGAAATCAACATGGATTCAAGCATAGTACTGGTGTAAGCCTGTCATCAAGATCGACATGGATCCTACCATGATGCTGCTCTAGCCTCTCGTCTAACTCATCTCTGGACATAGGTTGACTGGCGAAAGATGAGGAGGCTCCGGTTAACTTATTAAATTCTGTACCCAAGGGAGTACGAAACTAAGGTGGAGTCTAGTCAACCAAAAATTCCTCAACATGTATGTTCTCTCCAATTTGTTGCAGTGGTGACCTAGAATGCTCCTAAGGTTGTGCCTACACTTGAGCCTGAGTTTGAGCTTGAACCTGATCATGATCCTGCTCTAGCTACTACTACTCATGTTGCAACTACTCCTGGTGCTCCTGCTCTAACTGCTCTAGATCCTCATCTTCCTCATCGAAAAGAGCAATAACATGACATTGAGACCTTGTGAGAGTCCTACGAGTGAAAGGTCCAATAGGGAGGACTAGAAGATCTGTTGTATAAAAAGAAATCTCTGATACAACACAAATCCTGATAATAATCAGACTACCAAATGGAAGAGTGACAGTCTATTTGACACCAACAGTGGATGAATTGATGACTCCTAAGATGTAGGAAGGTGCATTGATTGGAATGGCAGCGCCTATGGCATAGAGAAGTGTGGCATGGGAAAGAATCAGCGTGTTCATGTGGTTGGCTGGGTGTAGAAGGCAATAAACGATAAGGTTGAGGATACGATAACCCTTATAAAGATAAATCTATTCTAAGGTAGCTCCCTTTGTATAAAAGATAGGGGAACCATCCATGTAAAGAGTAGATGCGATAAGATCTAGAAGTGGAAGAATGACACCCTAAGGTTGTGGAAAACCTGGCTACTTGACTCGGGGAAGGCCTAGAGTCTCAACAATTAAGTATGCGGTGAGAATTATATCAACATCGTACACTCTAATAGGATATCCTCCTTATGCATCTCGAGAACCTAAGTTTAAGTAAAACTCTCAAACCATAGTTTCATCTACGAGACCCGTTATAGTTAGAAAGAGGTCGCCATCCACGAGACTCAAAGAGTCTATATGTGAAAGTCTCATGTATGTCCTTTATGGTGGTGACCCTTTTTGATAGGAGTGGTCAGGATAGCATGGTGTCTGCCCGTATCTAGGCAATCTGTATAGGAAACCAAACAAGTACCCGTAGTACTGCACCCAACCAAATATCATAGGAGAAACATTCCCATGATATGGGCACTGTCTTATGAGACATGATGACGTAGACACAGGAGTAAAATGAAAAGGATAATCCTAGAATGTCACTATATTTAGTGTACAAATCTAACAGTCCACACTAACCCTAAGATTTAGATGACAAATCAAATAGAATAAAGGAAAGTGAAATAAAAGACCCAAGGACTTACCAACGAATAGTAGAAATGAGAAACTAGACGGTGAAAGTGAAGCCCTTGATGAGTAGATGACACTAACCGGAACGAAATCAATGAATGACGAACTCCAAGATCAATATCTCAAGAATAAATATGAGGAATTTGAGAGAAAAATATGAGAAGATGAAGAAATATGAAGAATTGGCACCTCTATCCCATGTTTTGAATTTGATCAAGCTCTCGTTCGAACGATCCTTCGATCGAACGAGGGCCCTTAGCTTCCCAATTCCCAAAAAAACATAGTGTCCGTACTTTGTTAACAATCCTTTGCCCAAAATACTGAACAAAAATAGGGAAAATATAATTTTGAAGGAAAAACATCAGTTTTTAGCACCAAAAAATATTTGATAAGAAAACCTTTTATCATCAAAGCTAAAAACAAACCCAATATTTTTGTGCAATATCAAAAAAATGAAGAACATTTTGAGTTCCATAGAGAGATAATTATGTGTTCTAGATTGAATCAACACATTCAAGTAATCTAGATCACTTAAACTTATGCAAGCTAACTCTCTTCTCACTCAAACATGGGTCTTAAATATGTGCAATAATTTCAACCATGAAATGTTCTTATGTCAAAGTTGACTTTATGATGTTGAATGATTCATGTCTCAATAAGAGCAAATGACTATAGTTAATCAACTTAGGAATTTTTGACCATTTCCAACCAAAACTCCCTCTCAACTCAAAAGCCAAGCTATGCAAGTTGAATTTGACCATTTTCACACAGTTGAGTAGGCTGCTATTTTCAAAGGATTTCCAATGCTAGCAAACACATTATCTTAAAAGTAGCCCTTTCCATCCACTCTTTGAATTTTTTTGTGTGTGTGCTATTATCTTTTATTTTAGGATTTTTCTTTTGGGTCATTTGATTTTTTCAACCATAGTCAATCTTTCTAGCCATAGACTTATTGAAAGATAAACATAAAATCACTAAGTCCAACCTATCTATAAGGCAATTTCATGCAAGAAATATGCAATGACAAGACTATGAGATCACAAGTAAGTTGAAAGATTGAATGCATTTAAGTGAATGAAACTAAGTGGAGATAGAGATACAAGGAAGTACACAAGATATAGTCTCAATCACTAAAATTGTAATTAAAATCATTTTCCTTTTTCAAACGATGTTGGAATCATCATTAGCTAAGAAAACAAAAGAAACATATTTTTGGGTTTTTGAATCCACAAAGGGAATAAATGCACCTAGCTATGAATAAGAGCAAAAATAGACCTAGATTAGATGACTAACATAAGGTTCACCTAGACTATGAAAAATGATCAACTTACTCAAAGAAATGATTTTCAATAGAGAATGGAGTAAGTTGTGACAAAGCAATTCATAGGAACACTCTAAGATGAGAATGATGAGTTGAATTTCTAAATTGCTCAAGTCTCTCTTAGTCAACTGAGAGATGAATTTGTTCTTCTCGATGAAGAAGAAAATTGTGAGATGTGACTAGCACATTTTCTCTCAAGACTCTTTAACTTGTCCTTCCTCACTCACATTTGACTTGTAATAATTTTAGGAATAGGTATGACATTGAAGTGGTCATCACCTCATTGACTAACGCTAATTAAGTTGGCTCTTAGTCTTTTACCATACAACACATTGTTTAGTTTAGGAAAATTAGTAAGGTCAATGGTTCCCTTTCTTACCCAAATTTACTTTATTGTCTTTTTGTGTATGGGTGCAACATGTTGTAAAATGAGCTTAGTAGTCGTTGATTGTGGTCTAGGGATAGTTAGAGGTTTTATAATCTTTTTCATTTCAATGACTTTTTGAGTCATACTCCTAGACATTTGGACAAAAGTATTCAATTGTTGCTATACCAAAGAAAATTCTTTTTCGTGTTCATTTGACATATATTGATGTTGTGCATGTATTCTCCTAGCGACTCTACGTCGCCTTCTATGATAACCATCAACCCCACAAAAGGAACAATGAGAGACCTTGGGTTGAGTTTGGTCTTGAACTAAATTTTGAGTATGGGTTGAATAACATCATCCTTATTTCTTTGATAGAAGAAACCAACTTATGCTTGAAGGAAGATTGAATAATTTTGAAGGATGAAGATGACTTGTTAGATATTTTTTCAAGGGTGTTTGTCACACTCTTAGTGTCACGCCCTGAATTTTCACAAACCCGGAGAGTGAGTGAAATGAATTTAAGAAAAGAAAAGAAAAGAAAATTTAATAAATTCAATTAAACATACATTCATTCCGTTCAACATATATACACGTAAAGCACATTCTATAAATATATCTTACATGTCATTTGAGCTTAAGCCCTTACATCACAAGATACGCCCCAAGGGCCAAATATACTTCAAGGTTCTTTTCCCCTACTTCCTTCAAGACTTAATCAAGTCTCAAGTACCAGGAACGTCATCTGTAATATGTTATCCCATGAATGGGTCAGCGTAACTGCTCGTATGATACAATACTAATGCAAGGAGAAAAATTAAGGCGTGGCATGTGCAAGTGTACATTTATATCTACATGCCATTCAAATCAACCATACCATGTATTGACAATGTGCATGACGCATCCATGCAAAATTTATTGCACACCTATGTCTCAGTTTCACGGATCGCTCTCGAAGGTCAATCGAGTACCACACCTGTTTCACGGACCGCTCCCGTCGGATCAATCAGGCACCGAATACAATGGCCAATTTTGGGATTTTTCACCATAGGATCTACACCCTCATAATACATAGCACTAAGTGCTCAACCCACACTATGCTTTCAAGGAATCATACCATGCCAATATGCTTTGATTCCACCATGAAATAATGCAGTCTCAATGAAGCATTTTTACCAACACATGGAGCATGCTTTAAATAATGCATTCTACTCAAAGCAACAATAATATTTGAATCACAAAACTTCTTCCACAAGTATGTATGCTATACACAATCAATTTAAACACATACTCAAGTCACCTATTCCCAATCTTAACAATTTTCTAAGAACATAAATCACGTACGGCACCAACACATAGAATAAATCATAACTCCAAAGAATAACAAAGAACACACAAGCACATAAACAATTAACTCTAGGTTTTGTTTTAAAGCAACCATTTCCTATGTGATTTTCTAACATCAAATAAACATATGAATCATTCAATCAGCATGGAAATCACTCCTAAACTTAATCTTATTCCTTACTTAGCAAAATATCATACTTAGATGGGTTTTCTTCAACCCTATGGAATCGTGTCCACTGTGCAGTCGAACCAATCGGTGAAAAATGTAGTCCTCTTACTATATCTGTCTAAAAGGTCAAACTGCCTTCTCCTTTCCTCTTGCGTTCCTATGATTCAAGAAATGCACCTTAGTCTATTATATAAATAGTCTATGCTATTCATCAAATTTTATGTCTCTTTACTATTGGTATCTCTTTTACTTGAATAGACTCTACCATTGAATCCGGAACGTCGAACAAAGTTGATTTAGACTTTCACGGAATTTAATTCGGACATTTGTGTTAAAAAGGGTAAAATGGTCATTTTACACTTTTACGGGTTCTTACTTCTCAAGACCTCTTTTCATAAATTGAACTCCATATTTGAGTCTGGAATGCTTGAAATAATAAAAATTCACTACTCTTTTATTTTAATCAGAGTCCGTTTGACTACTTTTCGACTTAGGGGCATTTTGGTAATTTCCCGTTTAAATTAATTATTATTTTATTACTTGAGGTCAAAATCTAATTATCCAAAATTCTGGGTCAATGGCTAATTATCATAAAGTCCTATTCCAATTTGGAACAGCCAAACAACAGATATCTCCTAAACCTTGGATAAGTTATCCTTGTTCTCATTTTCAATTTAATTTCTATCTACTATTCTTGTATCCAAACAGCCCCAAATCAACACTTTTAAAAATCATAAAATTCTTAGACCTAACCCATGGGTGTCTGGGCGGGTCAGCCCGACTCGAACCCATGGCCCAAAAGCCCAAAATTCCCACACGCAAACAGCACATAACGTGCTGCCCAACCGTGCGCCAGTCACCTTCTCCAGCGACGGCAGCCATTTTCCAGCGACGTTTCGATGTCCGACCACTTGGCTCCTCTTCTACTCCTTATGGGCTTTCCATATCTACCCTTGAATTCAGTTTTAGTCATCGAAAGGCCTCAAAAAATAGAGTTGCAGCCAACTCCGGCAAGTTGTCCCAATTTTCGACAAACTGAATTTTCACTTTTTCATAGCTTTTTAGCCATTGTTTTGAGCCCAAATTTCACCTATAAGTTGCTGCAGTCATGGTAAACAATTCTCAATTCATAAAACAAGCTATATCGATCAAAAACTCAATGATCCAGAATTTTTCTTCAAACTTTAAATTGGTTTTTCTCACTCGTTTCTTCACCAAATGAGTTGCGGTTTCTTCCTAAAGTCACCATTTTTCATGCTCTTTAAAACCATGTAATTCTTTCTAAGCTTTAAGCAATTATACATAAAATCTAGCAAATTCGAAACTAGAAATATATAGTAAATTCTCACCTTTTTCTTTCTATTTCTCCTTCATTCTTCTTTTGTTTCTTCACTTCTGAATCTATCAGACCTCACAGTTTCTCTCTTAGCTTCTTTTGATTTTTATTTCCACCTTAGCAGAATCGCATATATATATATATACTTATCTCTTACTTTCTCTCTTTACTTTCTCTCTCTTCCTCCCACTTGCAGCCTACGGTTTTCCCTTTCTTTTCTTCCATTCCTAACTTCCTTTTCTGCTTTCTTTCTTTTCTTTCTGATTTTCATTCAATGCATTGTGTGTTAATCTTTCTATATTACACTCAAAACAGACACTAAGTACACACACACACACTAGTCACACGCACACTGGCATGACAGCCCCATTCCTTGACTTTTCTTTCCTCTTTTCTATTTTCTTTTCTTGATTTCTTTCCTGTTTTCTTTTCTCTTTTTCCTGCTTCTTTGTCTCACTTTGAGATATTATATGTATATTGTATAAGTATCACACACACACAACTCACATATCAATACACACGCACACTGCTACCTTTGTTCTTTTTCTTTCTTTTTACTTGTATTCAGTACCTACATACATATATATATAATAACTTTTTTTTTCAGGTCTCGACATCCTTCCCTCCTTAAAGAAATTTTGTCCCGAAATTTGAAAATGTACCTCTTCGACAAAATTTAGAAAGATCAATACAAAATGCGTTGTAAAATGGAGACGTGTAGCCTTACCCACGGATCCTTCACCTCTCCCTTCGCCAGGCGATGTGGAATGCATTACCCTCTCCCTCCAAAGGAACCTCGTCCACTTGGGCATGCGTGCAGAGGTGTGCAGACATCTCCACACTCCTTGCTAGGGTCTGGTTCTGATCCCATCTGTAATGGCCCACTCCACATGGCACAACACATAATGAAATCCTCAAACATGCTGGCTTATCAATGCCAATTTTTTTTTCCAAATCCATCCAAGCATCATGACCTACCTCAATAATGCAACATAATAATAAAAAAAAAAAAAATTCTCAATGCTCACCTGGATACCTTAAAACCTCTCACACATGTGATGACCATCTAACTAACCTCAAATCAAGCCATGCCATCATCTAGTAATTTATCACAATGTCATCAATATATTACCTGTACTTCGGTGTAATTCAATAATCTAATATCCTCCAAGTACTATAATCATCCACAAGACATCAATAACATAATCTTAAATAAAGGCATCATCATCCACCTTAGTCTATATATAACCGAGACTAAGTGTCATGCATTAATAAAGATTATCCTATTTATTTCAAGCATACATATATTAACTGGATATTCGAATGTAGGACAAAATAGCCTATGTAGTCCAAACATGAAATCTAAACAATATATCAAGGTTCAAGGAAAAAACAAAATATTAGAGAAGGTAAAAAAAAAAAAAATATCTCAATTTGTCTAAGGTTATTCTAATTTATCACCATTCTAATCAATATATTAAATAAAGTCTCATAACAATTGAGATTCTTAGTGAAACTCTTCACCAATTTAAATCATGATTACACATCAACCCTTACACACATGTATCGAAACACACATACATATAAACACATTTAAATATACTCTTATACAAGCATTATCAACAATCAGTCTGTACAAAAGTCATAGTCGCAGTACTATAATGGGTATTAAACTAGTATGCATATATAGAATCAACAAGCAACATTCAATAGCTAACATGTAGCCTACCACATCAGCATCCAAGTATAAGATCCATCCCAAGAATATACATATACATAAGTAAGCATACAATCTGCTATATAGGTAACTAGGTATACATCCAACCCTATGGATATCTAGGCTTATAGCCTATCTCACAGACAACAAGCACATAGTCTAACTCTTAATTTAACTCGGTCTACTACATAGATGTAAGCATCTAATCCCAATGTCATGGTAAGTGATGCTACAGTTTTCGACTCGCAATAAGTATGGGCTCTGTGACCTGTAGAACACTCAGAAAGATGATCAGAGGACCACCGGATTGGCTCCGGCGGTAGCCGCTCCGATGCTTAAGTAAGTAAATGGAATTGAAAGACTATATTGAAAGCCAAAGAATGAGCATAAAAATAAAGCGTACCTTTAGGGTCTAATTTATAGGTCGTGGCCTTCCTAAGTTGATTAGGATTCGACGCCATGAATATAGGGATTTGATCATCAGAGATTGCAGTTACCTTATGGAGTATTGAGTCGTAGATGGAGATAATCATTGATAGTAGTTTCCGTGTTGAAGACTGTTTCCTTATTCCTTGCTTGGCAGTTGTTACGGAAGCCATAAGGTCGGAACCATATGAAATGCTAACTGAATATTGCCCAGAGCATAAGGTCTAAAAGATATGTGCATGAGAACGCCTTGGAGGCTCCGCCTGCACTGTATGACCGAGTTTGTTAGCTCTGTAGGATATATATATGAGATTGCCCTGAAGGCTATGAATGCTCTTTATGACCGAGTTTATCGGCTCTATATGATGTATATATATATATATGAGAATGCCCTGAAGGCTTATGGCTGCTCTGTATGATCGAGAATATCAATTTCTGTATGATCGAGATTATTAACTCTATAAGCGCACGTGTCTCAAGGTGATTGGTATGTCTGTTTGTGGTATATCAGCTACTCCCCCCCCCCCCGAGCCCTAGTTAGAAGCTAGGGCTTAACTAGGGTTATGGGCTTTGTGAAGAGTCATACAGTTTCGTTTCTCCATTTTTTGAGACGTCGGTTTAATGAGTCATTTATTGCGCAGCCGATACTTGAGAAGCCATCATTATTTTCAACCGTTGTGTCGGCTCGTCTTGGGAGGCTCATATTTTGAATGAGTATATAAAGAGAGGGAAAGGTCTTGTATACCTTTCTTCTGCACTTGCATCTACAGTACCAGAGGTTGCCACCGCCATTTGACATATTTTGAAGTTTGAAGGATATCCGGTGTTCATAGTCCTTTCTTGATCTCAGGTTTGATTTTAGTCCCCTTCTACATTCCTTCTCATTTGCTTCGTTTCTTTCTTTTGATCACCATGTCTGGTCTTGAGTCACCCTCTGGATCGGGCAGTCCTTCTAGGGACCGTTCCTCAACTTCAGTTAGTGAATCTTCCTTCTATAGATGATGATGAAAATGAAATAATAGAAGCCCCCTTCTAGTCCGGGGGTTAGGATTGTTGATGCCTTTGATGAGCCCCCGAATAGGGCTGGTGAGACCTCTGGTCGATCCGGTTACAGAGAGGAGGGTGAGAGTGCAATCACCGAAAAAATGTTGAAAGAGTTATGGGAGAAATTTAAACTTCCTTCCAACGTTACTTTTAGGGTCCCTGACTCTCGGGATCGCCCAAGCGATGTCAGAGAGGGGGAAATCTGCGCCCATCTGGCCTGGTTTGAAATGGGATTGACACTCCCCCTTCCTGATATTATAAAAAAATTCTTTTGTTGGTTCGAGCTTTGCCCCGCAGACCTGAACCTTAACAGTTGGAGACATCTGTTGAGCTTCATTGTGTTAGGGCATATGAATAACGTCAATGTGTCTCTTGACTTGATCCGTAGTAATATGGATCTAAAACTTCAGAAGGCGGAAGGCCTTTATTACATGTCTTTTAATAGTGGGTTCAGACCCCTTACTTCCGTGCCCTCTTCCAACAAGACCTGGAAGAAGTGGTATTTCTTCATAAAAGGAGGATGGGAATTCAAGGACTTAGAAGGCCAACCTTCAGCATTCCCTCGAACCACTGGGCGAAAGGGTGAGGCCTAATTTTCCCTGTGGCTGTGTTGACTTCTTTTTGTACACCAATTACTGAACTGATCAATTTCTGTGTTTTTTGTGCAGTTAGGAGCGTGCAGAAAAGATTGAAATTCTCTCCTACAATTCAGAAGCAATACAAGAAGCTCTTAAAGCCCAGCATTCGAAACCATTCCTCTATTGTCAATCCTGATAAATTGATGGCTGCCTAGAGGAATTGAGGAGCTTGCAAGAAACATGATGGCACTGGTGGGAGACCAAGCCATCTTCATCTGTGGCAATGGGGGAGGCTTCTTCCCCAGTGGACCCTTCCATCCTAGGCGAAGAGGATGAGGATACTCTCGATTTCTCTTGACCCCATTAAGGTGGAGAGAGAGGTGCCTGCCCCCATTTCCATGGTCCCCCCGGCCCCGTCCGAGCAATCGGGCAAGGGGGCGTCATCTTCGATGACCCCTGATGCTGTGGGGGCCAAGAAGATTCTGGAGGACTTTTGGGCTAAGGGCTCAAGCAAATTTAGGCCTCAGAAGCCGGAGAAGCTTCTTGCTGACCTGGCTTCTCTTCAAGTCAAGGTAAGTTCTTCGTGTCTTTATCTTCTTTCCCTTTTTTCCAAATGCTTTGGTTGGTACTGAACTGTGTGCTTCGTACGCTGTAGGCTCTGCACACCCTTTCTGCCTTGACGGAGGTCTCTCCTCCTTCAGAGGAGGTTGATCATCTCAAGACCGAGCTGGATGAACTTAGGCTTCAGCTTGGCACTGCCCAGTCGGAGGCCCATGATTCTGCAGAGAAGCTGAAGGAGTTTCAGAATTCTCTGATCGTGATGGAATCAGAGAAGGACCTTGCTATTCAGCGGGAGAAGAGGCTGAAGAGGGAGTTGGACAGCCTGCGGTACGAATTCAACCAGAAGCTTGACGATGCGGTGGAGCAGGCCAAGGTGGACAATGAGATGGAGATGAGGATGGAGTTGGAATGAATGGCCAGCACCCTGATTTTGTTTGGCTTCAACAACTTCTGGGATAGTTTCTTTGCCAAATTTCCCGACTTCGACATATCCTCAATTATGCCTCCAGGGGTTACCCCTCCTGAGGTTACAGTTCCGAGTGAGGTGGTCGAGGTTCTTCATGCCGCTCCTACTGAAGTTGTCATCCCAAATGAGACGATTGATTCTGCTTCTGTCGATCCCCTCCCAGCTGTTGAGCCTGCCGACCAGGCTTGAAATATGCTTAGCTTAGGTTTTTTGCTTTTTGTTTTTTTTTTTTTTTTTTGAACTTTACTGTAATAGACTTCTTTAATGAAACAGTTTTCCTTTATCAAATGTCTTCTCTTGTGCTTGGTTGACCCATGTTGCATTCCTTTGAATTTGTTATTGATGTGAGAAGTTGATGCAAGTAAGGATGTTCTGGATCCCTCCAGATCAACCTCCAAGAATTGGCAGTTATCTTCCGAACTATAGTTGCAATAAGATAATGATTGTAGCATAGTTCTGATTGCTTCTTCCTCTTTGGATGAGGTAGGAAAGCAACTTCTATCTGACATATAAGGATCTGACGATGATCTTGTACCACATATATATTGAGAGTAAATTTCTGAAGAATTCTGAGGCAACTTGTTCTGAACCCAAGTTCTGTAGTAAGAATGGTGTCTTGTGTCTGTTGCTCTGATGATGGAGACTTCTGCCTCCTAAATCATTCAAACCTGGACTGAGATACTTCCGAACTGAAAGCTTCACATGGTCTGTCAAGGATCAACTGGAATAGCAAAGACAATGAGGGTTGTATGTTAGACTGAAGGCCTTTGTATAAAGGTGGATCAGACTTTGTTTGCTTTGATCAGTTCGGTATGCTTGGGGAAGCCTTGTATCTTGTCGCCTAAGTATCCGAAAGGATGATTCTATACGTCATCCATTTATACAGCTGTCTTTTGGGTTTTCGAAAACAACCCTTTATTTAACTGTTGCGACGGTTCGTCTGGGCGACCCTTGGGCTTCGAGGGTCTATATATATGAAGGAGGAGCATAAGGTTGCCCCCTATCTCTTTTACTTGTATTCCCATATTGTTCCCCTATCGAAGAGAATTTGAATGCCTTTTAGAGGCTTACCATTTGCCCGGAGATGATTGACGATTTTCAGTCCGAGTTGGGAATGATTAAACTGTGGCCGAGAGTTAACCTTCCCTTCGATTCAGTATCCAAGGAAGGATTAAAGGAGGCTAAGATCTTCTTGTCCATCTTAGCATCCGGTCGAGATTTCTCCGATGGGAGGTGGACCCTCCTTGATTCAACCGAGGCTTGGAGCATTGGTGATGAAGACGAAGGTGGGATGCCTCCTTCCCTCTGTGTCTTGGCAGAGACCCTTGCTCAAATCAGCTTGGGGTGCTGGCAACTGCTCTGAGGGAGATGAATAGAAGGTTCCCTAAGGCCCAGAGCCCTCATCATCCGTTGGTCTTGAGATCAATGACAGTGATGATGAAATGGCTTGGGTGCTTCTTGATGCAGATTGGGGTTCAGGATTCCTTCCTTTCAAACGGAGCCGGCGGCGGCGGTAATGGAAGTTTGGATCCTGGATCCCTTTCTCATTCGAAGAAGAAAGCCATGATGTCGTATAATGTTTGCCTTTGTTGTAGCTTTTTTGTGTACTTGTTCTGTTTCCAGTCTTCTTGTACTGATGTAAATCTTCTGAATCATCAATAAAATTGAGTTCCTTCTTCTCAAATCTGATGTTCTTTGTATTTGAATGTGCTCTTCTGGAGTTTAAAACACCTTCTTGTGCACTTCTGATACATGACTGTTCTAAGAATAGATGAGAGAAACTTTGTAGAAGTTCTAAATCAAGGTGCTTCGCACCTGCTCAGTACTATAGTACTTGTTGTTTGTTGATAGATAAGCCAAATAATCTAAGTGTCAGATCTGAGGTGTTCTGATCTAGGGAACTTTAGTTTGTAGATGTTCGGAACTTCTGTCTTTGGATGGACTAGACCATAGAATCTGTGTGATAAAGATGAACCAGGCTGAAAAGACTTGTGCATTAGAAATGGACCAAGTCCTGAGACTTGTGCATTATAGATGGACCAAGTACGAAGACTTGTACATTATGGACCAGGCTCTTGAGGCCTGTGCATTTATAGATGGACCAAGTACTAAGACTTGTACATTATGGACCAGGCTCTAGAGGCCTGTGCATTTATAGATGGACCAAGTACGAAGACTTGTGCACTATAGATGGACCAAGTACTAAGACTTGTACATTATAGACCAGGCTCTAGAGGCCTGTGCATTTATAGATGGACCAAGTATTAAGACTTGTACATTATGGACCAGGCTCTAGAGGCCTGTGCATTATAGATGGACCAAGTACTAAGACTTGTACATTATGGACCAGGCTCTAGAGGCCTGTGCATTTATAGATGGACCAAGTACTAAGACTTGTACATTATGGACCAAGCTCTGGAGGCCTGTGCATTTATAGATGAACATACCATGGAAGTAAAAGAAAGAAACATCTCTATTGATAATACTTCCGTAAATGTTCCACGTTCCATGGCCTAGGAATAAGCTTCCCAGCCATGTCTTCTAACTAGTAGGTGGTAGGCCTTACAACCTTCGTTACTTTGTAGGGGCCTTCCTAGTTTAGTGACAGTTTTCCCATAGTGGGATCCTTGGTGTTTTGAAAGACTTTTCTTAAGACTAAGTCTCCGACTTGAAAGCTGACCGTCTTGAGTCCTACCTTGGATTTGTCGACCATTCTCTGCTGATAAGCTCCCATCCTGATGCTGGCTTGATCCCTTCTTTCTTCAAGCAAATCCAAGTTTTCCATAAGCTACTGATCATTGGATTCTTGTTCGAAGGCTTCAGTCCTCAGGGTTGGCATTACCGATCTCAATCGGAATTATTGCTTCTGTACCATAAGCCAATGAGAAGGGAGTTTCAGAGGTGGGAGTTCTTCTGGTTGTTCTGTAGGCCCAAAGAACTCCAGGGAGTTCTTCTGCCCACTTTCTTTGGCCTGTTCCAACCTTTTCTTTAACCCATCAAGGATCGTTCGGTTGGTGACCTCTGCTTGCCCATTTGCTTGTGGATGACCTAGAGAGGCAAAGTGTTGCCTAATATTGAGATTTTCACAAAATTTCTTGAAGCCTTTACCAGTGAACTGTGTCCTGTTGTCAGAGATAATCACACGTGGTATGCCGAACCTGCACACAATGTTCTTCCAGGTGAAGCTCTCGACTTCCTTTTCTGTGATATGTGTTAGAGGTTCGGCTTCGGCCCATTTAGAGAAATAGTCAATGGCTACCAAGAGATACTTCCTGTTTAGAGGAGCCCTTGGTAATGGACCCATGATGTCCATTCCCCATTCGAGCAAATGGCCAAGGACTTAGGAATCGGGATGAGCTCGTGATGAGGCTAATGTTGATATGGGGCAAATCTTTGGCATTTGTCGCACTTCTGAACATACTCCTTAGCCTGCTTTAGCATGCTAGGCCAGTAATAGCCCTGGGACAGAGCTTGGTGAGCTATAGTTCTGCCCCTATTGTGATTCCCGCATATTCCCTCGTGTATTTCAGCCAAAACATATTGTGATTCTTCTGGAGTTAAGCATTTTAACAGAGGTTGAGAATACGACCTTCTGTAAAGCTTATTGTTCAGGATCAGGTATCGAGCCGCTCTGATTCGGATTCCCCTGGCTTTGTTTTTGTCTTCTGAGAGGAGCCTGGATTGCAGGTATTGGAGGATCGGAGTCATCCAGTTCTGGGGTTGTTCAACAATTTGAGCAACCTGGGCTTCCTCTATGCTAAGGTCTTGGCTGATAGGAGATTTTTACTGTGGAGTTTGCTTCAAATTTTAGGCCGGGACGCCATGTTAGCCAAAGCATCTGCTTTGCAATTCTGGCTTCTTTCAATTTTCTGGATAATGAATGTCTGGAAGGAATGCTTCAAGTGGTTCACCAGTTCGGAGTACTAGAGCATCCAATCATCTTTAATGGAAAATTCTCCCAGGACTTGGCTTACCACCAGTTGGGAGTCTGAGAAGACTTTGAGGTTTTGAGCCTCACATTCCAAGGCAAGCTTCATGCCTAAGATTAGAGTTTCATATTCTGCTTCATTGTTGGAAGCTTTGAATCCCAGGCTGACTGCTTTTTCTGACGTGAGCCCATCAGGGGACTGTAGTACCAGGCCTACTCCCGAACCTTGATCGGTTGATGATCCATCGATGTAGAGCAGCCAAGGTTCCCGATGTTTAGATGAGTTGTGCCTTGTCTTGGAGTGTCGGGGTGAATTCGGCAACAAAATCAGCTAAGGCCTGCCCTTTGATGGAGTTTCGGGGTACATATGATATGTCGAATTCCCCTACCTCCACAGACCACTTCACTAATCTTCCTGATACCTCAGGTTTCCTCAGTATTGACTTCAAAGGATAGGCAGTTGGGGTCTCGATTGGATGGGCTTGGAAATAAGGTCGGAGCTTTCGAGCTGATATGACTAGGGCATAGGCCAGCTTTTTTACTTCTGGATATCTTTTTTCTGTGTCAAGTAGTGCCCTACTAACGTAGAAGATAGGCCTCTGTACTCCTCTGTCCTGTCTGACTAATGCGGAGCTGACCACATTTTTAGAAACTGCAAGGTACAAGAGTAGCTTTTCACCCTGTATTGGTTTTGACAGAAGTTCTAGGGAGGCTAGATACTCCTTTAGCTCTTGAAAAGCTTTATCAGCATTCTTCCATCCACTGCAAAGCCTTATTGCCCTTCAGAGCTCTGAAGAAAGGTAGGCAGCGATCAGAGGATTTTGAGATGAATCTGCTTAGTGTCCGCGATTCTGCCATTCAGTGCCTGAATCTCCTTTCTGGTTCTTGGTGACTTCAGTCTGATCAGAGCTTGGATCTGAGTGGGGTCTGCTTCGATACCCCTCTGAGAGACAATGTATCCTAAGGAATTTTCCCTTCGTAACCCCGAAGGTACATTTGGAGGGGTTAAGCTTCATCTTGTGCTGTCTGAGGATATCGAAGGTCTGGGCTAAGTGTTGGAGGTGACTACCTTTCTACAGACTCTTCACCAGCATGTCGTCGATGTATACCTCCATGGTACTGCCGAGCAGTGGGCTGAACATCTTGTTCACCAATCGTTGATAAGTGGCTCCAACGTTCTTTAAACCGAAAGGCATTACTCTGTAGGAGTAGAGCCCTCGTTCGATTATGAAAGCTGTCTTTTCTTGGTCTGGAGGGTACATCTGGATCTGGCTGTACCCAGAGTAGGCATCCATGAAGCTCATGAGCTCATGCCCTACAGTGGCGTCAACTAGTTGGTCTATCCTTGGTAGTGGAAAGCTGTCTTTGGGGCACGCCTTATTGAGGTCTGTATAGTCAATGCAGACTCTCCACTTGCCGTTTTTCTTTTTGACCAGCACGGTGTTGGCTAGCCACTCGGGATAGAATACTTTTCGAATTATCTTGGCTTCAAACAGCCTCTGGACTTCTTCATTTATAATCCGATGCTGTTCAGGAGCAATCGATCTTCTCTTCTGTCTGACTGGTGGATGATCTGGATCTACCATCAGCTTGTGAGTTATGAGGCTAGGGTCTATACCCTCCATGTCTCTAGTTCTCCCAAGCAAATATAGAGAGGTTGTCTTTCAGAAACCTAACTATGTTCTCCTGCTTGATGTGCGTCAGATCTGGGCCGATACACAAATGACGCCCCTCTGCTTCTGAATTGACCAACACTTTGATGGGCTCACCAACAGGTTTGGCTCGGATGTCTCGTCCCCTTGGGCTCAAGGGGTTCTTCAATGCTGGATGGGCAAACTTCCACCTCGGGAGTGTGGGTGAGAACTAGATCTGCATAGTCCCGAGTGTACTATAATTGCTATTTGGGGGCCTTCTCCTTGAGGGCAATAGCATGGCAATCCCGGGAGGTTGGCTAACACCCTCTGACAGAGTGAACGTTCTGGTTGTGGACGTACTTCAGACACTGATAGAGGGTCGAGGTGACCGCCCCTATCTGGTGCAACCAAGGTCTCCCGATTATGACGTTGTAGGGAGATTTCATATTCAACACCATGTACTCCGAGATGGTGGTCTTCTGCCCTTCACCCTCTCCTATAGTAGTAGGAAGGTCGATTCTCCCCAATGGGGTGCTGAGATTGCCATCAAAAGCTGCCATCACGGCAGTGGTGGGCTTGATGTTGTCGTGGTCCATTCCCATCTATTTAAGTGGCTCATGGAACAGTATGTTGACGGAGCTGCCAGTATCGACTAGGACTCTCCTGATCTAGAAGTTGGCGATTTTGAAAGTGATGATGAGGGCATCACTGTGAGGGCAGTGTACCCCTGCTAGATCTTGCTCAGTGAATTGGATCTCCGGTGCTGGCTTGAGCCTCTTTTCCACGTTGGAGATTTGTAATACGTTCGGGGCAGCTCTGGCCTCCCGAGCATATCTCTTTCTTGGCCTGTTGGACATTTCTGTGATAGGGGAGTCAGCATGAAGGACGTAGATGACATGGTCGTTCTGCCTCTGAGGCTCGTTTCGTCCTTCCCTCTGCTCCTGCCTCTGCTCGGGCCTCTGGTCTGGCCGTTGTTGAGGCTTGTCTTCTTAGGGGTTCTGTCTTCCGTCTAGCTTGACGAACTCCTGCAGACGTCCCTTTTTTATGAGCTGCTCTATCTCATATCAGGAGGGTCCTGCATGTGTTAGTTATATGTCCATGATCTTTATGGAAATTACAATACTTACTTTGGTCCCGAAGACTGGGATCTCTTTTGATTGGTTCTGGCCACCTCAAGGTTCTCTGATCTCGAATCTGCCGGAGTACCTGGTTCGGTGTAGTGTTCAGAGGAGTGAAGTTAGTAAACTCCCTTGGTTCGGAATTGTACACAGCTCTGGGTGCTGTTCTTTTCTCTGGGCTCCTGGCCTTCTTCTTGCTGGAGTCTCTTCTGTGGTCCTCCTTCTTTGGATTATCCCTCTAGGTCTGATCTTTGCCCTTCTGGGACGTGCGGTTGGCTTCTTCCAGGTTGATATATTTTCTGGCCCGATCCATTAATGCCGCCATGTCGGTTGGGGGGCTCTTTGTCAAGGAGTCTCTAAAGCCACTGTGGGCAAGCCCAGCAGTTAAGGCAGCTACAAGGAATTTTGGGCTGCAGTCAGTGATCTCCGTGAGTTCGGCATTGAAGCGCACAATGTAGGCTTTGAGGGACTCCTCCTTAGTCTGCTTGACATTTAACAGGAACTCTGGTCCCCTTCTGAGCCTTCTGCTGGTCATAAACCTGTCCAAGAATTGTCTATCCGAGCTCGTAGAAGCTGGTAATTGAGTTCGGAGGGAGGTTGTGGAACCACTTCAGAGTAGTTCCCTTCAAGTTGGTGATGAAAGTTCGGCACATGAAAGCATCAGAGGCCCCGTGGAGGGCCATTGTATGCTGGTAGTGCTAGAGATGATCTCCTGGATCTCCAGACCCATTGTACAGGGTGAACTTTGGCACCATGAACTTTCTAGGCCTTTCTTCTAACATAATGGCGTGAGTGAATGGGGTGGCCAGTCTTCCGAGCAGACTGGCCAACTCGTCTTGCTCTGGAGGGTTCTGAGGTCCTCTCAAGGCAATTGTTCGGTCCATAGACTCGGTAATTTCCTCTACCCTCTGCGGGTCTCTGAGTCTGACATCTTGCGAACCCTGCCTGACAGCCTCGGCTTCAGGGTAGTAGGGTTGAGTACGCCCTTCGGACGGAGGAGGGTTCTGAACTGAAGGGATTGGTGCTGCATGGGGATGAGGCTCCTGTGGTGCCGGATGTGCTCCCGAAGCCCTTGGAGTTGGGGCTTGAGTAGTGCTCCGGTAATGGACGTTAGGAACGAAGGCTGATGTTCCTCAGCCCGAAGCTGCTGACTGTTGTGGATCTCTACCAATGCGGGCAACACCCTGGGGGTGCCTGGGTTGGTTATTCGGAGCCTGCTCATGGGGTTCTTCATTCTCCGTGGTAACAGGAGGTTGAGTTCCCGCAGCAATGTTGACCGGCGGGTTAGGAGGACTCGTCCCTTGGTTTTGTGTAAGCGTTGCCAATGTTTTGATGATAGCAAGCAACTGCTCCTGCGCCAGTTCATTGTGTCGTTTGATCGATTCGATCTCTTGTCGCATGGGATTAACCGTCGGCCCCCTTGCTCGTGGAGCAGGCTGCCAACGCTGAGAGCTTTACGGAATCTGAGTATTCTGTCGCGGTCGGAGATTTGGGGCCATAGTTTTCCGGTGAGGAAAGAGATGAGTTTGTGAATAGAGCACTTGGAGATTTGTCGTTCCCACAGTCGGCGCCAAACTGATGCTGCACTTTTCGACTCGCAATAAGTATGGGCTCCGTGACCTGTAGAACACTCAGAAAGATGATCAGAGCACCACCGGATTGGCTCCGGCGGTAGCCGCTCCGATGCTTAAGTAAGTAAATGGAATTGAAAGACTATATTGAAAGCCAAAGAATAAGCATAAAAATAAAGTGTACCTTTAGGGTTTAATTTATAGGTCGTGGCCTTCCTAAGTTGATTACGATTCGACGCCATGAATATAGGGATTTGATCATCGGAGATTGCAGTTACCTTGTGGAAGTATTGAGTCGTAGATGGAGATAATCATTGATAGTAGTTTCCGTGTTGAAGACTGTTTCCTTATTCCCTGCTTGGCAGTCGTTACGGAAGCCATATGGTCGGAACCATATGAAATGCTGACTGAATATTGCCCAGAGCATAAAGTCTGGAAGATATGTGCATAAGAACGCCTTGGAGGCTCCGCCTGCACTGTATGACCGAGTTTGTTGGCTCTGTAGGATATATATATATATGAGATTGCCCTAAAGGCTATGAATGCTCTTTATGACCGAGTTTATTGGCTCTGTATGATGTATATATATAAGAATGCCTTGAAGGCTTATGGATGCTCTGTATGATCGAGATTATTAACTCTGTAAGCACACGTGTCTCAAGGTGATTGGTGTGTCTGTTTGTGGTATATCAGTAAGCATGGTAGATATAGATGAATGAGATGCATTAAAATCTATCAGTACGCTAGCCCATAAACTAAACACAAGGAATGTACCTCGAACCACTAAAGGTTTAGAAGTAGGTGCCTCAGGTGTGGCTGCTGCATAAACACAACCTTGAGTAGTTTAGGCCCTGCCTACCTCCCTCTATCTGTCCCTGTTGACCTCCTTCCCTCTGTTCAGGAGCTCTAACACTCTGTGCGAAGGGTGCAAGCTGGAAATATGGTGCCAGAGGTCTATGGCCTAATAGTGGCTGTGGCAAAGGTGGCTGAATGAACTGATAGTAATACGACCTCTACGAGCCCTATGAAGTCTGCCCCTGAAAACAGTTGGCCCTCTCATGGCCCATCTGGTGGCAGGTATAACAAAGCTGGGGTGCTCTCCACCCTTGACCCTGTACAGGAGGCAGAAGTAATCCATGGCTAGATCCAACCCCCTATCCCCAACTGTAGTCCCTCTGAGGGCAAGTGGCCATCTTATGACCAGGCTGTCCTCACCAATAACAAGTCAGGGGTCTCTGGGATACTCTCCCTTGAGAAGTAGTAGGCATAGTAGGTCGAGGGGCTAGAGATTGAATGAGTCTCTGTTGTGTCTGTGCAAAAGAAATACGAACTCGGTACCTCTTCGATGGTCTCTTACCAGTGTATGCCGAGACAGGTGTAAGTGTCTGTGTAGAAGAAGTACTAGCTCGGTACCTCTTCAATAGTCTCCTACCAGGGTATGCTAGGGTAGGTGTAGGTGTCTATACAGAAGAATTACGAACTCGACACCTTTTCTGTGGTCTCGTTGGATCTCTCTTTGGAGACATGTGTCTACAAGTCGAAGGAGGAAAATTAATACTCTTTTTCACTTTAGACATAGGTGTTAAAAGAACACTAAGAAGGTACTTGTCAACACTTCACACTTCATAAGTAACAAATATAATATGTTATGACACACTTGCCTAATCTACACTTATATAACTCATGTCAACCATCTCCCTCTATTGTTTACACTAAACAATTAACACCGAGTTCTAACACAGCCTTTTGCAAGGAAGGAATTCATTTAAACGATACAATATACGCATACTCTAGTTATGCTAGTGTTTAACTAGCCTACCAATACTCAACCCTAAGTGAATGCCATCCAAAAATAATACATCTCTCCACAAAAGAGTTTAACACAAGAATATCTCTATATCCACTATCCAGTCCATACACAAAAAAATCTCCACAAGTCTAAATTCTTATTTTAGCATTCTAAGATCTTATGTGTCTTTTAATTTACGGTTTACTACCTCACTAGCACTTGTTCATTTTAGGTTTTTATAATTCTTTTATTATTTCTTACTTTTATAGCTAGGTAATAACACTTCATGGATCACAACTCCTTTTGTTACTGGCTGATGGGGCGCCATCCATCAACTGTAACGCAAGACTTGAGACCAATCCAGTCTGTATAAATATCACAGTCATAGTACTATAACCCATGAATATCAGATACTAACCTAGCATACATATAAATATACGAGAACACAACCGACCAGGTAGATGACTAGGTTTATAGCCTATCTCATAAATAACTAGGCATACGACCTACCATATAGATAACTAAGTGCACAACTTATATCACAAATAACTAGGCATACGGCCCATCCCATAAAATATACGGTCTATCACATAGACATGAGTTTCTAATCTTAGTTAACCATTATATCAAATAATCTTATACTCTCGGTCAATCGGGAAATCAAGTATAGTGCATACCCGTGCACACCAATGCAACAAGTGCACATAAAATATACCACCCAAACTAGCCCAAATAATTTAAGGTCTAAACTTCTCCCATTGTCCCTAGGTATGCGAACCTATGCTCTGATACCACGTTGTCACGCCCCGAATTTTCACAAACTCGGGGAGTGAGTGAAATGAATTTAAGAAAAGAAAAGAAAATACAATTTAATAGATTCAATTAAACATACATTCATTCCCTTCAACATATATACACGTAACACACATTCTATAAAGATATCTTACATGTCATTTGGGCTTAAGCCCTTACATCACAAAATACACCCCAAGGGCCAATTATACTTCAAGGTTCTTTTCCCCTGCTTCATTCAAGACTTCATCAAGTCTCAAGTACCAGGAGCAGTCATTTGTAATATGATATCGCACGAATGGGTCAGTACAACTACTGGTATGATACAATACTAATGCAAGGAACCAAATTAAGGCGTGGCATGTGCAAGTGTACATTTATATCTACATGCCATTCAAATCATTCATACCATGTACTGACAATGTGCATAATGCACCCATGCAAACTCTACTGCCACACCCATGTCTCTGTTTCACGGATCGCTCCCGATGGTCAATCGAGTACCACACCTATTTCACGGACCGCTCCCGTCGGGTTAATCAGGCACCGAATACAATGGCCAATTTTGGATTTTTCACCACAGGATCTACACCCTCATAATACAACCCACACTATGCTTTCAAGGAATCACACCATGCCAATATGCTTTGATTCCACCATCAAATAATGCAGTCTCAATGAAGCAATTTTACCAACACAAGGAACATGCTTTAAATAATGCATTTTACTCAAAGCAATAATAATATTTGAATCACAAAACTTCTTCCACATGTATGTATGCTATACACAATTAATTTAAACACATACTCAAGTCACCTATTCACAATCTTAACAATTTTCCAAGAACATAAATCATGTACTGGCCCCAACACATAGAATAAATCATAACTCCAAAGAATAACAAAGAACACACAAGCACATAAACAATTAACTCTAGGTTTTGTTTTAAAGCAACCATTTTCTATGTGATTTTCTAACATCAAATAAACATATGAATCATTCAATCAACATGGAAATCACTCATAAACTTAATCATATTCCTTACTTAGCAAAATATCATACTTAGATAGGTTTTTCTCAACCCTATGGAGTCGTGTCTGCTGTGTCAGTCGAACCAATTGGTGAAAAATGCAGTCCTCTTACTGTATCTATCTAGAAGGTCAAACCGCCTTCTCCCTTCCTCTTGCGTTCCTATGATTCAAGAAATGCACCTCCAGTCTATTATATAAATAGTCTATGCTATTCATCAAGTTTTATGTCTCTTTACTATTGGTATCTCTTTTACTTGAATAGACTCTGCCATTGAATCTGGAACGTTGAACAAATTCGATTTAGGCTTTCATGGAATTCAATTCGGACATTTGTGTTAAAAAGGGCGAAATGGTCATTTTACACTTTTAAAGGTTCTTACTTCTTGAGACCTCTTTTTTCAAATCGTATTTCATAGTTGAGTCCGGAATGCTCGAAATAATAAAAATTCACTACTCTTTTATTTTAATCGGAGTCTGTTTGACTACTTTTCGACTTAGGGGCATTTTGTTTATTTTTTCTTTAAATTAATTATTATTTTATTACTTGGGGTCAAAATCTAATTATCCAAAATTCTGGGTCAATGTCTAATTATCATAAAGTCCTAATCCAATTTGGAACAGCCAAACAACGGATATCTTCTAAACATTAGATAAGCTATCCTTGTTCTCATTTTCAATTTAATTTCTATCTACTATTCTTGTATCCAAACAACCCCAAATCAACATTTTTAAACTTTTAAAAATCATAAAATTCTTGGACCTAACCCATGGCCTAGAAGCCCAAAATTCCCACACGCAAGCAACTACATAGCGTGCTGTCCAGCCGTGCGCCGATCACCTTCTCTTGCGACGGCGGCCATTTTTCGATGACGTTTCGACGTCCGACCACTTGGGTCCTCTTCTACTCCTTATGGGCTTTCCATATCTACCCTCGAATTCAGTTTTACTCACCGGAAGCCCTCAAAAAATGGAGTTGCAACCAACTCCGACAAGCTGTCCTAATTTTCTAGCGAATTGAATTTTCACTTTTTCATGGCTTTTTAGCCATTTTTTTGAGCCCAAATTTCACCTACAAGTTGCTACACTCATGGGCAACAATTACCAATTCATAAAACAAGCTAAATCGATCAAAAACTCAATGATCCAGAATTTTTCTTCAAACTTTAAATTGGTTTTTCTCACTCGTTTCTTCACCAAATGAGTTGCGGTTTCTTCCTAAATTCACCATTTTTCATGCTCTTTAAAACCATGTAATTCTTTCTAAGCTTTAAGCAATTCTACAAAAAATTCAGCAAATTTGAAACTTGAAATATATAGTAAATTCTCACATTTTTCTTTATATTTCTCCTTCCTTCTTCTTCTGTTTCTTCACCTTCTGAATCCTCAGACCTCACAGTTTCTCTCTTAGCTTCTTTTAATTTTTCTTTCCACCTTAGCACAACCGCATATATATATATATATATATAATTTTCTATCTCTACTCTCTCTCTCTTCCTGCCACTTGTAGCCCACGGTTTTCCCTCTCTTTGCTTCCCTTCTTGACTTCTTTTTTTGCTTTCTTTCTTTTCTTTCTAATTTTAATTCAATGTATTTTGTTTTAATCTTTCTATATTACACTCAAAACACACACTAAGTAACACACACACTAGTCACACGCACACTGGCATGGTGTAATAACTTGAAAAATTTTTTTTTAATAAATAAAATTTTCAAGTTATTATTATTATTATTATTATTATTATTATTTTATGAGTTGTGTGAATATATAAATATACATGTATGCATGTGATATGAATGTATCTATGTAGGTATTTGTAAGTGTGTATTTAAATTGTTAAATCATGTGTATATGTATGTATATATATATATATATATGTGTGTGTCAGGTGTGTGCCGTGTGTGTGTGTATGTATTGAGTGTTGCATACTCAAGAGAGCATGACTTGAGGTTGTGTGTGGCAGTGGGTGTGTAAGGGTTAGGTGGGTGCATGAGTGGGATTCTGTGTATGTATACGTGAGTGAAGAGAGTGGGGAGGAGCAGATCTGTCATGAGGGTTAGAGAGAGAAAGAGAGAAATATAGAGAGAGAAAGTGAAGAAAGGAGGAAGGAGAAGGAGGAGAAATTGCAGGCAACCTTGGCCACCCTAGACACACCAGAGGAGAACTAGAAACCAACTAAAGGGAGAGAGGACTTCACTGTCAAGGTAAAGATCCGAAACCCATTTTCTTTCTCTCTCTAGAAAATCGCCCTTATATATATTCGGTGTTGTGATGTATTGATTAGATTGAATTCTTAAGTCTTGTAGCATATGGAAAATGGAATAAAATGCAAAAGAAACCAACCAAAATGGGTGAGAAATGAGAGAGAAAAAAGGAGTAGCAGGTCACGGCCATGGGGGATAGATCTTGATATTTTATGTGTGAAACATTGTCTACATGATGGGAAAATAACCTCCTAAGGTGCAGGAACTATTTGGAGTTTAAATTAATCAAAACCAGTGAGGGAAAATAGAGAAAAGTGAGTTGGCCGGAGGTTTGACCGAGAGGTTGACCCTCTATTTCGTGAAAATCTAATGGGTTGAGTCCAAAACCGACCCTAGATATGAAACCTACATGAAAAATTGAAGAAAACCATGTTTTTAAAACTTGAAAAGTCCACCGAAAAATGGTCGCCGGATAAGGCGCCGGAACCCTACTGGCCCATCGCCGGAAAATCGGGGACGAAGAGGGGGCTGATCTGGGCTTGGGTCAGGTCGGTTCGGGTCGGCTTGGGCTTGGGCCGGTCCGCCCCTGTCACGTGTCGCTCCCCTGTTTTAAATTAAAAACCCAATAGGTCTGTTTGGCTACAAGGATAAGAAATTAGAAATTAGGATTAAATGGGAACAGGGATATCTTATCCCTGTTTTGGGATTAGCCACTGTTTGGCTATCCAAATTGAGAATAAGGGTTTTCTAAAATTACAAAATTGCCCCTAGACTTTTAAAAATTACAAACTTGACCCTGAACTTTGGAGAAATTACAGTTAGGCCCACCAGAATTAAATATTAATAAAATATTAATTAAATTAATTAATTAATTAATTAATAAGTTAATTTAATTAATTAAATATTCAAAAATATCCCGGAGTCCAAACGGGACGAGTCATTAGTGTATTTTACTATCTCGACCATTCTGAAGCCAATGGTGAGGTCCATTTTATGAGACGGGGTCCCGAAAAATAAAAGACATGTAGCAACATATAAAATTACCAAAATGTCCCCTGAATTGAAGTACAGTCAAACGAACTCCGAATTAGGTAAACAAATAGTGGAAACTTTATTATTTCGAGCATTCCGGACTCAACCGTGGAGTCCGATTTGTGGAAAGAAGTCTCGAAGTGTAAGGACCCGTAAAAAGTGCAAAATTACTGTTTTGCCCTTTTGAACCCAGATGTCCGAATTCAGTTCTACGAAAACCTAAACTTATTTTCTTCAACGTCTCGGATTCAATAGTAGAGTTTAATTTAGCAAAATAGAAGCTTATAAGCTAAAGACATAAAATTTGATGAATAGAATAAATTCAAATGACAATGAATTGAGTTACCTGTTATAATTTTAGGGACACGAAAGGGCAAGGAGAAGGTGATTTGACCTTTGGTATTCTCACAGTGATCCTACTATACTACGAGTACACCTTCCAGTGTTGAGGTCGATTTACAGGTACGATATATTGTGCTAAGTAAGAAATAGAATTAAGATTAGGAATACTTGATTTGCTGCCTTGATTGTTCACTTGTTGCTTGAATGTTTACATGCTTATGTGTTCCATGCTATCTTGCTGATGTTGGGTGATGATGTGGAAGATGATTATGTGTATATTGAATGTGTTAGTGTAGTGTGTGAATCACATGCTTGCAGAACTGTAAACATTATGAAATATGTACTTGAAAGCATGTTTTATGTATGAATGAGATGCATCATTGAGATTGCATTATGACATGATGAGATCAGAGCATATTGGCATAGTGTGATTCCTTGGACATGGCGTGGGTAAGCATTTGGTGCTTTGCATTATGAGGGTGCAGATCCTGTGGTGAAAAACCCAAAATCGGCTATTAGGTACTTGCGAGCCTGACGGATTCCGGACCGTGAAAGCGAGACATAAGTGGCGGTACTCATGCCAGCGGAGAATGACCGTATCATGAGACATGAGTGGCATAGAGTTGCATGGGTGTGTCACGCATGCTACTCATATACTGTATACTGTTTATATACTGCCATCATGATATCGAATGCCATATAGAAATAACTGTACACTTGCACATGCCACGACCTTAGTTTTGTTTCTTACATTAGCATTATATTGTACCAGCATGTTGAGCTGACCCCTTTAGTGGGGCAAACATTTCAGATGATGTCCCAGCTGTACGAGACATAGAGACGGTCTGATTGGGGATTATGTTGGGCCCAAGGGGCGCTTTTGATATTGTGTAAGGGCATAAGCCCGAGACTGTATTTTATTTTGTATGTTGTGAACAAATGGACCAGACCTTATGTATGTATCAAAACAGCATGTAGAATGTATGAGATCATCCTTAATTATCTTTTATTCCTTTATTATTTTATTTCTTTTTGTCTCGTTACTCACGCCTCGGGTTCGCTAGAATTTGGGGCGTGACACATGGCAACCCCTTTCCTTGACTTTTCTTTCCTCTTTTCTATTTTCTTTTCCTGATTTCTTTCCTGCTTTTCTTTTTCTCTTTTTCCTGCTTCTTTGTCTCACTTTGAGATATTATAAGTATATTGTATAAGTATCACACACACACAACTCACATATCAGTACACAGGCACACTACTCCCTTTGTTCTTTTCCTTTTTCTTTTTCTTTCTTTTTACTTGTATTTCAATACTTACATACATATATATATATATAATAACTTTTTTTTCAGGTCTCTACACTTATCTAATTTAAGTTCTTCATAAAATTTTATTCTTAATTCCTTCTTTTCAATTTCATAAGCCTCTAAGAATGATTTGAGGATTCCTACCTATCCCATTAAAGTATTTCTCTCTTACTCTAAAATTTCAAGTTTTTCTAAAAGAATGGCCTTAACTTCTTCAAGTTGACTTAACATTGTTTGTTCAACTTGTAAGGCATCTTTTTCTTTTTCACTCAACTTTAGTTTCTTGACTAATCTCATAGTAGCCTTCTTGAGCATTGAGAAATTCTTTAGATAATTGCCTGTAAGCCATTTCTATATATGTTTCAATTTTACCTTCACAAATCTCAAGATAATCACCCTTCATTGTTCACACTTATTGAAAATCAATCAATTACCTTTGAAACATAGTTATCAGAACTAGACCGGAACCCCGACCGGTTTGGTATTTTGTTTGGATCATTTTTGTAATTAACCCAGATTAAACAGGCATGGATCGGATAAATCGAACAATTTTTTACTAAACTGGCCAATGAACCAACACCTAAACCGTGTGGAATGCATAGGAATTCTTAAATTATTCAAAAATCATAAACCTTACGCATTGAACTCCTAAAGCCATTTGGAATTATAATGTATTGGAACTCCTAAAGTTGTAAGTAAGGTAATTAATGCATTGTGTTATATTAGGTGATTAATGCAGTATGATAATTGAAGAATTGTATGTTATATTAGGTAGTTAATGTATTAGAATTTGGAATTCCTAATGCCCTAAGGAAATTCCAGCCGTATATTATGTGTTATATATTTTTTTAAAATGTTGACCTAAAGATTCCAACATAGGCATTTGGATGGAAAATAACTTGGCCAATATTTTATTATGATAATATTTATGAATTTTAATATATATTTAATTAAAATAAGGGGAAAATACTAAAAATTCCTTAAAATAATTTTTTGCAATCCAAAAAGTTTATGATATATTTTTTCTATCTAAAAGATCCAAAAAGAAACTTTTAATATAAAAAAATCCAATTGTTAACTTTCATTTTAACACTATTAAAAAATATTATTGATTAAACTAAAATAAACTTTAAGATACATTTTAAAAAAAGACTAAATAATAGATACAACAAATTCTTCATTCAAAAAAAAAAAAAAACATAACATTTTTTATTTATCTAGAATACCTAAAAGATAAATTTTTACTTTATAAAATGTTATCATTTTTTGTGATTGAAAAATTTATTTTATATATTTTTTAGTATTTTTTTCTAAAATGTATCTTGAAGGCCATTTTAGTAAAATCAGTAATATTTTTTAGCAGTGTTAAGATATAAGTTAACAATTGAACTTTTTTTGTATTTAAAGTTCCTTTTTTGGACTTTTTAGATAGAAAACAAATGTATCATAGATTTTTTGGACTGAAAACTTTATTTTAGAGACTTTTTAGTACTTTTTCCAAAATAACTACTTAATATAATATATTTTTAAATATATCAATTATAAAATCAGTTGAACCGGTTAAACCATCAGTTGAACCAGAGAATCGTGAACCAGTCACTTCACCGGTTCATTATCTGGTTCGGTTCTGATAATTATGCTTTGAAGGAAGGCTTTGATACCACTTTGTTTGTGCTTAGGTCCCGGTGTGACACTAACTTAGAAGGAGAGGTGAATAGGTATGTTCAATTTTTCAATATATCCAAATCTTCAACCACAACACTACTAACTACTTCAAATGAAAAAAATACGAGAATTACAACTACAATTAATATTCAATTAATGTCTATAATTCAATCAATTATTTCAAGGCTTCAATTATGCAATCAATAAGTGTTGATCAATACATACTATTCAACTAAGTCTAATTGAATCATGAGTTCAATTTTAGTGTTAATTCCACAATTCAACTCAAAATTCAACTATGAGCTCAATCAACAATTCACCAATTCAATTTGCCAATCAATATTTTCAATTTACAATTTCATATTCAATGAACATAATCATGAAAACCTAATTTTCAAGTGTGCGGAAGCGATTATATCTAGAAAATTACGAATTGTAAAGACAGAGATAAAAAAAGGTGCAAACCACAATGATGATGAAGAAACCACCTTGGAAAACTATCATTGGTGGAAAACTCCAAAGCTGGCCAATGCTCGGGGAAGCAATTCAAAATGATCGAGATTGAACTACACGTAAACTAGACATAATCTAAGTAACTCTAGCACCATTCCACGTATTCACGCCGTAAACCTGCCTTGAATCTACAAGCTTCCCATAGATGAATTCTCCATACAACCGAATCCTCCTTCAGTCTCGAACTCTTCCGATTGGGCCTCTCACAATTGTGAATACACACAGCCTTAGTATCTACCGATTGTTCAATGTCGAATCCTCAAGGTTAAACTCTCTTCTCCAATGGTGAAATCAAGTGGATTAGGGCTCTTTGTGATGATTAGGATCATGTGAAATTGATCAAAATCAATCGATGAATTGAGTAGAGAAATGCATGATATTCAATATATGATGTTCTCTCAAGGAAGCTTTCTTAGATTTAACAATTTCAAAGCTCTCTCAAATATGAACTTTCTCTACTTTGTTCTCTCTCACAAAAATTGAATTTTTGTGACTTTATAATTGAAAGATCGGATCTCAAAAGCTGCTTGATAACATAAATTTTTGTTAGGAATACTCGTTCAAACCAGTAAGAAACGAATATCAAACGAGCAAAGATCAGAGGTTGTAGCTCTTCGTTTAATTCAGATCATTCAAACGAATGAAAACAAGCAAACCTAGCCTCAGTTGTTTGTTCGAACGAGCCACTTGATTCATTCAAATGAGCAATAGTAGGTTGCTCATCTTCAACTTGTCTTGTGAAATCAATTTCCCTACGATTTTGAAATATGCATATTTGGGAAGATTGTTTCACAAACACAAGACCACTGCACACGTGATGTTAAAAAGACACTATATGCTATGCATGGAATGTGAGAGTGTGTGAAATCCAAATCACAACAAAAGCTCAAATAACTCAATTATCCTTCAAGTACCAAGGTGTCCAGTAGACGATCACGGCAATGAAGCTTGAACCTTCTTAGCGTGGAACGGGCATTGAGGTACACTAAGCCTAGAACTAATATGTGATTACCTTGAAAGCACGTTTTGTCAAAATTTGGATTAGCCAATTATAACAATGGACCCCATGGTCTTAACCAATGATAGTTTTTTTTTCAACCTTAAACTAGTTAAGCTTTCCAAAATGTAATGTGTTTGGGTTTTTTTTTTTTCAATATACTCTTATTTATTTAAAATAGAGTTTAACAAAAATTATTTTAAAGACTCGCCAAACAACCAAACATGTATATCCTCTGTAATTCTTACAAATTAAAATTATTTTTTTTCTAAAATAAAAAATTACTCATCAAGAGTTAAAATTATTATTTTTTGGATGAAGTAAAATACATTGCAATTGAAGTATTTTTATACCCATAAGTCATGAATTGAAATATATGAGTACAGTTGACCCTTTTATAATTAATATTTAATAAGTTATTAATTTGTAATAATTAATAAAATTTGAACGAAACAACTTAATTCTACGGTAGATAATTAATAATTCTATTACTTAATAATTAGTATTTTTTAAAAAATTATAGTATTAATTATTAAAGAAATAAAATAGTTATCTATGTACTTATTTATCTCATTTATGATATGTCTTTCTAATTATATTTATTAATTCAACATAATTAAATTCAAAATTATTACAAGTAAAAAAATTATGATATCAAGAAACAATTCTTTATTTGAAAATGTTATTAAAAGTTTTTTATGTTTTAAGTTGATTTATATATATATATATATATATATATATATACACACACATTATAAAAATTAAAATGTCGTTGAAAAGTTACATATAAAATCTTATTTTTATATCGAAAATTATTTACCTGTAAAAAATACTTATTAATTTATAAAAATATGAGAAAAATCATATAATTATTAATTCTAATACTTAATAAATTTGTAATCATTCATTTTTAATAATTATAAGATAGGTGCATTTAATCTCACTTTTACTTTTATTTATAATTGTTTTTTTTATGGATTGGTAAAGGGGTATTCGGGGTCAGCTTACGCGCATCAAACACCAGATTAAGTTCCCCTTCCCGTGATAGCCAGACCTATACTTTAAGGTCTAGCTGCCGAGATTCGGCGTAGATAGGACTCGAATTCGAAATGCTTGAGTTTTATCCTCAACATCTTTACCGCTCAGCCACACCTCGAAGTGGTATTTATAAATATTTTTTAAATAGGGCTTTTAACCTTATTTTTTATTTATAAATATTTTACAGTACAATACAATTTATTAGTGTGGGTAAAATTTTGCCCAAATTGAATCTGCATGAGGAAGAAATACAAGGGGCAATTATGAATCAGTCACTTATTTAAGATGAAATTAGGATTCAATCAATGTTAGAGGTAGAATTAGGAAAAACTCTACCTTTGTCGACTAAATTGAAAAGACATCAACTTTTACTGTTTACTACATTTTAGTCCAAAACTACCCTTTTAATGGGTTGTGAAAATGTCTGTTTTGCCCATATAACAAACAAACTTCTATATCTCTAATGTTTACAGAAAAACTCTTTGGTTAGACTTCGTCTTTCACATTCATAGAAGACTTCTTGCCTTAATGATAGATCAAACATTGTTACTAGGTCATTTATAATTCGTTCTCATATTTTCTTCTTCATTCTTAACTTTTCCTCTTTTATTTTCTCTTTCAAATCCTCGATATATACACAAACACTATATATATTTATATATGAACAATGTGAGTTTATATGTATATGTGTGTGTGTGTTTTCTGTTCGTGTTTGTGTGTATATACATGCTACATATATGTGAAAATTATGTGTGGATGTATAAATATGTGTTTATATATATATATGTGTGTGTGTGTGTGTGTTCGTATATTTGTGTGTATATACATGATACACATATATTCTCACATGTACTAGGATCATTCAATACGTTATTTGAAATGTTCTTTTTGAACTCGTATATATTTGAAATGTTCTTTTTGAACTTATATGGTTTTCTTTGTTTGTGTAAATTAATTATTCAGTGTTATATGAATTGCATCAAATGCTATGAAAAGTTGCACCTTATGTTACAACTATTACACCCAACGTTATAACGATTGCACCTATATTTTATAAAATAATTTTTAACTGGTGCATAGCTTACATGACCTAGTTCAGTACGAAGGAATCAAGTTATATACATTGGAATGGGAAAAGGAAACTTACAATTCACTTTTTTTTTTGTTTATGTTCAAAATTAAGTTTAAAGGTTGCTTACATAGGCCACCTTAGTTGCAAGGTTTACTTCTATTTGAAAAGCTCTAAATTATAACTATAATACATATACACACACATATATACACCCGCACATTATATATAGACATTTAGAATTTTTTTTAATATATATATGTTAATTTTCTTAAACTAATTATTTTGTTCATGCACAGAATAATAACAAACAAACAAAAGTAATATGTGGTATTCATTGGAAGAAATCCGGGAATATACACAAATTGGGTTGCATGTAATGTCCAAGTGTATGGATATTTTGGGTGTCACTTTCGATCTTACCCAAGTTACACACTTGCTAACGAAGCATACTCTAAGTTTGTGCGAGACTGCTAGTCTTTTATAGTAGTTCTAACAACTACATTTCAAATGCTAGAAGGACGTTGGGATGTTGGCGAGATACAAAGGGAAGTTACACTCTCGCTTGCTCCTTCACCAGATCCTCCTTCCACTCCAATTGCACCACCTATTGTCATGCCCCGAATTTCTGACCGAAACCCGAGGTGCGACTGACGAACAGAAAGTAAATAAAATAAAAGATAATTAAATAGATTTATGAATTTACGACAAATTAAATAGAATTCTTTAATTTTCTAAAAATTTCGACAGAACCTCCTTCGTTTTCTAAGCCTTTTCTCACCTGATAGACATGATATATTTCACGACATTTTCATAAGTATAAACATATTACAACCCACCCTCACTCAGTGGCCACAATCTCATCAAATTTACATATACATCGCCTAATTATACAACTGAAGACGATTTAATAGATACATACATTCACTTCTGTCAATATACATAGATATCATTGGGCTTAAGCCCGTACATCACAAAACACGCCCCAAGGCCAAATATCCATCTACAGTCAAGTCTCCTCCACTCGGCTAGACTTCCTCAAGCCTCAGGTGTCGGGAATGTCATCTGAAATATGGTTCCCACGAATGGGTCAGCGCCAACATACTGGTATGATGAAGTGCTAATGCAAGAAATAAAGCTAAGGCGTGGCATGTGCAAAGTGTACATTTATTTCTAAATGACATTCAAACATCGCGGTAATATATATGAATGGTATGCGTGACACACCCATGCACAACTCTATGCCACACCCATGTCTCATTTACGGGTACTCCCCGATGGGCACAGAGTACCAATGCAATGGCCAATTTTGGGTTTTTCACCACAGGATCTACACCCTCATAATTCAAAGCACCACATGCTTACCCACGCCATGTTCTCAAAGGATTCATCATATGCCAATATGCCAATGCAATGTTAATGAAACATGGATCTCAATAATATAGCATACTCGGACAATAACAAATAAATCATCAATCAGTTTCATATACATGCATATCTCATGTGTTCATATATCATAATTGATGTTCTTCACTTTGCTAAACTTGCAAGTAACACATAAACATGTGAACAATCAATTCTAAGTTATCAAGTAAACACATTACAAACAAACACATAAAGCATTCCAGTCATTCACAAATATTCCTAACTTAACTTCATTTCTAACATTAGCAAAACACCATACCTGACGGGTTGGTCTCAACCCTAGAAGATCGTGCACGATACGTAACTGAACTGGTCAATGAAAATGCAGGAGGTCAGATCACCCTCTCCTGTCCTGTCAGTGTCCCTAAAAGCATAAATTACAACTCAGTCTATTGTCACTTGAATGATGCTATTCATCAAATTTTATGTCTTTATTTTATTAGTTTCTATTTTGATAAATTAAATTCCACCATTGGGTCCGGAACGTTGAAGAAAATAGGTTTAGGCTTTCCTAGACTTCCGTTTGACTTTCGGGCATGTTAGGGTCAATTTAGTAATTTAACGTGTCTTATTTTTCGGAGCCCCGTCTCGTGAAACGGACTCTTCCTTTGGGTTCAAAACGTCTAAAATAGTCAAAGTACACTATTTATTTATTTTATTTGGACCTCGTTTGACTTACTTTAGAACTTGGGGTAATTTCATAATTTATATAAAATAATACTCTTTAAAATCTACTTAACTCATAGTGCTTATTTAAAATAAATATTACCTCCATGCGACGCCTATCTTCATTTCGAATTCCATTCACGTCAACCTAGTGAAACCTCTCTTTTCAGTGAGACGTTTCAGGTGACCCCATTGAGACTGTACACTTCCACTCCAACCGCTGCTCTGGAGAATTTGTAGTTGAGTGTCACCAGCCCCAACCATGTGTCTTGCCCTGGCCTTCCATCGGTTAACCATCTCTCTCTCGATTGCATAGCACAAAAGCTTTCAATCACAAAGCTTCGTGCAGGTAAAAAAAAACAATCCAAACCAATCCCTTGTCCAACTCGTCATTTTCCTTGTTTTCTCACTAATTAAAACTAACCATAACAGCAGCATGAAACCCACATAAACTTTCCAAATTCCAGTATAAAACTTTCTGCTTCAAGTTTGAAATCAACATGAATTTAGCCCATTAATTTGAAGGGCCTGTGCTGCTGTACCTATTTTCAAGAAAATTCAACCATTGAATCCCCTTAAAAAACAAATCATTAAAATACCCCATGAAACCATGCCTCAATCCATGCTGCTGCCATTTCCCCTCCGTTCAAACACATCACATAAACACACAATACATATATAGATATATATGTCTCTCCAATTTAACAGCCATCAACCAAAGCAGCCACAACTCCAAACAAAACATCATCTCCATGCCTAATTCCAACAGCAGTAGCAACCACTGTTCTCAATTTGGAAACGAAAATTTAAAAGCGGCAGAAAATAGAGGCAACCACAACCCGTAACATCTACACAATATAAATATATATATATACGCATTGATCTTTTATAATTTCACACCTATATCAGGCTTCCAACATGTCGGAACAGTCCACCGTGGCCTCAATCTCCAACACGGCTGGATCAAAAATTCCCACCTGCCCAAACTCGACCCGACGCAACTCCAGTAACAGCCTCAAGATTCAGCTCAGTGACCAACGGCGCCCATCGAACCTGCTGCACCAAATCGACCCACAAACTCGATCCACTCGACGACCAAGCACCACCCCTTGGACCGAAACTGCCTTTTTAAACAGTAGCCATATTTCAACTCTGAAAATTCTCGGCTCTCTCCCTTTTTCTTCCAATTTTCCTTGTTTGCTTCAATGCCAAAATCAAACACACACATAAAATTTATATATAATCTCTCTGTTGCATGCTCTATTGCACCACCACAACAAACACAGAATATATATATATATAACTGTCCCAATTGTTTCACAAACACCCACAAACACGCATCACACAGATCAGCATAGCCGCATCTGATCTTCCAAAACCAGTCCCTGCTGCACTCACGGCTATACCAATTTTCCTGCTGTTGGAGTGCTACTACTGCTGCGCCACTTATTTTTTTTTTTCTGTTTTGCCGCTACCACCAAGCACCACGCAGCACTACTACTACTGGATCGCAGGAACCGCTGCTGCTATTGCCATCCCCCCCTCTTCTTCTTTCTCTCTTTTCTTCTTTCTCTCATTTTTCTCTTCTTTTTCTCCCTGTTAGCTATCTCTCTGCTCTGCGCCTACCTGTACTGTCCTTCTATCTATTTCACTTTCTCTTTTCTACAGCTACGGCTGTAGCTTGTACTCGCACCGCCCCAATACACACATACATATTATATATTTTGTTCTGGCTGCCACGCTACTGCTGCGCCGAACTTGCTTTTCTTCTTTTTCTTTTCTTTTTCTTGTTTCTTGTTCACCTTAACACACACACCACACATATATTATTTATATAAACATGCCCCACTTGCAATGCCTTTCCCTCTCTCTCTAACAGTGTCGGCAGCCTCATTTGTTGACTTGCTTTTCTATTTCTACCTTTCCATTTTTCCTGCTTTTCCCACTTCTTGTCTCACTTGAGATTATAATATGCATATATATTATAATATATTTTACAAACCACTCACCACTAGTACACTCAATAGCACATTGCTGCATTCCACATGCAGATATAGATATACAATTATATATATATAGTTGTATATATATATATATATCTCACTCATTGTGTAATACCCCGACCCGAATTAGGGACTATTAAACTGTTGTGTTAAAGTTAGAAATCGACGCCTTTAGTAACGAGGTCGGTGTCGACCCCGACGCACGAACTTTTAAGTAAATGTCCTGAAAAGTCAAGATGACTGTACATCACTTTCGTTGCAATCACCAACATGTCGATTTGATGATAATTATATTTTCACATCAACTACCGATTGTTGATACGAGTACGAGAATTTGGGCACGTATTACGAGGATACGAAGATTAGTACAAGATAATACATTTAAGAAAATAATTAATTTTTTTAAAGTAATTAATTATTTTAAGTATAAGAAATAAATTGTAACAATTAATATACATAATTAAATACAAAAATATATATACTATATAAATAATTATAACCTTAAATATATATATATATATATATATAATTATACATGAATATATATTATGTGTATGTGTATGCATGCATGCATGTATGCCAAAATATGTATGTATGAAATGTATGTATAATAGGGCATGCTATTGTCCAAAGTGTACAAAAGTGAGAGAGGTGTGTGTATTATCCAATGGTATTAGGGTTGAGCCATGTATATACATATATATATATATATGTGAGTCAAACACCACACACACACACAACCGGCCACTCATGGCCTGCCCAACAGTGGAATTCAGACCCACTCATGAAGAAGCCTGAAATTGGCTAACCCAAATGGAGGGGCAATCAGAATTTGCCATGATTTCTTCTCCTTATACAAAATACATGGTGCTTATACACACAAAACACAACCATCCGAGAGTGAGAGAGAGATTGAAGGAGTTTCTAGGACATTCAGAAGTGGGAAGCAAGGAGCAAAGGAGAGAGAAACAGTTTGGAACAAGGTAAACCCACAAAACACTTGAATTTCTCTCTCTAAATGTCACGCCCCGAATTCTGACCGAACCCGAGGCGCGACTGACGAGACAGAAAGTAAAATAAATGAAAGGATAAAAGTAATTAGATTCACTAAACATGCGTCCATCATCATCCATACATAAAATAACATCGAATACATTGTTCATTAGTCATTCGGGCTTAAGCCCTTACATAACAAAATACAAGTCTCACGAATCACAAATACATCACAGGCTTCACCCTATCAGGGCATCACCGAGTCTCTAGTGGCTGGAGGATCCTCATCTGAAAATGTTGCCCACGAATGGGTCAGCACAACTGCTGGTATGATGAAATGCTAATGCCAGAAATAAAGCTAAGGCGTGGCATGTGCAAAGTGTACATTTATTTCTAAATAACATTCAAACATCGTAGTAATATATATATGAATGGTATGCATGACACACCCATGCACAACTCTATGCCACACCCATGTCTCATTTACGGGTACTCCCCGATGGCTCGAAGTACCAATGCAATGGCCAATTTTGGGTTTTTCACCACAGGATCTACACCCTCATAATGCAAAGCACCATGTGCTTACCCATACCATGTTCTCAAGGAATGCATCATATGCCAATATGCCAATGCAATCTCAATGAACATGAATCTCAATAATATAACATGCTCGGACAATAAGAAATAAATCACTAGTAAGTTTCATATACATGCATATCTCATATGTTCGTACATCATGATTCATGTTCTTCACTTTATTAACTTGCAAGTAACACATAACATGTGAACAACCAATTCCAAATAAACAGGTAAACACATTACAGATAAACACATACAGCATTCCAGTCATTCACAAATATTCCTAACTTAACTTCATTTCTAACACTAGCAAAACACCATACCTGATGGGTTGGTATCAACCCTAGAAGATCGTGCACTATATGTAACTGAACTGGCGGATGAAAATGCAGAAGATCAGATCGCCTCCTCCTGTCCTGTCAGTGTCCCTAAGAGTAGAAATTACAACTCAGTCATTGTTATTTGAATTTATGCTATTCATCAAATTTTATGTCTTTAATTCATAAGTTTCCATTCTGCTGAATTAAACTCTACCATTGGTTCTAGGATGTTGAAGAAAGTAAGTTTAGGTTTTTGTAGAACTCAATTCGGACACCAGGGTTGAAAAGGGCAAAACAGTCATTTTTGCACTTTACACGTGTCCTTACATTTCGTGACCTCTTTTCACAAATCGGACTCCACGGTTGAGTCCGGAATGTTCAAGATAATAAAATTTCACTATTTGTTTACCTAATTCGGAGTTTGTCTGACAGTGTTTCAAGTTAGGGGCATTTTGGTAATTTTAAGGGTCACTACGGGTCTTTTATTTTTTGGGACCCCGTCTCGTAAAACGGACCTCACCATTGGTCTCGGAATGGTCGAGATAGTCAAAATACACTAATGACTTGTCCCATTTGGACTCCGGGATGTTTTTGAATATTTAATTAATTTAATTAATTTAATTAAATAAATAATTAATTAATTTAATTAATATTTTATTAATAATTTAATCAGGTGGGTCAAAGTGTAATTTCTAACAGTTGGGGGGTCAATTTGTAATTTCTGAAAGTTCAGGGTTAAGGTTCAAATTTAAAAGGTTCAAATTCCATTTTAATTTAAAACAATGGGCTGACACGTGGCAGGGGCGACCCGCACCCGCCCGAACCGGACCCGGATCCGACCCGGGACCCGACCCGGTCACCCCACCTTCTTCCCCGATTTTTCGGTAGGGCAACAGTGGGTTTCCGGCGCCTTCTCCGGCGCCGGTGACCGGTTTCCGGTGACTTTTCCCCATTTTTAAAATGCCATCCTCTCCCCCTTTTCACGTAGATCACATCCCCAACCCCCATTTCCCTCAAGGCCTTTTTAATCTTCACGAAATAGAGGGTCAAACCTTCGGTCAACTCTCCGGCCACCCATTTTCCCCCCACTTTCCCCCACTGTTTTGAACCCAAATCACTCCCATTCACTTTCTGCACCTCACCCCATGTTTTTCCCTCTTTTTAAACCAAGGTTTACACATAAAATGTCGAATCCAACACCCCATGACCATGACCTGCAACAGGGAAGTTCTCCCTCTCCCCTTAACCATTTCTTCTCATTCTTTTTGCAAACAAATCCCTACGTTATGCTCTACACGATTCTACAATTTAAATCAATTGAAATGCTTTAAAAAAAATCGAAACAGGAGCAACCCACTTACCAAAACCTTCGGCCGTTTCTCTCTCTAGCCGTGCCCTCTTCCACCTTCTTGCTCCGAGCCCAACCAAGCCTCCACTCTCTTCCTCAGAACTCTGCTTCTCTCTCTCACTTTCTGCTTCTTTTCTTTTCTTCTCTTTCCACCCGAGAATGCATCCTTCTTTTTCTCTTCACTTCCTCTCTCTATCTCTCTCTCTCTCTCTCTCTCTCTCTCTCTCTCTCTCCCCAAGACCAACTACTCTCTGCCAATTCTGCATCTCCCACTCCCTGAATTCCACTCACACACACAACCCCAACCCACACTTGTTTGAGTGTATTACACTCAAACTCACATACACACACAACCAGTTACACACACACACACCTCACACACGGTTTTATACACATATTTATTTATATACACTTATATAACTTTACACATTTTTATACACATTGAAATGTATATTCATATACACAACAAAAGATTTAAATTATATATATATATACACATATATATATACACCTACACACATTATCATTACAATAATAATAATAATTATAATAATAATAATAATGATAATAATAATAATTAATATTTGCAAGAATAACTAATAAAACAATAAAATAATAAAAAAAAATTTTCATGTTATAACACTAGAATTCCTATACGTATGAGTTGTTTTAGTGCTTGATTTTTGTATATATGATGTTTAAAGTATATAGACGTGAACAAAGCATGAAAATCTCAACTAGAAACACCTCAGAAACATCAGCCGTACACACGGCAGCCATGGATGACCTTGCTTGAAGCAGGTTTGAACCAACTTTCCCTAAACCAAATTTGGTTTATCAAGACCTCAAGAAGACCCTAAGAGCATCCCAAAAACATATATACGCGATCAAAAATCCCAAAGAAAGACCTCCAAACATGAACTTGCAGGTTACGGGTTTACAACCCAAACCTTTAAACTCGCATGTAAACCAACATCCATGAATGGGATTTGAATCCTCATGAAGAGAGGATCAAAATAAGCCCAACCTCACTAAAAATGATGGAGAAATGACCATGAATGACCCATGAACAGGTTCGGATTATCGTGGCTTAAACCGAGCTTTTAAGCTACCTTCGAATCTCCAAATGAATGCCAAGATGATCCTTAAGATGTTAGAAACATTTTAGGTTGAAAACAGCAACAAATAACTTGGCCAAAATCCACGAAATAGAAGAAACATGAAAACTGTAACTAGGGTTACAGTGGGGAAGAAATGAGGAAGAAGACAGTGAGTTGGCTCGGTCTGTTGAATCTCCGTGTCGACTCGGACGTGTGGCAGCCCCTGGGCTTGCCACCGAATTAATGGAGCGACGTCGTTTTGGGGCCTAAGTATGTATATATATGTATACGGTTAAATTTTAAAAGAAAAAGGGAAGGATTTGCGGTCAGTGGGGTTCGAACCCCTGACCCCCACGCGCCCACGCACGCCCTTTCCACTCGGCCACGCACTCACGTGTGCCCTATATGCGAACAGAATATATATATTATACATATAAATTAAAACCGAAAATAAAAAGGTGCATTTGCACCTTACAGGACTCGAACTCGGAACGTATGGGGAGGGAGGTGACACGCTGGCCAGCGTGCCACCCTATTCAACCTGTTCCATAATCCCCCTTAAATATATATATACTATACTTATTAGATTAATTTAATTAAATGAAATTAATTAAATTAAATACTCCAAAATGGTCCGATGTCCAAAAATTTCAAGTCATATATGTAACCTTACTATCTCAGACCTACTGAGTCCATTGGTGAGGTCCACGACATGAGATGAGGTCCCGAAAAATTTAAGACCCCTAAAAATGTCAAAATGACCAAATTGCCCTTCCCCCTAAACAAGTCAAACGAAGTCCAAATTAAACAAATAAATAGTGTATCCTTACTATTTTGGATACTCTGAGACTGATGGTAGGGTCCATTTTATGAGACGGGACCCGAAAAAATAAAGACACATAAAGGGGTAAAATGACCAAATTACCCCTAGTACACCAAAAGCCAAATTAAACCAAGGAAGGTCTAAACTGACTTTCTTCGACGCTCCGGACTCAATGGTAGAGTCTATTCAACCAAAAGAAATGTCTAAAATAAAAATACATAAAAATTTGATGAATAGCATCTGTCAGATGACTATAAATTAAAGTGATGCCAAAGTACTAATCTACGGCATATACAAGGACATGACAACACATCAGCCTTAGAATAAAAAATTTCTAACTCATAAATTGATCTTAGGTGAATTATGGAAGAACAACGACCCAAGTACACGATCATGACCAAGGCCCAAAGGGCCAAGGACCCAAAGCAACAGGCCTTCATGCAAGAGCTGTTGCGTCGACAGAGAGTGATCGACAGATTTGTCAGGATAGCCAAGGCGACAGAGGTTGTCTCGGTAAGCCCCTTCATGTTCAAATCACCCACCAAGGCCATGGTGGCAGAGGCTAAAAAGAAGAAAAAGGAAAAAAGGAAATTGGAGGAGGAAAGAGAGAACACGGAAACCTTAACCGAATGGCGTCGCAGGTAATATTATTATCATTAAGAACATAAGTTACTAGATCTGTATTACAGTTATAAGTCAGACAGGTATGAGAATTTAGGCTTCTCAAAGTCTACATTTAGTGAGTTATGAAGTTGATTAAGTACATATGAAATTTATGGAATCTTCATAAATCTTGATAGGCTAAGGAAAGAGAGAGTTAAAGGGAAGGCGCCTCAGTAGAGCTAACCCTAAAGGACCGATGTGAGTAATCTTGCATTTGAAGTAGAGGCTTAAACTCCACGGATTTCAACGAATGTTTTTAAGTTCAAGATATTTATAGCATTGATATATCAAATTCAGTATTCACGATTTCTGTTTTCTTAAACATTATGCTATGACATGCTCCACGATTATTTACATATTTATATTCGTAAATGTTTCCTTTTCAAAATAGTTAGCATGTCCGATTTCCTCAAATATTCTGAATTTGTTTATTGCAACTATTGAAGAATCACTGCAAAGTTATACGTCACATGTTTTAAATACTCATAAAAGGCTTTTATATAAAAGTCATATGACAAATGTTTTGCAAGATAAATAATAAGCACATAAGTAGTGTTGTGAGTTGTACGGAACTCAATGGGCCTATCATGTGCATCAACACATAGTCAGGATTTTGGGTCATACGGAACTCAATTGACCTGTCATGTGTAATGCCTGGTAGCAGGATCTAATCCCCCAGGCAAATGAGATATCTCCACGTATACGTAAAATGGGAGTCTGGTTCGAAACAGATTCCACCTAATTAGAGAGAAAATATGACAAACGATTTTGGAAATGGAAGCAGGTTTTATCCCCCATTTTCACTATACATGTTTACATGATTTTAAGTTATATGTTCCGAGATACACATACTCTTTTATGGAAATATATGTTCTAGCTTGAATACCTTGAATGTTTCAAAGCTACATATTTTAAGAATGCATGTTCTCTATGTTCAAGTATACGACCAATTGGTAGTTGAGTATTTTATAAACTCTCATGTACGAAACCTCTACCAATTGAAAACCCATGACAGATGTAGGAATTACTCATTGGGCTTTTCGAAGCTCACCCCACTCCCTAACATTTTTCAGGTGATGATCAAGGTTGGGCACTTGCTCAATATGGGGAGCAGTGATTGGCAACTCCAATAGGTCCTTGGAGATATTTTGGTAGTAGTAGGACCCATTATCAGTCAAACTTTGTAATGGAAATTTTGGACAATGATGTACTTAAGCCCGAGGGGCACATGGATATGTACTATGTAGAACCTTCAGTTAATATTATTATGCTCTGATTATTATCTTTATGTGTACCGCTATGAAGAGCGGCAGTATTAGATGGATATGCGGCAGATGTTTTATTTTAAAAGAAAAGAAAAAAAAGAAAAAAAGAAAGGGTTTTTCACGCTTTCGCAACCACAGGTCGCATCGCTGTCTGATATTGTTGCTTATGTATGAGCCTTGTCTCGAGGCCTTCGGGTCTCGGGGCGGCAGTCACGATCCGGTAATCTGCACAGGGTGGGTTTCGGGTCGTGACACATTGCATTTTATTTTATTTCATTTTATTTGTTTCTTTGAAAGTAATTAGGATTTAAAGAAATTCAAATATTGTCTTATCAAAAAAAAAAAAAAATTTATTCCAAAATTTTGAATCTTTACACCTATTCTTGCATCTATAGTTGTACTTGTAGCCGCAGTAGAATCACATGACACTTTCATTTCTCATTACCTTCTTGGTGTTATATTCACAATTTGTATGATCTTGCTTACCAAGTGGTTGTAAATGTTTCTTTTGACGGTACATGCGTAGGAGTCATGGACAAATATGACTAAGTGATGAACCTATTTTTTTTATTTTTTGTTAACTTAATGTGTGGGTTAATATATGAATACCGTATGTATTACGGTTAAATTTTTTCTTGTATATTTGTGAAATAGTTGGATAAAAAGTAAATGATTTGTTTATTTTGATATGAATATTAAAGAGTTGCACTGGATTTAAACTGACTTGTACACAGTGTTATGTAAGTTGCACCAAACATTATATAGGTTGCACCTTACATTTTAGAAAGTTACTCTTTAACGTTGTGACGGTTGCACCTGGTTCAGTAAAACACATATATTTGACTTAAGTACAATGTTATGTAAGTTGCACAAAACATTGTGTTGGTTGCACCTTACGTTTTAGAGAGTTGTTCCTTAACGTCATAAAGGTTGCACCAAGTTCAGAAAAATACTCATATTCAATTTGGTTTATTATGTTATGAAAGTTTGAATTGCAAGCCATCATAAAACTATAAAAAAAAATTAAAATATACACTACGCAAAATTTATTACAACCATTGTCCAATCATAAATAGAGGCTTAAGCATTATTTACAAACTAAAATCTTAACATCATTACAAAACACTATTACAAAGGATTTTTTTCTTAAGATCTAATATAGGCTACGACAAGTACATTAAACTGCAATTTCTCTCAATTCGAGGAGAATACAAAAAAAATAATGATTGTTTATCTAATAATCATTCAATTAAAAATTACACAGTACTAATAAACTGTCATTTTTTTTTGACACTTCTCAAAATTTTCCTTCAACTTAGTAATATTCTTTTTTCTTTTCCTAATAATGGTCTTCAAGCTCTCCATCTCTATTGATTATTGGCTTTCTCTAGCCATGTTCTTCCCTACTTCATTCTTTAGTTTCTGGATATTTTGTCTTAAGTTATTGATGACTTGCTTACAGCGCTCATATATTATAGGGTCATACCATCAAAACAAAAAACTAATAGCCAACAACATCCTAAAATCATTTCAAAAGGTAAGTGGGACTAATCAATCATAAGATTTAAAATCATAAAATAAGAAATCAAAATACTATGATTATCAAATACAATCCTTACCTTATACATTTGAAAACACATATTTTATGTCAAGGTTCTTAAATGTCCAAGATATTTTCATTATAGTGCTTTGCCCACAATTACAAATACAATATTCCATGAAGCCCACCAACCCAATGGAGTTGTTGTTTGTTATTGGCTAATAAATTTCTAGTGAGTCCAAAGTGCTGCTCAATATTGCATTTTTTCATTTTTCTTGATTAAGAGATGATATCTATCAAAAAATTTTGGGAACTCATGAATACCCCAAAACATGAAATCAACATCATATAAATAAAAAAAAAAAATGTAATTGAATTTTGTTCCCTAATATTATGAGGGTTGCACCAAGTTTAAAAGAACATCATATTCAACTTGGTTCACAACATTATGAAAGTTGCACCTTACGATTGCGGAGGTTGCGGAGGTTGCACCTTACGTTTTAGTGAGTTGCTCCCAAACGTTTTGATTGTTGCACCAGATTCAGAAAATAAAATAAAATAAAATAAAATAAAAAAAGGAAGGTTTTAATTTCAAAAATAAATATATTTGAACTAAAAATGAACTACTGTAAAATAAATATCAACTTTTATGAAATGCATAAAGGTATGAAAATTTGAGAATTAAAAAACAAGAACTCCGAAGAGAAAAAAAAATGTAAATTACAATAAAATCAAATTTATGTTAGAATCTAATGTTCAATGCACGAAGTTAAACCATAACCCTCTCAAAAGGTTCAACGAGAGACAAACAGAGAGGGGTGAGAAAATTCTTTACTTGTTTGCAAAAGTAACTCATGATGGACGAACGAACAACAACAACGACGATGATGGCGACAACGACATCATGGTCGGAGATGATGAAAATAATGAGTGAGTAATGAAAATGAATTTTGATGAATTTATGTAGAGATTGTAAAGTAATTTTAGCTGAATACCTATGAATATTTGTGTCAATTTGTTTTCCTTTTTGAAATAGTATTTTTGTTGTATAAAATGTAAAAAATATATAATTTATTTATTTTTAATTTATTTTTTATCTCTTTATAGTTTAGTCCATAAAAATAATTTTTTGTAATTTAACTTCTGACACTAATTAAATTCTTATTCAATCTCAAATAAATGACTCATTTATAATTGTCTTGAAATACAATTATCTTCACCAGACAATGCAGCTAAGCACCGACAGAGGCCGTAGAAAGTCCAACGCTATCTCACACGTGTCGTACAAGCACTAAATCTGTGAGAAACGTACGCTTCTGTCGTCTTGTCAATATAAATTCGGAAAAGGGGACTACTTTCGCGACTTATCTCAACAAAATTCATTGGAAGGACACTCACTGGGAGAGGGGTGTCGATTCTGATGGGCCTGTTTTCGTCCACTTTCAACGCCCACGTACTTCCTGAGTGGGCCCACCACAGCCTGAGCTCTTTACTGCTTTGATTCATTTTTTCAACCTGCGTGCACAACGAATAAAAGAACGGGTGATAAATAGAAAAAGATGCTTTAAGATAATGTTTTCTTATTCATGAATTAGTATTAATATATTTACATGGGCTGTGTTTGTTAATAAAATTCATTATAATAAGTGACATTTCATGGGATTACACGAGTATGATATGAGCATTAATAAATGAAATAAACAATGAATCATTATCCTTCCGTTTAATACAATGGAAGAGTAAAAACTTTGTGATATATAACATATTTTTAATCACAAATTACAATCAATTTTCTTGTAATTAATAAATATAAAAATTAAAAATTTATTAATTTTAAATTTTAAATTTTTTTTTTATATTTTTATTAATTAACAAATATTTTTTACATGTAAATAATTTTTAATAAAAAATAAGATTTTGTATGAAACATTTTAACGACATTATAACTTTTTGTAAAGTAAAATTTGTTTGATATATAATATTTTTTTAACCGCAAATTATAATCAACCCTCTTGTGATTAATAGATATAATAATTAACAATTTATTAATTATAAATTATTTTTATATTTTTATTAATTAATAAATATTTTTTACATATAAATAATTCTTAATATAAAAATAAGATCTTATATGAAACATTTTAACGTCATTATGACATTTTGTAAAATAATACTTATAATGCTTCATTTAAGACATAAAGAAAAATTTAATACCGTTTTCAAGTAAAGAATGTATTGTTTTTCATTTACAATATTTTTTACTTCAATTATGTTAAATTAATAAGTATAATTTTCAAGAAATGTCATAAATGGAATATATTACATGTACAATTATTTTATCTCTCTAATAATTAATATGTTAAAGAGTTTTTTTAAAATAATATTAATTATTAGGTAATAGAATTATTAATTATTTAACCTAAAACTATTTTGATTCTATAAAAATATATTAATTATTAAATATTAATTATTTGAAAATATATGTTTTTGAGTCTTATTATTTTATAGTTAATTTGAATTTTTGAAAACGGAATATTATTTTAGTTTTTTTTCCTAAATGTTTTTTTGTTTTCAACATTTTTTTTTTCGGCATTTAAGCCAAGCACATAGGGAAATGATTGTAAACATTTGGACCAAGCACATAGGTAAAGATTGAGCTTAATCTGGGGGCATCAAGCCCTGAAGCACGCTTCGAAATTTCAGGAGTCGGCACAAAGCGAGCAAAACAAAAGTAGGCCCGATTAAGTTCTGTTTTTGGACTCACAAATTGAGTGAAATATGTGGCCCAACAGATTATAAACTCAGTGGTCGTGTCCCCTTAATATCCTAATGCCGACCCATTAGTGACACATTAATTTGTGACGAAAAGGGTTGGAAATAACTTAAGTCAATTATTTTCTTAATTAAATTTGTTGCATTTTTTTTTCAGGTTGAAAGAACTTTTAAGAATGTTTTGGAGAAAGCATCCCCGACCTAGCCAGCCAGGATTGGAAAAAAATATTTCATGTGATGGTCACATACATATGACTTTTATTGTGATTTGAATGAGTTTTATTGGAACAATTACGAGTAATGAAATCACAGTGGTGGTTGCATGGTATATAAAGTATAATATTATAATATGTAAAATTTAAAATTCGTAAACTCAACCCAATTTAACTTAAGAGAGCCTTACATAATTTAATATTTAACATATTATATGAATCTTAAAAAAGTATATTTAAATTTATAATATATAAAAATTAATATATATATATGTGTGTGTGTGTGTGTGTGTTATATTTAATTAGATTGGATTGAATTTTTTTAATTAATATCCGATTTATTTAACTAAGAAAATTATTGAATTTCAATAAGATCATGGGATCAACTTTTTCGTGCCATATTTGGATAAATGGATTAGATTCGGATCAAGATCTGATTCCTTAGCAGCTTTACTATAGATGCGTTATGTCCCATTGAAAAAAATGAGTCATATCACATATGACATTATACTATTAAAAGGATACATTACCACACTAGCGCGTCAATCCCGAATTTCCTGTGGGTCTTCAACTAACAGTTTGGAACAACATTTTGTAAAGAAAGTGAGTTTTTCGACAACCCCATGATCAACCATTTGTCCAAATATTCAAAATGGTGAAAATAATATCCCTCTTTTTCAAACCAATAATATTAGGGACACCACCTTATATATTATTTTTGGACATCACTCTCTCATATGGAATCGGTTCCATTAATAATTTCATAATAGTGGAACTCAACTTATGTAAAAGAGAGAGAGTGATATCCAAAAATTCATTGCAACAACTACCGATTAAATAAAGTTTATACTTATTCATGAAGATAGTTGGTGATGTTGTCATTTTCTACTTTAAAAGCTTCTCCTCCCAAACTACTTGTTCAAGAACTTGAGGTCAGATGGTCATCGGGAAGACTTCTAGTAGTAGCCGTTCTGATGATAAAGTTAGTAGAGAAATAAATATAGTAATTCAATAGAATAATTTAATATGAATTGAAAGCGTATCTTATGGCCTTATTTATAAAATGTGGGTTTCCTAAGTTGAGTAGGATTAGGAGCCATGAAAGTAGGGATTTGAAGATATTTAAAGATAGCAGTTACCATATTGGATTTTGTTTCCTTTCTCTGAGGTTGGTAGCCTATAGAAAGCTATGATCAGTTCGAAACCCCTTACCTCTGAACCCTCTATGTTTGGTTGGTTGGATGAACTAATCATCTCATGATCTATACACTGAAGAGCTCCTCATAGACACGTGTCGCACCCTGAATATTGTAGTCAAATTATGGTATATCAGCTACTTCCCCCCGAGCCCTAGTTCTGTGGAACTCATTCAGAGCTGAGATTAGGGTTCCTGAGACATTACACGTGTGCCAATTATAAATGCGTTGTTCTGCATTCTTAATGAGACAACTGTTGATGTGACATTTATTGCGTCAGCCGCCGTTTGAAAAAATGAGGCCATCATTACTCCAACTGCTGCGGTAGTTCAGAAGTGGCTCCTTGATGTAGGTGTACGTTAGGGCCCTATAAAAAGGGGGCAACATACCACTTCGTCCCCTTTCACCACTTCTGAATTTAGCTTGAAACTTCCGACACCAAGAGCGATTTCTGAGGTGACTTCTGGTGTTCTAGAAAGTTTCTTTGATCAAGATAGTGGTCAGGTTCGGTTCTGAGTGTACTCTTTCTTACTTCTTTTACTATTTTATTTTTTCCCTACCCTTTTCTTTCCAAGCTATGCCAACTTCCGACCCCCAGTCAAGTACTGGTTGTGAAAATGTAGAGCCATTGGAGGTTAACGATTGAATAGAATTGAATCTAGTAGTTAGTAGTCCATCCGGGAATTTTAAAAATAGACCTGCTGGTAGTTTGGTCTCGAGTTCTGAAGTTAAGATAGTTGAAGCCCATTTGGAGCCTAGGAAAAGAGGCACGGAGACTTCTAGTAAAACACTTAGAGGGAAGAGCGTGAGAGTGCTATCACTTAAAGCACAATAGATGCTCTAAGGTTACCTCTGACTTCCCTGACAATGTGTCTTGTAAGGGACCTAAACCTATAAACCCTCTAATGTCTAGCATGGTGAGATCTGTCACGACCCTGAAACCCACCCTGTACGGATCTCATATCGCGACCGCCACCCGGGCCTTAGGGCAAGGCTCACATAAGCAACAGTATTAGACGGCGGTGCGGCCTGTGTTTGAGGAAGCATGAAAAACTTTTTCTTTCTTTTCTTATTTTAAATCTTTCGCACATCCGCCCGGTACTGCCACTCTTCAGAATGGTATACATGATTATACATTCAAAGCATGATTAAAAACTCAAAGGCTTTATAATTAATACATGTTTAACTGTCCCCACGGGGCTTAATACATAACATTTCACTACTTCCTAATACAAAAGTTACTACTAAAAGTCCATAGTGTTCCACAAAAGAAACTACTTAAACAACCCCTCCAAAAACAACCAGACTCTTCATCATCCTCATCAAAATCAAGACTGCCGTTGGTCACCTGAAAGGGGGGATAGGATAAAAATTCGGTAAGCTAATCTAAGCTTGTGAGTAATTCCAGCATTTGTCATGGGGTTTCAATTGGCAGTGGTTTAGCACATGAGAGTTTGTAAAACAATCACTACCAATTGCTCGTATACTTTGAACACAGAATATATGCATTCCTTTAAAACATAAAACTTGAAACATTTAAAGCATTCAAGCTAAACATGTACTTCTTTAAACAAAATATAGAAACTTCAAAACGTGTAAATACGTATAGTGAAAATGAGGGTAAAACCTGCTTCCATTTTCAAACATAACATCTTATCACTTTCATTAGTAGAATCTGTTTCAAACCAGACTCCCGTTTTACATCTACAATGGAGAATCTCATACTTGGGAGATTAGATCCTGCTACCTGGCATTCATCATGTCAATTGAGTTCCGTACAACCCAAAATCATTTCATCATGTCAATTGAGTTCCAAAGAACCCAAAATCAGTATTAGTGCTTATGCACTAGCTATCTTGTATCATTAGTGGCAACATGAGGTATAAAATACTTACAAATAGATGCTATTAAATAAACATTAAAACATGTCCTCCTTGTAGTTTAAAACGTATAACATATAACTTCTTTAATAGACTTCAAATGCTTGGAATATGAAAATTCAGAATACTTAAAGAGGATTGGCTTTTAAAACTTAGACATGCTAAAATATTTTAAAGAAACTATAGCAGAAACCATTCACTGAGCATGTCACAATAGAATTTATAAAAAAAAAAAAGGATATTTTAAAATAGGAATCTTGTAAACACTGAATTTGATATTCAAATACTTCACATATTTTGAACTTAAAACTTTGTCAAATCCATGGAGTTAAATTTCCACTTCAAATACAGGGTTACTTACTTTAGTCCTTAGGGTCAGTGTTAAAAATGCGCTTTCCTACTTCCTCTGTAGTTCCTAAGAACAATTCATATATAGTTTTATTAACTTCACATCACTAAAATATCACCTTTTGATGCTTCTTAACTTATGCTTAGATCGTATAAAATTCTAAACGATTTACGAAGATTTCATAAATTTCGTATGTACTTAATTTAACTCGTAATCTGAACCTATAACACAATTTAACGTGATAGGAATTAATTTCATTTTTAACTATACTCTTCCGGTAGCTCCATTCACTTTAAGTTTGATTTAATTACTTCACATGTTTATGTGTCGTGTCTTTTCGTATTTCTTTTCAACATACGGGCCATAGTTTAGTACTTCGACAATGTTCTAGTTTATAGCCACTTGATTGATGCTATTCATCAAATTTTATGTCTTTTTATTTTAGACACATCTTTTGGTTGAATAGACTCTACCATTGAGTCCGAAACGTCGAAGAAAGACAATTTAGGCTTTTGCGGAACTCTGTTTGGTTTTGGTAGTAGTAGGGGCATTTTGGTCATTTAGCATTTTTACGGGTCTTTAATTTTTTGAGACCTCATCTCGTGACGTGGACCTTACCATTGGACTCAGGAGGTTCGAGATAGTAGGAATACACTAATAACTTGTTAAATTTGAACACCGACCTTTTGCCATTATTTAATTAAATTAATTAAATTAAATTTATTAAGTATTACATATATATATAATTTCGGTGCATATATGGTTGGGTACGAAATGGGTGGCACGCTGGCCAGCGTGTCACCTCCTCTCAAAAATGGTCCTGCGTTCGAGTCTCCACAGGTGCGTATGCACCTTTTTATTTTTTGTTTTGATTATATATTTTATATATATATATATATATATATATATATTTTTTCATGCCACAATAGGTCACACGCATGTGCGTGTCCAAGTGGAAGGAAAGGGCATTGGGTCTTGAGGGTCTAGGGATTGAGTCTCAGGGTCTGCGGTTCCTTACATTTTTCCTGATTTTCTCAATCCAAACGGTGGACAAAGGCCTTATTCGTGGATAGGCCATCTCAGTCACTCTTAGGATATTTAATTGGGCCCATATACGCATAACCAAACAATGTAAATCAGGGTTTTAAAATGCTTAAGCCCCTAAACGACGTAGTTCCAATAATGCGGTGGCAGTTTTAAACAGTCACCACGTGTCCGAGTTGCCCCTGCCCGTTTCAAACGAGTCACGAGTCGACTCATTGTTGTCTTCCCCACCGATCAGCCCTTGTTGCCCTAATTCCCAAAGCTAAAAGCGTCCATTTTTGTGTGTTCTTGATCACCCTAAACCCTACTGTTTTCAAATCAAACTATTTCTGAGGCATCAAGGGCTAGTTTGGCATTCGTTTTAGGGATCAAACAGGTCTTATTAGCTCGGTTAAAGGTTTGATAATCAAACCTGCACTTTGGTCGTACATGCTCATTTTTTAGCCAAATCTCATGAGGTTTGTTCTGTTGCGCCCTATTCTCCATGAGGCTCAATTCCTCATTCTCAAAAGTGGGTTTAACAGTAAGTTTGTGAGGTTGGGTTTTAAACCTGAAACCTGTAACTCATGTCATGGGGGTCTTTTCTTATGTTTCATGATCGCGGTCACACATTTTTAGAGTGCTTGTAGGGTCTAGTTAAGGTCTCCATACACCAAATATAGTTTGGTTGCCATCTGTTCAGACCTGCTATAAGCAAGGTCCTTCAATGGCTGCCTTCCTAGGTTTGATGTTTCAGGCTGTTTTTATGGCCAAATTTCATGCTTATCTTAGTTTAAATATACTCTAAACATCATATATACATAATTTAAGACTTTAAACAGTTTATACATATACAAAATTTTAGAGAGAGAAAACATGGTAAATTTGATGCTTACCTGTTTATAGTGGTTTCTTTTTTCCTTCTACTTTTGATTCTTCTTCTAGCTTCCTTATTCTCAGAAATGCCTCTTTCTCTTTCCGTGTGACTGAATGGTGGTGTGGGCATATGTATAAAATTATGTATATATGTGTATATAACTATACACATGATTATTACATCTCCTAGTTGCCTCAACCACTAGGTTACCCCCTTTGCTTGCTGCAGCATCTCAAATGAGTGCTTCTCCTTACTGTTTTGGGGCAGGCCATCATTTGGCCGTGTGTGTGTGTGTATATTTTGTATATATATGCATATAATATAACTCACACACACTAACACACTTGGAGACACACACACACACACACAGTTTCACCCTTCTGCACACACTTTAGATATTTGTATCATTTATATACTACATATATAAATATATATATTTAATTATTCTTATATACATCCATGTATATACGTATGTACATATATACTTACACATCTATATACTTGGCCATGTACTCACACACAATACACCTTTAATGTGTGTATGTTTGTGTCATCATATTTTCTATTAATTATAACTAATAATTAATTTCTTATACTTAATCAATTAATTATATTAAATTATTAATTATTCTCTTAAGTGTAAAATCTTTACACTAATTTTTTCATAACCTTGTAATGCGTGCCATATGACCCGATATTTTGGGTTGGGGTATTACAAGTTCTGTGTTTACCTCGAATGGTTTGAGATTGGAGTACGGTTCCCTTTTCACCGTATCATTAGGGAGCTTTTAGATGGTTTAACATGTGCCCGACTGATCTGAATATCAAGAGCTGAAGGTAGTTGCTTGGCTTTATAGTGTTAGACTATCTAAATGATGTCGAGATAGACATTTCTTTGATCAGAAGTAATATGGACATGAAATACCTGAGCTCAAAAGACATGTCCTACATGTCTTTTGATAAAGGGTTCAAACCTCTCTCATCTGTATCCACTTCTAATAAGATCTGGAAGAAATGGTACTTCTATGTGAAAAAAGGTTGGGAGTTCAAGGATTTCGAGAATTGGGCCTCAATCTTCCCACAAAGAACTAGTGTTAAGGGTGAGACCTTTTTCCCTTCATAACTTGCATTTTTATATTTCTATGTTTGGACCTAATGTATTTATGTTCTGTATATTGTCATAAAAGAAGGCTTGGAAGAGGCCAATCTTTACTCACAATCTACAAAACAAGTACAGACAACTCCTTTAGACCAATAATTGCTCCCATAAGGCAATATTGACACTAAAGAACCTAATGGATATAGGACTGGTGAAGGATAAGAGCAAATGGCTCAAAGAGACGTTTCTCCCTAGATGGGTACACTACAATAATGTGAAGTTTTAGCGACACACAAGAGACACGTCACTAAAGGTGATGTAAAAATCATTTGCCGTGTAAAAAAAATGGGACGCGTAGTTTAGCGAAAGTAAAAATCAGTTATTAGCGACGTACGTGGGCGTCGCTGAAAGTTAGTGACGCACACGGGGTGTCGTGAATAGTATGGCAAGTAAAACGATAACGTTTTGCGTGCATTTGGCGACGTACAAAAGACCATTAGCGACGCTTAGGCGTGCGTCGCTAATAGCTCTCCAATATTTCCCCCACGCCCTACACCTATCTCATTTGATCAGAAGCTGCTCTCTCTCTCTCTCTCTCTCTTTCTCTTTTAGGTGTTTCACTGACGGCGGCAGCACGTTCCGGAGATGGTGACAACACCCCAATTGACAGTAAGTCCTCTTTCTCCATCTGTCTCTCACTCCCCGATCTATATGATATCTCCTCTTTGTAGCATCAAAATGGGTCTCTCTGTTTTATCAATCTGCTAGGAATTTATTAGATGACTTACAACTGTTTTATCAATCTGATTTGTGGTTATGATGATTAATCCTATTTATAAAAAATAAAATAAACGTATGAATCTTTTCTTTTTTTTGTACATATTTTGATGCTAATTGCGATTGGTTGCATTTTTTCCCCTTCTGTTGGGTATAAATAATAAATTGAGTTCCTCCACACATTTACACCATTGAGTACAGTTGAATTTGGATGAATTATATTGCAATTCAGTATATATCTGCAACCAGTTAACAAAACTAACCAGATTCTTCAGCTTTTTAGTTTCTAATTCGTGTAATTATCGACAATTTTTTTTGTTCTTCGCTGATTTTTTTTTGTTTCCCTAATCCAGATTGTACCAAATTTATGCACTGGAAACCTCTATTCTTGTTCTTTGATTTTGTACTAGTTTGGATGAAATTTCTGAATTGATATGTAACTCATAAATTAATTCTTATATGAACCCTGTATATTCGTTCCGATATGGAATTTATTCTTGTGAATTGACTGTTCAGTTTGGAATTATTTGGATGTGATATTTGTACTTATGGAAACTCAAAAGTCGGAAGTTCCGTTAATATTATGTTTAGACTACCTGCCAATGACCTCTTTAGCTGCATCTATAACATATAGAACAGAGCAAAGAGCTCAAATCAAATTATTTTGGTTTTTTGTTCGTAGTATTTTTTTAACTATCTCTAGATTTGTTTTTGTTTTATGCTGTTGTCCTTAATATAATCCAACTGTCTTACTGATCCGAAAACAAAAGAAATCTATCTGTTTAATATATTTATTTGCTCAATACTTTGTGAGTTGCTAATTTCAATTTTTTTTTTCATTTTTTAATTTCAATCTTAGGTGAAGTTTAGGATAACTTCTTCACTGTCCCATCATTCACACATTAGATTGTTACATAAAAACTTATAATTATTCAAGTCTGATTACTTGCTTAGTCAATGGTAGAAAGATGTTGTTAGTTTTTCTCTAATGCCACTTTAGTAAAAGAATTGTTAGAAGGTGTCATTAATTGTTCTTCTTCAAAATTAGGACCATGTCATTGATGTCCTTAAATATACTAGTCTAATAACACGTGTGTTACACGCGAAAAGTTTTTCTAATTATTAGAATGCATGTTCAAGTCGATTATTATATAACTCCTAATTATTTGATAATATAAACAAATAGATAAGATAATTTAAAGCACAAACAAAACTAAATTGCTACCAAATTGAATGGATAATTGAAGCTGAAAGCAAAATTAAATAAATTTAAATGAAATATATTTCTGCATGTTTAATTGTAATGCTAAACGAAAATTATTAACATGAGTAAAAATATACTTTTTCTCAACTTTGATTTTCTTTTTCTTGAGATTTTTAATTTTTAATTTTATCATTTTGTCATTTTTTCTTGGTAACTCAGTGACATCGTAGCCAATCCCATGTATGGTATTGCTTCTTTGATAAGTTTTACCTTCTTAAGATATGGAACACCTGCTCTGTACATTTAATATGGCATCCAGATTGAGACTTACATGTTGATTTAAATTAACATTCATCTGCTGTCATAGGTCAGATTTTTCTCATAGGCCTTTAATAATGACATTATCTCGATCTTGTTTGAGCATAACATTTCTTGATTTATAAAAAACTTATATAGCAGGAGGGCTTAATGCTTCATTTAGATTACTCAATAACTAGGTGAGAATATGTCTTCTTCTCGGATGGAAAGGAAGCTTCACATTTTCAGGCATTTCTTCAAGGTCATGATGCTTGGTTTCCTTACAGAACTCGTATGTCCCCTCTCTCTCTCTCTCTATATATATATATGTATGTATATATGTGTTTTTGTGTGTGTGGTCAGTCCAAGTGTCTTTTCTCTTCTAATGTAACAACATTTCATAGTGACTCAATTACTCTAATAAAGTTTTCTAAATTTCAAATTTTCACAGTGCATTCCACTGGCTTTCTATGGACAACTAGGTGAAGTAAAATCGAAAAAAGCAATTCCAACAAGTTGTGAAGGGCCATGGCATGTTAAAATTGCTAAATGTGCGAAAGGATTTATTTACTTGTTGTAGTGATTGGTTATCTGTTTGGGCTTCAACCCAGCATCCTTGTTGGGACCTGTCTCCTAGGAGTCCTTATAAGCCTTCTTCACGACACTTGGGCTGGAGTCCTCAGGCACTTGAAGGGCGGCATCCGCCTTTCTCTTCCCCCTCTTCTATTTCGGTACTAGAGGGGTTTGAAGAATGAGGAAGGCTTTCTGGACTGGTGAGCGGGCCAGCTCTTTTGAGACAGCCCGCTTGAAAGAGTAAGAAATTAATTTCTTTCTCTTCTCTAGAGGTAGGGGTTTGGCAAGGGATGAAGTCTCCCTAGCTTTCTCCTTTTTTCCCTAGTACCAATACAGGAAAAGGCACTATTAGCGACGCACACATGCATCGCTAATAGTGGCAAAATGCATTGCTAAAGAGCTTTTGCGACGCACAAAGGGGCATCGCTAAAGACGTCACAAATAGTCGTGTCGCTAATAGTATTAGCGACACCCACGTCCCTTTGCGTCGCTAAAGGTAACTATTAGCGACGCGCACCGTGCGTCGCTAATAATTGGGCCGGTGCCTTGCAAATACTATACACGAACGCAACGTGCGTCGCTAATGGTAGTTTTTAGCGACGCACACTAAGTGCGTCACAAATGGTATATTTATCCGACCTTTAACGACGCTTGTTGTGCAGTCGCTAATAGTGTGTAGCCAATCTTTAGCGATGAATTTGAAGCGTCGCTATAAATTGATTTCTTAGTTTTTAGTGACGCATTTTGTGCGTCGCTAAAAGTTTTATTTTTTATTTTTTTCCCTACATGATTTGTTTTATTTGTTGTTTTATTCTTGTTTAAATCTATATCAATCATCCTGATATACAGCAAAATTCAAGCATTCTGAAATGAATATATATTGAAAAATAAAAACACATTCATATATATATATATATTATACTAATTAATTAGTTACATTTGTAAAAGTATAATTTAAGAATAAATACAAAAATAAAAAATTGTCTCAAAAAATGTAACTACAGATGTCGATTAAAAAAAACAAAGAAAAAAATAGTTAGTCCCGATGCAAGACCTAAAGACCCCGGTGCAATAATCCCGATCAATCTGAAATAAAGATCAAATGATATATATTAGAACACTTATTAAATATATATGAAAGTGAATATATTATTTTTTTCCATGCATAAATAGTAAGAACGACATAAAATCACTAATCCGAACTGATTGCCCTAAGTTTTTGGTAGTCTATTTTGTCATTTGTGAGGTGTGTGATGGGGTATCGAGATAGTTAGGCAGGATATCCGGTATTTTGGTCCATGAAAACGCCAAAACCTGTCTTTTCAGAGCAAAAACTTGCATAAGTTTCAAACTGTTGATCCGAATCGAGTGTCGTAAGTTCGTGCAAGTCTATTTTATCATTTGTGAGGTGTGTGATGCAGTTTCGGAGTCGGTAGGCTAATATCCGATGTTTTAGTCCATCAAAACCCGAAAATAGGCCTTTTTGGAGCAGAAACTTACATAAGTTTCAAACTGGTGATCCGAACCGTGTGTCCGTAAGTTTTTGCAAGTCTATTTTATCATTTTTGAGGTGTGTGGTGGGGTTTCATGGTAGTTATGCCGATATCCTGTGTTTTGGTCCGTCAAACCCCGAAAATGGGCCTTTTTGGAGCAGAAACTTGCATAAGTTTCAAACCGGTGACCCGAACTGAGTGCCATAAGTTCGTGCAAGTATATTTTATCATTTTTGAGGTGTGTGATGGGTTTCATGGTAGTTACGCTGATATCCGGTGTTTTGGTCCGTCAAAACCCAAAAATGGGCCTTTTTAGAGCAGAAACTTGCATAAGTTTCAAATCGGTGATTCGAACCGAGTGCCATAAGTTCGTGCAAGTCTATTTTATCATTTGTGAGGTGTGTGATGTGGTTTCACAAGTAGTTACACCAATAACCGGTATTTTGGTCAGTCAAAACCCAAAAAATGGGCCTTTTAAAGTAGAAACTTGCATAAGTTTCAAACCGGTGATCCAAACCGAGTGCCGTAAGTTTGTGCAAGTCTATTTGATCAATTTTGAGGTGTTTGATGGGGTTTCATGGTAGTTACACTGATATCCGATGTTATGGTCTGTCAAAACCCAAAAACAGGACTTTTGGAGCAAAAACTTACATAAGTTTTAAACCGGTGATCCGAACCGAGTGCCGTAAGTTTGTGCAAGTCTATTTTATCATTTGTGAGGTGTGTGATAGGATTTTTATGGTAGTTACACCGATATCCAGTGTTTTGGTCCGTCAAAACCTAAAAATGGGCATTTTTGGAGCAGAAACTTTCATAAGTTTCAAACCGAGTGCCGTAAGTTTGTTCAAGTCTATTTTATCATTTGTGAAGTGTGTGATGGGGTTTTGTGGTAGTTACATCGATATCCTGTGTTTTGGTCTATCAAAACCTAAAAATAGGCCTTTTGGAGTAGAAAGTTGCATAAGTTTCAAACCGATGATTCGAACCGAGTGCCGTAAGTTCGTGCAAGTCTATTTTATCATTTGTGAGGTGTGTGATGGGGTTTCATGGTAGTTATGCAGATATCCGATATTTTGGTCTGTCAAAACTTCAAAATGGACCTTTTTAGAGTAGAAACTTGCATAAGTTTCAAACCAGTGATCCGAACCGATTGTTGTAAGTTCATGCAAGTCTATTTTATTATTTGGGAAGTGTGTGATGGGGTTTTGGAGTCGGTAGGCCGATATCCGGCATTTTGGTCCATCAAAACCCCAAAATAGAGCTTTTTGGAGTGAAAAGTTGCATAAGTTTGAAACGGGTGATCCGAATTGAGTGTCGTAAGTTCGTGCAAGTCTACTTTATCATTTGTGAGGTGTGTGATGAGGTTTCAGGGATAGTTAGGTGGATATATGGTGTTTTGGTCCTGTCAAAACCCCAAAATGGGCCTTTGTGGAGCAGAAACTTGCAAAAGTTTCAAACCGGATGATCCGAACCGAGTGTGGTAAGTTCATGCAAGTCTATTTTATCATTTGGGAGGTGTGTGATGGGGTTTTGGAGTCGGTAGGCCCATATCCAACATTTTGGTTCTTCAAAACCCTAAAATAAAGCTTTTTAACGTGTATCACTTGGGATGTCCAAAAGCTAATAATAGTTTAAGGAATTCAACTCTTCTGTCTGCACTCTAAATAGTCCACTTGTATATATATATATATGTGTGTGTGCGCGCGTGTGTGTGTAATAGATGGTGCAACATATAATATTTATATAAAAGAGGAATATAATGTGAAATGTTGCATGTGGAATACCTTCTATCATAGAAGATGTAGCTTCCTTGATCTCATGCGCTACATGGAGTTCCCTTTTTATCTCACGAGCTAACTCAAATACTGGAAACTCTTTCTCGCAAGCACTTGAATCAAACACACACACATTAAAATTCATGTCCCCTATATGGTCAAATACTGCAAAATTTCTGAGATAGAGGCCATGGTGTTGCGCAAAATTATCCCAAACTTCTCGAAAGTAAATAAATCCTTTCGCACATTTAGCAGTTTTAACATGCCATTGCCCTTTACAACTTGTTAGAATTGCTTTTTTCGATTTTACTTCACCTAGTTGTCCACAGAAAGCCGGTGGAATGCACTGTGAAAATTTGAAATTTAGAAAACTTTATTAAAGTAATTGAGTCACTATGAAATGTTGTTACATTAAAAAGAGAAAAGACACTTGGACTGACCACACATACAAAAACACATATATACATACATATATATATATAGAGAGAGAGAGAGAGAAAGAGAGGGGACATACGAGTTCTGTAAGGAAACCAAGCATCATGACCTTGAAGAAATGCCTGGAAATGTGAAGCTTCCTTTCCATCCGAGAAGAAGACATATTCTCACCTAGTTATTGAGTAATCTAAATAAAGCATTAAGCCCTCCTGCTATATAAGTTTTTTATAAATCAAGAAATGTTATGCTCAAACAGGATCGAGATAATGTCATTATTAAAGACCTATGAGAAAAATCTGACCTATGACAGCAGATGAGTGTTAATTTAAATCAACATGTAAGTCTCAATCTGGATGCCATATTAAATGTACAGAGCAGGTGTTCCATATCTTAAGAAGGTAAAACTTATCAAAGAAGTAATACCATACATGGGATTGGCTAGGATGTCACTGAGTTACCAAGAAAAATGACAAAATGATAAAATTAAAAATTAAAAATCTCAAGAAAAAGAAAATCAAAGTTGAGAAAAAGTATATTTTTACTCATGTTAATAATTTTCGTTTAGCATTACAATTAAACATGCAGAAATATATTTCATCTAAATTTATTTAATTTTGCTTTCAGCTTCAATTATCCATTCAATTTGGTAGCAATTTAGTTTTGTTTGTGCTTTAAATTATCTTATCCATTTGTTTATATTATCAAATAATTAGGAGTTATATAATAATCGACTTGAACATGCATTCTAATAATTAAAAAAACTTTTCGCTTGTAACACACGTGTTATTAGACTAGTATATTTAAGGACATCAATGACATGGTCCTAATTTTGAAGAAGCACAATTAATGACACCTTCTAACAATTCTTTTACTAAAGTGGCATTAGAGAAGAACTAACAACATCTTTCTGCCATTGACTAAGCAAGTAATCAAACTTGAATAATTATAAGTTTTTATGTAACAATCTAATGTGTGAATGATGGGACAGTGAAGAAGTTATCCTAAACTTCACCTAAGATTGAAATTAAAAAAATGAAAAAAAAAAAAATTGAAATTAGCAACTCACAAAGTATTAAGCAAAAAAATATATTAAACAGATAGATTTTTTTTGTTTTCGGATCAGTAAGATAGTTGGATTATATTAAGGACAACAGCATAAAACAAAACAAATCTGGAGATAGTTAAAAAAATACTACGAACAAAAAACCAAAATAATTTGATTTGAGCTCTTTGCTCTGTTCTATATGTTACAGATGCAGCTAAAGAGGTCATTGGCATGGTAGTCTAAACATAATATTAATGGAACTTCTGACTTTTGAGTTTCCATAAGTACAAATATCACATCCAAATAATTCCAAACTGAACAGTCAATTCACAAGAATAAATTCCATATCGGAACGAATATACAGGGTTCATATAAGAATTAATTTATGAGTTACCTATCCATATGAGAGTAAGCTTTTTTTTGTTATTTTGTTGTCTTTCTGTATTCTAGATACCTTTAATGCTCACTTGATTATTTTGTTTTAGGTTGTTCATGGTTTGACAGCCATCATGAACTGCCTTAAGGATACTGAGCAAATCGAACACCCTCCAATTTGAACTTGACGAAACCAGGCTGCAGCTCGGGACTGCTCAGTCGGCGATGGTTGTTACTAAGGATAAGTTAAAAGAAGTTGTGAACTCTTACTCCATTCTGGACTCTAGAAGGGACACATTGGTCTCTGAACTAGAGGGTGTCAAGAAGAATTTTACAAACTTCGAGGCCGCTTCTGCAAAAAAACTTCAGGACAATGTCAAGGCTGCAAGGGTTTAGGTCGAGATAGATCTGAAGAATGAAGTCCAAGAGTTGGGGAACGAGCTCATTGAGTATGGGTATCGAACCTTTAGGAATAAGGTTTGGAAGATGTATTCCGATCTAGACCTAACTAGGGTGAATGATATTATGGTTTCCCAAGTCGCGATAGATACTCTGGATGCCGATGATGAAGAAGAGGTGGCTCTTGACCCCCCCTCAAGCTATACTACTAGAGATTGCTGAGCCTGCAAAAGAGTAGCCTTATAGGACTTTCCTTGTGCTTTTTGTTTCTTTTTTTTTTTTTACTTGATTTGTAATCCACCACTTTGGGATCGTAATATATGAAATCTTGATCATTTTAGAACTTGTGTCCAATTTGGTTGATCTTTTTATGTTATTTTTAACTCGAGACAATATCTTTAATGTTTAGACTAACAAAAAAAATATAAATTCCTAAGAGTTTCAAAATACTAATAAGGTATTTTAGAGATTTAAATAGTAGAATATATAGACCTATAACACTTGTAAAGATACAAAGTTTTTAGGGGCCTAATGGCAACACTACAATGATAGGTATATAGACCTGTAACACTTGTAAAAACTACAAGGTTCTTTGGGGTCTGTGTTATGACATGGAATTTTTTTTTTATTAATTGTTTTCATTATTAAATTTCTTTTTTTAATGCATGTGTTATATATAGGCATGGTGTGTGTATGGTATGTATATATATATATGTGTGTATGCATATGTGAATGTGTATGGATTATATATATATATGTGTGGCATATGTATATGTGTGTGGGATGCAACATGTGTATGTATATGGGGATATGTATATGTATAAAACAGTGCATGTGTGCACTGTGTGTGGGTGAAACCGGATGAGTGTGTGTGTGTGTGTGAGGTGTCGGCTAAGTGTGTGTGTGTTTAGTGTGTGTGCCTAGTGTGTGATGAGTAATATATATATATATATATATATGTAGGCTTATATAGGCAGCTTTGCATTTAATGCAAAGCTGCATTTTGGGGGAGGCAAAGTGGCTGAACAGAGGGGGGAGAAGTCAAGGAAAGGGGCTAGAGGGAGAGAGACGTGTAAGACTTGATGTGTGAAGGGTATAAGGGTTGGTCTCGGTTGGGAAGAAAAGAGAAGGAAAGAAAGACTGAGAGCAAAGGAGAGAGAGAGAGTTCTGAAAGGCAGAAGTGGATCAAGAGGAACAGAAGTGAGAGAAGGAACCTACACAAAGAGAAAAACAAAAATTATAGGTAAGTGGGTTGCTTCTGTTTTTATGATTTAAAGCATGAAAATTGATTTTATGCATATGATCTTAGAGAGCATGTTGTAGGGTTTATTTTGCAAAAAGAATGAAAGGAAATGGCTAGGAAACAAGATAGAAAACCCTAGTTGCAAGTCTTGGCCATGGAGGTTGGACCTGTTCATTTTATGTGTAGAACTCCATTTAAATGATAGGGAAATAATCCTCTAGGAGTGCAGAAAACTAAATGAAAAAAGAAAAGATGAAAAACAGTAAGAAAATAAGCATGAAATCAACAATTTACAGTTTGCCGGAGATTCGGCTATAGACCTTTGAGCTCTATTTCGAGAAGATTGGGAAGGTTTTGGGAGAAATGGAGGGTAGATATGAAGTCTGCATGAAAAATCCCTAGAGAATGGCATTTTCAAAACCTTGAAAACTCGCCGGTGCCGGAGAAGGCCCCGGAAACCCTACCGGAGGCTCACCGGAAAGTCGGGGAAGAAGGGTGACTGTGCGGGCCGGGTTCTGGGTCCTGGGTCGGGTCCAGTTCGGGCGGGGCTGAACTGCCCCTGCCACGTGTCGCGCTGATGTTTTAAATTAAAAAGGGATTGGGTCTGTTTGTTTACGGACTTAAGAAATCAAAAATTTAAATTGAAATAAGAACAGGGATATCCTATCCCTATTCTGGATAAGTCTCTGTTTGGGTAACCGAATTGAGAATAGTAAATTTTGACTAATTACAAATTTGACCTTGAACCTTTTAAGAATTAAACCTTGACCCAAGACTTTCAGAAATTACAAACTGACCCCCAACTGTTGGTTATTACACTTTGACCCACCTGATTGAATTATTAATAAAATATTAATTAAATTAATTAATTACTTAATTTAATTAATTTAATTATTTAAATATGCTAAAATAATCCAGAGTCCAAATGAGACAAGTCATTAGTGTATTTTGACTATCTCGACCATTCTGAGACCAATGGTGAGGTCTGTTTTACGAGACTGGGGTCCCAAAAAATAAAAGACCCGTAGTAACCCTTAAAATTACCAAAATGCCCCTAGATTGGAACACAGTCAAACGAACTCCGAATTTAGTAAACAAATAGTGAAACTTTATTATCTCGAACATTCCGGACTCAACTGTGGAGTCTGATTTATGAAAAGAGATCACAAAATGTAAGGACACGTGTAAAGTGCAAAATGACTGTTTTGCCCTTTTGAGCCCAGATGTCCGAATTGAGTTCTGCGAGGACCTAAACTTATTTTCTTTGACGTCCTAGATTCAATGGTAGAGTTTAATTTAGCAGAATAGAAACCCATGAATTAAAGACATAAAATTTGATGAATAGAATAAATTCAAATGACAATAGACTGGGTAGTAATTTATACTTTTTTTTGGAACACTGACAGGACAGGAGAGGAGATTTGACCTCTTGCATTTTCAGTTACATATAGTGCACGTTCTTCTTTGGTTGTGACTAACCCATCAGGTATGGTGTTTTGCTAATGTTAGAAATGAAGTTAAGTTAGGAATGTTCTGTGAATGACTGGCATGACTTATGTGTTTATGTGGAATGTGTTTACTTGATGATTTAAAATTGGTTGTTCACATCCTTACATGTTACTTGTACTTTATGAATGTTTAGTGAATGATGAACGTAAATCATGACATGTGTATATGTTGATTATATGAGATATGCTTGCATGTGGAATCAGCTGGTGATTTATGTATTATTGTCTCGAGCATGCTATATTGTGGAAACCATGTTTCATTGACATTGCAGCTAGCATATTGGCATATGATGAATGTTCCCCGAGACCGGGGAGCATGAAGCGAAAGTAGTGTAATAAATAAAAAGATTCACTACAGGTGATCTACTAATATAGATATTTAGATAATTTATTGCTATTCATAACGATCCATCTATATACACATACATTCGGTTTATAAAATTTGGACAGAACCTCTTGTTTCTTGAACACCTGATAACCACAATACATATATCCGACAGACATCCATCCTCACTCGATGGCCACAACTTTATCAAAGTTAAATATACATCGCCTACTTATACAATCCATCACGTCTACTCCTACATTTAAACTAAAAGTTCACAAATTCAATATCTATTACAATATAAGATGTCATTTCCATTCTTTTCAGAAAATACGCCCCAAGGGCCCAAATATTCTTCTAAAGTTATTTCTTCTGTTTTCTCCAAGACTTCGTCAAGTCCCGCGTACCAGGATGCTTTATCTGAAACCTGTGCCCACGAATGGGTCAGCGCCAACATGCTGGTATGGTACAGTACTAATGCAAGAAACAAAATTAAGTCGTGGCACGTGCAAGTGTACATGTATATCTACATGCCTTCCTAATCATGCATACAATATATAATAGCAATGTACAAACTACATCTGTATAAAACTCTATATCACGTTCACAAATTCATCAACACATGCACATGCAATATGCATGACACACCCATGCATCTCAATGTCACACCCATGTCTCGCTTCACAGTTCTTCCCCGTTGGCATGCAAGTACCAATATATGTCTCGCTTTACGGTCCGGACCCCGTAGGCCTGCGAGTACCTAATGGCCAATTTTGGGTTTTTCACCATAGGATCTGCACCCTCATAATGCACCAGCACCTCGTGCTGACCCACACTATGCTTTCAAGGAATCACACTATGCCAATATGCCATGATTTCATCATACAATAATACAGTCCAAATGAAACGTCACTTTCATAAGCATATGCAACATACTTTAAATAATTCATCACAATGAAGATCAAATCACAAGACTTCATTCACAATGCTACGTGTCATGCTCGATCAATCTCAACACTTATGCAAATCTACATGTCACAATATCAACAATCTTTCTCAAACATAAATCACATGGGACGACAACTCAAGAAGTAAATCACAACCCCCAAATAATCATAAAGAACATGGAAACATATAAACAATCCACTCAAAGAAGCAATCATTCCTATGTGATCTTCTATCAACAGACAAGCACAAAAAGCATTCAAGCAATATACACATCAATCCTAATTTAATTCTATTCCTTACTTAGTAAAGTACCATACCTGATCGGGTTATCTCAACCCCAAGAAGTCATGTCCACTACTCAGTCAATTGGTGAATAACGCAATCCTCCTACTGTAGCTGTTTAGAGAGTCCTCGCCTTTCTCTTCGGTGTTCCTAAAACCACAAAATGTAATTCAGTCGGTTGGTTACTTGAATGATGCTATTCATCAAATTTTATGTCTCTTTATGATTGGTATTTCTTTTACTCAATTAGGCTTCACCATTGAATCTGGAACGCCGAACAAAGTCGGTTCAGGCTTTCGTAGAATTCAATTTGGACATTCAGGCTAAAAAGGGCAAAATTGTCATTTTGCACCTTTTAGGGTCTTTTCATTTCTCGGAACCCCATCTTGTAAAACGGACCTCACAGTTGAGTCCGGAATGCTCGAAATAATAAGAATTCACTATTTGTTTACTTTAATCTGATTCTGTTCGATTACTCTTTGACCTGGGGGCATTTTGGTTATTTCCCCTTTAAATAATTATTTAATTAAATATTATGTCATTTACTCGGGTCAATTCACAATTAATCCTAATTTCTGGGTATAATTAAAATCTTACAAGGTTCTATTCATTGCCCATAATTTTTCCAATCCCTATATAAGTTTATTTATATTATTTTTTCCGTACGTTTCCAATTTAAGCCAATTATTGGATAGCTTTTCCTTTTCAACCAAACACTTCCCGAACTCAAATCTAAAATTTTACCCATACAGTAATATTGTTAGGCAGCTATCTGAATGGTTGAGTTGGGTCGGACTCAACCCAGTTTGGCCCGAATAAAAATACAAAACTCAATCGTTAAATTGTGTTTGGATTATTTTTCTGGATTCCCATTTGATCTAAAACTATTTCTATATTTAATGAAATCCCATAATCAATTTAATTATTCATGTTTCTAAAATTTCAAGACTAAAATTCAGTGTTTTACCCTGTTGTTACCTCTTCTCAGTTTGCAGCTGACTTTACAACAACGTCTATCCAACCACTAAATAGCATCAAAATGTTTTAGACCTGTAGCAACCAACCCATTCAACGGATCAATCACCACTGCACTTCCGTCCCTCCTCCATCTCCACAAAACTGCAACATCCACACACAACCACAACACCAACACGCTGCTTCTGTTACTGCCTGAGCACACACCAGCCACGGAACAAGTCCCAATTCTTGGCATATTTGAACCTCGATCTGCCTCTCCAACACGGACATGATTGGATTAGCAAAATCTAACTCGCTACACCTCCATACATATACATATATACATAAATATACCGCCTGCCGCACCGCTACTTCCACTACCACCATTCTCTGCAAGTTTCCCCTAAATCATCACAGAAATCACAACCAAATCAAGCTATACACTCCAATCACAGACACGGCCAACCCGAACAGATTTATTTGCCATTCCATGAACACACTCAAAATTTCGCAACAGTGACAACATCATTATCAATCAGCCCCATGGATTCTTCACTAACGCTTCCTAATATCCGACAGTTGCAGGGAATCCAAAAACCCATGGCCTCGATTCTCCGAACGTTAGCCACCGTTTGATCACTGACCTCCGATGCCACGCCGTTGCTAACCCCAAACCCATCCGCTATCGTTTCCCCATCACCACTCTAGTGACGAAACCCCCAAACCAACACACCGCAACCTCATCCAACAACAAAACAGCGAGATTCACCCATCGCTGCTCCGTCGAAAATCTGAATCCGAGACCACTTGCCGTGGCTTCTTCCATTCCCTCTGGTTTGCTGCCTGCTATCCGAATCTTTCTTTCCCTTTCTCGGTCGGCTGCTTTCTCTCCACTCTGCAACGCACCACCACTGGCAGGCGCGAACGGCGGTTGACTATCGAATCCAGCCGGTTGGTCTCAACCCGGCTGAACCGTTCATCCGCAGAGACCTCCTCTCTCTTTCCTCTTTTCTTCCTTCTTTTTTTTTCTTTGTTTACAACCAGATCTATCTTTATGTGTTTTTTATTCCCTATACACTAAACAACAAACTTACATACCACTGGCTGGAACTCCCTTTTTATAATTTAATCTGAATTCACGAACATATATAATATATATGATATATTTTATGATCAATCCTATGGATTTATCCGACATCCCTATTTTATGTGAAATTTTTTTTTCAACCTACAATGAATCCCTTGAGAACATGGCGTGGATAAGCATGTGGTGCTTTGCATTATGAGGGTGTAGATCCTATAGTGAAAAACCCAAAATTGGCCATTACATTGGTACTCTGTGCCCATCGGGGAGTACCCGTAAATGAGACATGGGTGTGGCATAAAGTTGTGCATGGGTGTGTCACGCATACCATTCATATATATTACTGCGATGCTTGAATGTCATTTAGAAATAAATGTACACTTTGCACATGCCACGCCTTAGCTTTATTTCTTGCATTAGCACTTCATCATACCAGCAGTTGAGCTGACCCATTCGTGGGCAACATTTTTCAGATGAGGACCCTCCAGCTACTTGAGACCCAGTGATGCTTTGATAGGGGGAAATAATTGTTATATTTTGGTCCGTGGGACCTATGTTTTGTAATGTAAGGGCTTAAGCCCGAATGACCTATGAACAATGTATTTATGTTATCTTATGTATTGATGGGAATGGACTCATGTTTAGTGGATTTATTTACCTTGTCCTTTTATTTATTTTAGTTTGTCTCGTCAGTCGCGCCTCGGGTTTGTAGAAATTCGGGGCGTGACAGTCTGTACATAAGTAAAATGGACCAGACCTGTAACACTTGTAATGATTATAGTGTTTTTAGAGGTCTGTACATTGGTGAAATAGACCAGACCTGTAACACTTGTAATGAGTACAAGGTTTTCAGGAGTCTGTATATTGGTGAAATGTACTAGACTTGTAACACTTGTAATGAGTTCAAGGTTTTTAAGGGTTTGTACATTACTGGAATAGACTGGTCTGTTCATTGGTGAAATGGACCAGACCTGTAACACTTGTAATGAGTACAAGATTTTTAGAGATCTAATCATTGGTGAAATGGACCAGACCTGTAACACTTGTAATGAGTACAAGGTTTTTAGAGGTTTGTTTGTTAGTGAAATGAACCAGACTTATAATACTTGTAATGAGTATAAGGTTTTTAGGAGTCTATTCGTTGGTGAAATGGACCAGACTTGTAACACTTGTAATGAGTACAAGATTTTGAAGGGTTTGTACATTGGTGAAATGGACCAGACTTGTAACACTTGTAATAAGTACAAGGTTTTCAGGAGTCTGTACATTGGTGAAATGGACCAGACCTGTAACACTTGTAATGAGTACAAGGGTTTGAGGGGTTTGTACATTGGTGAAATGGACCACACTTGTTACACTTGTAATGAGTACAAGGTTTTTAGGGGTCTGTTCATTGATGTTGCCCTGTTTTGGTCTAAAGGCTTTTGCTCTCTAATTACTTGTCAAAAACTTAAGGTCAGAGGGTCACCTGGGAAGGGTCTGGTGGTAACCGCTTCGATGATAAAGTTAATAGAGAAATAAAGACAGTAATTCAAGAGAAGAATTCAACATGAATTGAAAGCATACCATATGACCTTATTTATATAATGTGGGTCTCCTAAGTTGAGTAGGATTACGTGATGAAAGTATGAATTTGAAGATATCCAAAGATAGTAGTTACCATATTAGATTTTGTTTCTTTTTTCTAAGGTCGGTAGCCTATGGATGATAGTGATTAGATTGAAATCCTTTACCTTTGAACCCTCTGTATTTGGTTGATTGGATGAACTAACCATCTCATAATCTATATACTGAAGAGTTCTTTATAAACACGTGTCGCACCTTGAATATTGTAGTCAAATTATGGTATATCAGTTGCCATAGATGTTTCTTACCTATTATATGTTATTGTAACATGTATGACACAGGACCTAATGACCAACTGATATTAATTCTATACAATATATTGCTAAGAAAAACTCATAAATCTGTTCAAGGGTTGTGTCCGTTTGGGGTGCTTAAGCTCATACAAAATTGATTTTGCCAGGAAGTGATTTTTATAGAATTAGTTTGGTGTTTTGAATTAATATAATTTAAAAAAATATTCTGATGTTAGAAGTGATTTTTGGATTTTCGGTAAATAATATTCAAAAGTGATTCTTGAATATGTAACATATTTTTTGCTTTCGTTCTATATTAGATGACTTTGTGTGGGTTTGATCATTTGTTATATTAAATTAAATTTAAATACGTATATGATAAATATTAATATGTAAAATAATATTTTATGCAATATATTATATTGTATAGCATAATATTATATAGTTTAAATAAAATTTATAAAATAATTCTAATTGTGTAAAATAAATATGAATATAGAGTAAATAAAAAGTAAATTAATTTAGAAAGACAATAATATATATATATATATAAAATACTATATTATTATATATACACAATAATAAAATAAAAAGTCACTAGAAGGTGTTGAAAGTGTTTTTTTTTTCAAGATAAATTACACTTGTACTCTTTTGAAATTACGTTATCCTTTCCTACTTTTACTAACAAACTATAAATATCTTTCATTCTACTCATTTTGTTTTCTTCAAAATGATAAAAGTGTTCTTTTTATTTTTTTATATTTTCATTCTGCTCATTTTTTTATTTTTTTATATTATATTTGAGATGGCTTTTGCATGAATCGCCATTGGTTGGGATCTTGGTCCAGTAGGGTGATGACACGCATCTTTGCATGCAGCCCATACATGTATATCATGGGTCATATACAGTTTGAGTGGACATATTAGCACAAAGTGTTGGTAGTCTAGTTGGTAGAGTTTTGGTACATTTTTTGGAAAAGCTTCCTTTGGTCCAAGGTTCAATACTTGGTGGGAGTATTTTGGCTTTTTCCCCCTCCCTTTTGTTTTACATATGCAACATATTACATTTTAGTGTATTTTATAAATTCCTAAACTTTGCATTTTAAATCTCACAAAAGTCTCTTATAATTTTTGCAAAGCTTATTGATTAAGCATACTTTATTCATGTATTACTAGTCTTGCCTTAGTGTATTCCATGCACTAATCTTCTGAAATTATTCATGTGTTAATCCTTGATTAACGTCAATCGTAATTTTTCATCAAGTTATGATCATTGTCTTTAGATCACTTTCTTAAAATTAATTGTCTCCAAATTCGTAGCTAATTTCTCTCATTTATACATTTGTCTCCATATTTATAAACTATTAGTCTTAAGTAGAGTTGCCCATGATTATTAAGAAATTTTTTTTTATGATAATCATTATTATCCTTAATTTTCCCATTTAATTGGGTTAGGATGTTGCATTAGGCACCTTAGGCATGGCCTTAAGTAGGACTTCTTGTGTAACACCCTATTGATTAGCACGTAACGTGTAGTTTTGTGCTGAATATTTCAAGCTTTCGTACTGACACTCAAGAGGCTCTCATCTCTTTGGTAGGCTAGGATTAGGTCCTCCCAACTTGAAATGTGCTCTACATGTGCTACCTCAGTCTCTTTTTTTTCTACACTTGGTCTTGGGATGAAATCCACTAGAATGGTGCATTTGAACTAAAATTCTATCGCAGATCCTAGGTTGGCTAGTGCATTTGCATGACCGTTGTCCTCCTTTGGGAGCTATTGGAAGGTATAGTTTTGTCACATACCAAACCTCACCCTATGCGGATTAGGGACTACGACCGACCAGTTAGTTACATTGCCTATATCCACCATATACAGACTATGAGTAATGCAATCAACCGAAGGCCTTAAAGTAGAATCCAAATGGGTTGCATTCCTTAAGGTTAATTATTTGGCAACAAAACCATCCAATCAGATTAAGTTATGGAAGTAGATCTAACAATTCAACCAAACCTAGCAGAGTAACTAAATATTAAGTTATGAGTTTCGTTAGGCACTTAGTTCATACATCACAGTTCCAAAAGTTCAGCTAGATGAAGAGCCGCTAAGGCTTATACAAAGTTCATTTAGAATAACAAAAACTTCCAAACATCTATAACTTCACATCATCATCCTTGCAAAAATCCACCAAGAAGTCCCACCACCCTACTCCTTATTCTCCATCTATAAGTATCCTATAAAGGGATGAGAACCCTGTGAACTTCATGAAAAGCTCATGAGTAACGTCGGTGCCTTGTCATGGGTTTTAGGGAAACTTGGATAAAATGCAGTTCGCATAGATAACATTGGAAAACATTTGCAAGCTATTGGAATTTTAGATAATATAGTTAAAAACCGGGTTCAAATAATATAGTTTTCACACAAAGATTTATACCAGCAAGTTTCAAGCAAACAACTAAAATAAATCAAACAACTCAAATAGTACAGTAGATAATTGATTTATGAAATCAAGTAGAAATACTTTATGTTTTTCCTTCTAGAAAAAATCTAGCAAATAGTGCACACGGATGTATAGGGCATATCGGGATAGTATAGACGACATTAAAAGCTAGGTTTTGCCTTTAGGCTTTGGAAATTTTAGCTTGTTAGGGATGACTTCCGACACTAGCAAACAATGCACACAGATGTATCACATAGATGATACTTGTAACTTAGAGCTCGTGGCTTACAAGGGCCTACCGAGGTAGTGCAGATGACATTAAAAGTTAGGTTTTGCCTTTAGGATTTGGAAATTTTAGTTTGGTAGGGATGACCTTCCGACATTTATAAATATTGATCAAACTGTGACATCCTTTTCCCTTAAGCATTGGAGTTTTTAGTTTGGTAAGGATGACTTGTGACACTTGGAAAGTTTTGTACAAGTTTTTAGGTCAATTGTGTAGACACCTCATTTTGTGACCCTTGATTAAGTGGTAGCAATTCTGTAGTTATACCAAGAAATTTACTTTCATTGTAACTCCTCTTGACAGAGTCCTAGTCCAAGTAGGATTCTTCCCGATAGAGTCCCACTTTAATTAGGACTCTTCCTGACAGAGTCCTATTTCTGTTAGGACTCTCTTGTTAAAGTCCCAGTCCAAGTATGTAATACCTCGGCCCGAGAATGTCAGGTAATGAGGCACATTTTACGAGGTTAGGGAAAAATTGAGAGAATAATTAATTAAGTTAATATAATTAATTAATTAAATATAAGGAAGGTAATTACTATTTAAATTACTAGAATAATGTGATGACATACACACTCACAAAGTGTATTGTGTGGAAGTGCATGTATAAATATATGTGTCTACAAGTATATGCATGGAAGTTAAAAATAAATATTAAATAGATAATATAATAATGATAGTAATAATAATAATAATAATAATAATAATAATAATAATAATAATTAAAATACATGTATAAAGGTATAAAGGTGTATATATGTATATTATATATATGTAATTGTAATTATGTATATATATAGATATGATTATATATATATTGAGGGACATGCAAGGGTCCAACGTGTACAAGTGTGTGTGAGTGACCATTGTATATTAGTATGTGTGAATTATGAGATATATATATATATATATACATATATATATATATAAATACAAGTCAAACACCACACACACACACAACCAGCCACTCAATGGCCTGCCAAATAGTAGCAATTCAAATCCACTCATGAAGAAACCTGAAATTGGCTAACCCAAGTAGAGGGGCAATCAGATTTGCCATGATTCACATCTCTATATACACATATGCATGGTGCTTGTACACACATACAACCATCTGTGAAAGAGAGAGAGAGAGAGAGAGAGAGAGAAAGAGAATTTAGAAGAAGAGAAAGGAAATCTTAGAGGAAGAAGAAAGAGGAGAAAACCATTATTGAAGGTAAAACATCAAAAACTATCATTTTTCTCTCTCTAGAATTTTGATGTATTAGGAACTGTTTTTGAATTATGCATACACATATGATGATAGATATATGTTTATGAGTTTGTCAAGCATGACTTTAGCCTTTGAAAATGACCAAAAACAATAAATCCATGAAAACCGCCATTGATGACCTTGCTAAAGCAGGTCTGATTTTCATCACAACCAAACTAAGTCTGGCTTATCCAGACTTCAATTAGATCTCACGAGCATAATGAAAACACGTATTCGCGATCAAAAATCCAAAGAAACGAACCCTATATGGTGAGTTGCAGGTACGGGTTCTCAAAACAAACCTTACCAACTCGCTTCTAAACCCACCTTTGCGAACGGAAACTGAATCCCCATAATAAGGGGATCATGATAGAACAAGTCCCACGAGATTTGGTTCCAAAATAAGCAAGAACAAGCTAGTTACAGGTTCGGTTTATCAAACCCAAAGTCGAACTCATGAATCAGTTTTGAACCCCAAAACGATTGCCAAACTCTTCTACAATGTTCTAGGAGTGGATCGGGTTGAAAACAGTAAGAAAACAGTGAACAAAAATCCACGAAATTGAAGAAATAGAAACTGAAAAAAATTAGGGTTTCGTATGAACAGTGTCGGCTTCGATGGGGAAGACGACACTGTTCGGGTCGGTTCGGGTCAAATCGGGTTCGGGTCGGAACCCGACCCATTGAATAAAACGGGTTTATTTAAACGACAACGTTTTGTTTTAATTTATAAAAGATTAGGGCTGACTGTCATCATGATGCCAGTATCATGTCAAGAACCGACCAGACCGGTTGGTTTGCGAGTGAACCGGATCGGTTCACTTGGATTTGGACCGAACCCATTGGTTTTCTGTTTTAAATTAAATCTAATGAACCAGAACTTTTATTATTTACGGATTGACCCCAAAACTATGAGAAATCCCACTGTGGCCCATCTGATGAAAATTTAATACAAATATGCCCCTGGAAAATTAATTAAATAATTAATTTAATTATTTAATAAATAAAGTAAAATGACTATTATGCCCCTAATTCAAATATTAAGCAAATGAAGTCCAAATTAAACATATGAATAGTGTATCCTTACTATTTTGGATATTCTGAGACTAATGGTAGGGCCCGTTTTACGAGACGGGAGTCCCAAAAAATAAAGACACGTAAAGGGGTAAATGACCAAAATACCCCTTGTGCCAAAATTAACAAGATATTAGTGTATTCTTACTATCTCGGACCTTCTGAGTCAATGGTGAAGTCCACGACATGAGATGAGGTCCCGAAAAGTTGGAGACCCGTAAAAATGCTAAAATGACCAAATTACCCCTGGTACCCCTAAAGCCAAAATGAAACCAGAGAAGGTCTAAATTGACTTTCTTCGACCTTCCAGACTCAATAATGGAGTCCAAATTACGAAACGAAGTACGAACAAATATGACACGTAAAATGATAAATGACCATTTTACCCTTTTACATATAAAAGTCCGAATTAAAATCTTGGAAAGCCTAAACTGACTTTCTTCGACGCTCTGGACTCAATGATAGAGTTTATTCGACCAGAAGAAATGTCTAAAATAAAAAGACATAAAATTTGTTGAATAGCATCTGTCAGATGACTATAAATTAAAGTAATGCCAAAGTACTAATCTAAGGCATATACGAGGAAATGAATTACGAAAAGACACGACTCGTAAATATGTGAAGTAAATAAATTTAAATTAAAGTTAATGGAGCTACCAGAAGAGTATAAATTCAAATGAATTTAATTTCTAACACATTAAATTGTGTCATAGGTTAAGAGTACGAGTTAAGTTAAGTACATATGAATTATGAGATTATTTTAGGATCTAATACGATTTAAGAATAAGTTAAGGAATATCGAAATGATATTACAATGAATGTGAAGTTGATGAGATGTTTATGAATTGTTCTTAGGAACTACAAGGGAAGTGGGAAAGCGCAATTTTAGCACTAACCCTAAAGGACCAAGGTGAGTAATCCTGTATTTGAAGTAGATATTTAACTCCATAGATTTGAAAAGGTTTTAAATGCAAAGATATGAAGTGTTTGAAATTTCGAATTCAGTATTTACATGATTCAGTTTTAAATTGTTCTATTTTATAAACTCTATTATGGCATGCTTAGTGAATGGATTCTATCATAGTTTTCTTCAAACATATTTCAGCATGTCTAAAGTTTTAAATGCCAAATTATGTAAAGTGTTCTGAATTTGTTATATCAAATGTTTAAAGGATTTGTTATGAAATTATGTACATGATGTTTTAAATGTTCATGAGAATCACCTATTTGAAGGAAATCATGTATTAAATGTTATGTTTTAAAGTACTCACGAGAAATATCTATTTGACATACTCATATGTTAAATGTATTTGAAATGTAAGATAAATAATAAGCATATAGGTAGTGAGGAGGGTTGTACGGAACCCAACGGACCTATCATGTGCATTATCACATAGGTAGTGAGGAGGGTTGTACGAAAGCCAACAGACCTAGCATGTGAAATGCCCGGTAGCAAGATCTAATCCCCCAGGCAAATGAGATATCTCCACGTATATGTAAAATGGGAGTCTGGTTCGAAACGGATTCCACTAATGAAAGAGATAAGATGACAAATGAGTTTGAAAATGGAAGCAGGTTTTACCCTCATTTTCAATATGCATATGTTTTGAGTTTTGTATACTCTATTTAAGAAATGCATGCTATGTCATATGTTTTGAAGTTTATATGAAGACGTATATGTTTAGCTTGAATACTTTAATTGTTTCAAAGTTATTTGTTTTATGAAATGCATATGTTTTGAGTTATATACTCTATTTGACGAAGTACGAGTTTAGCTTGAATACTTTAAATGTTTCGAAGCTATCTGTTTTAAGAAATGCATATGTTCTATGTTCAAGTATACGAGCAATTGGCAGTGAGTGTTTACAAAATCTTATGTACTAAAACCACTGCTAATTGAAAACCCCATGACAAATACTGGAATTGCTCACAAGCTTAGATTAGCTTACCCGGACTTTGTTCGGATCCCCCTTTTAGGTGACTTACGGCAGTATTGATTTTGAGGACGATGATGATGAAGTCTGCCATTTTTGGAAGATTTGATCAAGTAGTTATTTTGTCTAGCACTACGAACATGAGTATGAAATCTTGTATTAGTAAAGTGGTACTCTGTTATGTATAAGCCCCATGGGGCAACTAAGCATGTATTGTTTATAAGTCCTTAAGTTTTTAGTTATGCTTTGAATGTATGATTATGTGTACCATCGTGAATAGCGGCAGTGTAGAGACTTGAAAAAAAATAAATAAATAAAAAAATAATAAAATAAAATAAAATAAATAATTAAATTAAATCCCCGGCTTTATTGGCGAGTTGTGATTTAATATTGTAGGAAATGAAAGAAATAAAATTTTAAAATAATGTGACAATAAATAAAAATGAAGTAAAATGATTTAGTAAAATAAAATGTATATATATATATATATGTCTCAAGTGAAAAAAAAAAGAAAAAGAAAATGGGAAGATAAGAATTAGGATAGAAACCGTGAGATAGAAAGATGGGGGAACAAAAACAGGGGCGGTGAACAGGTCGCGTGAAAAACAGGGGAAGAAAAGAAGAAAAGAGAGAAAGAAAGAAGAGAGAAAGGAAAGGGGGTGAGGCGGCGGTGGTCGCGAGAGAGAAACGGACGGGTCGACGGAGTGGCGATGGGTTTTGGGATTTCCAGAGGCGGCGAAGCAGTGGGTGAGCCGCAGATCAGAGGGGGTTTTGATGCGGCTGAATTGTGTGTGTGTTGTTGCGGTTTTGTCGGTGGCTACGGTGACGACTTGATTGAATCGGAAAGGGGGGACAGGTTTTATCTCCATATTTTTCTTTTCCGTTTTGGTTGCTGTGATGAATTGGAGTTGTTGAAGCTGGGATTTTGTGGAGATGGAGGAGAGACGGAAGCACAGTGGTTGATTGATTTGAATGGGTTGGTTGCTGCAGATTTTTAGGGGCATGATAACATGTAGATATATGTGTGTATTGGTGTAACGTTGGAACAGGGGATTTTGTAGGTCAAGGGCTGAATCGCGTTGGGGGTGTGTGTGTGTGGCTGATACTGGGGTTGTGATTGTTGTGATGAAATTGCGGCTTCTAGAGTTATATAAAAATATATATCTGTGTGGGTGTGCGTATGTTTGTGTAGCGTTGGAAACTAGGGGAGCTGTTGGAGGGATCCTTTTGCTGCGGGATTCTGGGGAACAGATTTCAGGAAATTTGGGGGTCTTGCAAAGTTGGGTTGGTGAATGGAAGACTGCTGGTGGGATGGTTTTGCAATGGGGGTTATATTAATCTTGTGGGACAATTAGGTGGTGAGTGTCAGGGATGTAAGCAGGAGGGGGCATTCTGTGTCCTGTTTGTTTGTGAATGCGGAGCATTCAAGGATGTATCCTGGTATGTGATGCAACTAGATCAGCTGTGTGAGTGGAGTTTGCTGCAGGAACTGAATTCAGACGTGTTGGCGTGGGTGGCTCCACTCGCTTGCGAATTTCAGAACGAATAGAAGAAAAGAACAGGTCCTGCCGTGGTGTTGTGGTGTTGTGGTGTTGAGAGACCAGAAGTGGTAGAGACAAGGCTCGGGAGAATGAGTTTGGCTCCAGGCTTCCATGACCTGATCTATATCTCTAAATCCTCACCTGTTTTCCGTTAATTATGCCCCACGCAAACAGCGAACAACAGTCGTTGGTTGCTAAAAAATTCTGCAGGGGAAATCTACTTCAGCCAAAACCAGTGGCTTAGGTTTATCCGAGGTTGGGCCAAGCTATCCGAGAGAAGTGAATCGGGGTTAGGTCAAGGAGCATGATGCAGCTGAGCTTGATGCTGTGTTGCTGCTCTACGACACCTGATGTAGTGTAGTCCAAAGACTGCTTGATCTGATATAGAATTCAGTTGGGGTTGAGTGGCCATTAGGCCACTGCAAACTAATAGAAGGAGGTCAGTGGTCTGAGCATTAATCTGGAGAGGAAACATAGGATAATTGAGAATTTTGATGTGGGGTTTTCATGGGAGTCACCTGTGGTTTCTAAGGGACCTGCAGCTTGAGCAGGGCCCATTGACTGAGGGAAGAAATGCAACATTAGTTGTAGCTTCAGCCTTGCGGTGGTGTAATTGTTGGAGGCTATGGGTTTTAACCTTGCTTGTAGCAATTGGAGCTACTGATTTGGGAGACTCTACAGAGTAATCTGATGAGTGGAAGGGAAAGTTCTTCAATATCTGATGGATGGGATGATAAAGGGACATAATTTGTCAGGATCATCATCTGCTTGAGGAAAAAAAAAAAAAAAAGGCTGAAGAAGCTGATGAAACTGGATTTAAAATGGTTGGCCGACTCGATCAACTTGCCGGTGTGTTTTCTTCTACTTCCGAACCGTGGACTAAAGATGAACCTGGTTGATTAGACTACGTAGTGGATATAGCTTCTTAGGGGTTGAGATAACCCGATCAGGTATGGTACTTTACTAAGTAAGGAATAGAATTAAATTAGGATTGATGTGTATATTGCTTGAATGCTTTTTGTGCTTGTCTGCTGATAGAAGATCACATAGGAATGATTGCTTCTTTGAGTGGATTGTGTATATGTTTCCCATGTTCTTTATGATTATTTGGGAGTTATGGCTTACTTCTTGAGTTGTCGTCCCATGTGATTTATGTTTGAGAAGGATTGTTGATATTGTGACATGTGGATTTGCATACGTGTTGAGATTGATCGAGCATGACACGTAGATTGTGGATGAAGTCTTCTGATTTAATCTTAAATGTAATACATTATGTAAAGCATGTTGCATATGCTTTTGAAAGTGATATTTCATTTGGACTGTATTATTGCATGATGAAAGCATGGCATATTGGCATAGTGTGAGTGGGGCATTTGGTGTTGTGCATACTTGGTTACTCATGTCCTTCGGGGAAGGTCCGTAAAATGAGACATACTTGGTTACTCATGTCCTTCGGGGAAGGTCCGTAAAATGAGGCATGGACATGGCATAGAATTGACATGGCATGGAGTAGACATGGGTGTGACATTGAGATGCATGGGTGTGTCACGCATATTGCCTGTGCATTGTGTTGATGGATTTGTGAACGTGATATAGGGTTTTTATATAGATGTAAGTTGTACATTGCCATTGTATTGTATGCATGATTAGGGAGGCATGTAGACATACTTGTACACTTGCACACGTCACGTCTTAATTTTGTTCCTTGCATTAGTATTGTACCATACCAGCATGTTGGCGCTGACCCATTCGTGGGCACAGGTTTCAGATAAAGCTCCTGGTACGCGGGACTTGATGAAGTCTTGGAAAAAGAAGAGGAAATAAATTTAGAAGAATATTTGGGCCCTTGGGGTGTATTTTCTGAAAAGAATGGAAATGGCATTGTATATTGTAATAAATATGGAATTTATGATCTTTTAGTTTAAGTGTAGAAGTGGATTGATGGATTGTATAAGTAGGCGATGTATATTTAACTTTGATAAAGTTGTGGCCATCGAGTGAGGATGGATTGTGACTGTCTGTATATATATGATGTATTGTGTTTATCAGGGAGAAAAAGGTTCGAAAAACAAAGGAGGTTCTGCCGAAATTTTTTTTAAAACGGGAATGCATGTGTATTGATGGATATATAGTTATGTTAATGGAATAGGCTTGTATCTATATTAGTTAAATCGGTATTTATTTATGTATTAGTTAAATTAGTTAAATTGGTATTTATTTATTTATTCATCTATCTATTTATTTTCTTCTTTTGTTTCCTTCAGTCGCGTCCCCGGGTTCGGTCGGGAATTCGGGGCGTGACAGGCAGTATCAGATAGATGTGCAAATTTTAAAATGAGAAAAGAAAAGAAAAAGTTTTTTTTTCACGCTTCCGCAACCACATGAAGCACATCTATTCGATACCGCTGCCTATGTGAGCCTTGTCTCGGGGCCTTCGGGTCTTGGGGCAGCAGTCGCGACTCGAGATCTGCGCAGGGTGGGTTTCGGGTAGTGACAAAGTAGGACTCTTCCCAATAGAGTCTCACTCCCTTTAAGACTCTCTCGCCAAAGTCCCAGTCAAAGTAAAACTCTTTTCGATAGAGTCTCACTTCCGTTAGAACTCTTATACTAGAGTCCCAGTCCAAGTAGGACTTCTTCCTGACAAAGTCTCACTCCCATTAGGATTCTCCTACCCATCGGAGGGCGTTTCGATAATTTTGGCACCTTTTATCCACTAAGGGCATTTTGGTAATTTTGGCACAATTCTACCCTTTGTAGGACCTCCTAGTTACTTGAAGGGCATTTTCATAATTTCATATCATTTTACCCACATGGGGTTAATTTGGTAATTTTAGGTCTTTGGTGTCAAATTGGAGGTAATTTGGTCTTTTCACATGTCTTATGACAATCTAGAGATATTCCACCAAATTGGGGACGATTTGTTAATCTTGAGTGACAATAGTCTATTTAGACTTAAGTAGGACATTCCACTTTTAAAGTTTCCATAAATCTAATTGCTTGATATTTTCTTAAATGGAAATACATTGAACCTAGACATTTTTATTTTAGAGTTTATTTTCTATTTAAATTTTATTTCTCTTTTATCTTATTGGCTCTTGCATGTAGACACTAATTTTATTGGTTTGTGCATTATCATAATTATTTTTAATTCATTAAGTTAGGATAATCATTCTTATTTAATTAATTATTTATTTAATTAGATAATTATCACTCAAGACATGATCCTAACCTTCTATTTTAGGGTTTCATCTCAGACCATTAGATCAAATCTCTATATTTTCCTATCAATAGAGCCCCCAGGTCAATGAGTTTGAGCGATATGAAAATACACAAATGGAAGACGATTTCCATAGCCTTACGTTGCTAGCATAATTCTAGAGTTCTCTCTACAAGGACTTTCCATCTTTTGAGGTCAAAGCCTTGCCGAAGTGACAGCATTTCTCCACAAAACTAGTCAAAGCGACGCTTTTTCGAACCGAAGAACAAACTAGAGATCTATCCAATAGAAGCCTCCAATCTAGACTTTCCTAGTTGAAGTGTTGCCCGACTACCACGACTGAATAAGGTACGCTCTCAAACCCTTAACAGTTTCTTTTTCTTTGGATCTGATTGATCTCATCTCTTTTATCACTCATGATAAAAGATGGTAAACCAGATAACTACGTGACTCTGATTTCATTTTCTAAACAAATACGCAGGAAGCCTTCGGGCCCGAGTCAGATATTCTTTCTGTCTTATTTCTTTACATTAGATCTTTTATTATTTATCTCTTCCAAACTCACATCTCTCGTTTCAATTTTATCATGAAAAATAGCCTTTGCAAGTGAATATTCGAGGTCGATCCATTCAGATCGGGCGAAGTGGGTGCCTAATACCTTCCTACTCCATACCTTAGCCCCTGGATCCATGTTTTCTTTGGTTTTTGCTTTATTTCAATGCTTTATTTTATTTGATCCATGTCAAGGGATCTTTAGAATGTAATTAGGAGACAAGGCGATGTAAATTTTGATTATTTCATTCATTTTCTGTTTCCTTTTAATTATATTCTATTGTAACGGGTTTGCTTGTTTCTTGCCCAAAAACAAGCTGGCGACTCCTTAATCTCTTTATCTCCCATAAAAGACATTCCTTTCCATCTTAAGGGAAAGAAACAGTTGGAATCCCTCTAAATCTATAGGAAAGGGATGACATATTCATTTTTCTCATTTTTTTGAGTGCTAGTGCCCACAAATTGAATTTAAGGAATATAGATTAGATGAATAACAATTTACAAATAACATTGCCAAGATCTCATTGATAATATTTTCGTAAGTGTTCCATATTCCATGGCCTAGCAACTGATCTTCTAACCAAACCCTTTAACTAATAAGTGGAAGGTTAAATTATCTTAGTTACTTTATAACTGATTTTGCCATTTCAGAAAGAGTTTTCGTGTCTCTTTGGTGTTAGGGAAGACTATCCTGAGGACCAGATTACCGACTTGAAATATTTTTGGTCTAACTATTTTGAAATTCTTTGCTGGTATCCCTCAATGCTTATGTTGGTATGTTCTCTTTTCTCTTCAAAAAAGTCTAAATTTTTTATAAGTTTAGCATCATTCTATTACGGATTGTACATTTGTGTCTTAGGAGAGGGAAGGCCAATCTTTGTGGGTATCACTACTTCAAACCCAAAAGCACGGGAAAATAGGGTTTCCCTAGTTGAAACTTGCCTTGTAGTTCGGTAGGCCTATAGAACGTTAGGTAGTTCATCTAGCCATTTTCCTTTGGTAGTTTGCAGTTTTTTCTTCAAAGCTTCAAGGATTGTTTTATTAAGGACTTCAATCGATCATTTGCTTATGGGTGTCCAGGTGAAGAGAAACAGTGGCTAGTGCTGATATATGAAAAAAAAACTTTGTGAAGATCTTTTCCTAGAACTTTGTAACATTATTTGTGATCAAGACTTTAGGAATTTTGAATTAGCAGACAATATTTTTCCAAGTGAAGTTCCAGACTTCAGATTTTGTTATCTTGGCCAATGGTTCAACTTTTCCCACTTAGTGAAATAGTCGATGGCTACTGTCATGACCTGTAATCCACCCTCTACTAATTAGCGGATCACGACCATCCGACCCGGCCCTTTCGCCAAACCGGACCTATTTATCATGTTGCACTACTCTTCATGCACTAACACAGCGGAAGACAATAAAGTAAAAATGTCACATGTTCATACCAGTTTGCCAATATAAAAGTATGGTCTGTAAAATTTCTAATCATCACATCATCCTCAGGACGTGAATACATGGGAGTGATGTAAGACTGTACTACTATTACCTTTACTTTGTCAAATATGTCTAATCTCTAACTGGAGTCCCCTACCTTCTGTCCTTTGTATCATTCCCTAAATATATATATATATATATATATGAATGGGAAGTGAGCTACACGAGCTCAGTAAGTAACTCCCCTACTCAGCCATGTATATAAGATATGAAAGGAAACTGAATAACGAGAATAAAATAGCCTAGTCACCAACAAAGCAAGAATCATAGCTCATTAATGAACATCCAAGGATCGAGAATGATAACAATAATCATAACTCATCAATGAATCTCCAATGAATCAAAAATAGTAACAACAATCATAGCTCATTAAAGTATATCAACTGATCAGGGATACAAATGATAATCAAAGTAACAATCATGGCTCATCAGAACTATTAATGATTAGGACAAATCACAATCAAAGCTCATCAATGAATCTCAAATAATTACATAACGTACTCAATAAATGCTGAGTAACTACCTGATAATTCATACAAGAATATGATCAGACAATGAATCTCAATAAAAAGATAGTGATGTTAAATCTGGTGGATGCTACTACTACCCCTCTCCTCGGGGTACGGAAACGACTACCCCTCTCTCGAGGCAAAGAATTGCTACCCCTCTCTCGGGGTAAATCTATGCATCCAGATGGAGTTGTGACTGAGCACAAATCCCGCACTAAGAAAATATCAAGATCAAGCTACTCTACGTAGAAAAATGTGGAGCATAACTGGTTCAAGGCAATATCTGGCCTCTCTCGGCCCTACGTGCAACACATGTATGAAATCTCATGATCAGGATATAATATCATCAATAGATATGGAGATCTAGAGCAAACTACAACATCATGGCTAAGTTATTCCATTGGGAGCAATAACACATAGTGGAACAAAAAGAATTTAATATGATAAACAAGAGTACAAATGCATGTAGAAAGAACTGTGACATGACTAGGAATGTACTACATGTAGAGGTCGGGTATTACTTACCTTCTACTGTCCCATGTAAATCAAGCTATTCCCTTTTTCCTTCCGATGCTCATGTTATTCAGAAAATATACTCAGTCTATAGTTGTAATCAATTTATGCTAAGTATTTTATATGTCTATCATGGCTTTAAGTATTTTATTTACTAATCTAGACCTCGTCGCTGTGTCTGGAATGTCGAATAAAATTAGTCTAGGCTTTTACGAATCTCAATTTGGACTCTTGGATTGAAAAGGGCAAAATAGTCATTTAGACTTTTATGTGTCAAATTTTTGGGGACTTAATTTGAAAAAGTGGATCCCGCCATTGGATCCGGAATGCCCCAAAACCGTGGGTTACATTATCATTTTACTTAATTTGGGACATCGGGCTATTTTGTGAAATTACTTTAAATTATATAATTCTTCGTACTATATATTATATATTATATATATTTTAAATCAGATTATTCACAAGATGGTTCAGTGGCTTAGTGGCCATTCACTTGGCCTTAAGGTTCCCTTCTTGCGTGCAGGTCAGTGGGTCGAACCCCACTGGCCGCAGTTCTCTTTTTCTTTCTTTCCTTTTTTTTTTTTTTTTTTCTTCTTCACTTAAGCCAAACGACGGCGTTTGGGTTACAGCAACCAAGGCTCCACCTCACGACTTTTCGATCATCCCTTCTGGTGGTTCTTCTAGTGCCGATTGCTGAAACAATGCTACACCTCACCTATTTCCTTAAGTTTTAACGTCCATTTTTTACTGATTTTTACACCAAACTAACTCTAAATACTTGAATACTTCATTTGGAATTAAATTAAGCTACTTTCAATAACACTTTTAACACCCATATGAGACATTTCCAGCCATGCATCCTCCACTGTAAATGACTATAAAATGGTCATCTCTTGACCATTTTGCCTGATTCAACTTGCAAAATTCCCCATAATTTATGGGATTTTCGACCATATAAGAGTTTTTGAGTTTACATGAGTTTGACAGAAAACCCAATTTTTTAGAACCAAGAGTCTTTATGGTTTCCTAGAGTTTTTCACCTCTCAAACACTTTGTTCACTTCTAATTTCTTTTATTGTAATTGTCTAACACATATAGGCAGTTATAAACATCAAAACAGAGAGTACGCCACAAGTTTTTAGAGAGAGAAAATTTTGGAAGTAAGAATTTACCTTCTTTTACTTGATAAATCTTCTTTCTCTATCAAGCTTCAAATCTCTAAATCCTCTAACAACTTGCATGCATGGAGTTTTCCTTCTATTGCTCTCCCCTTCCTCTTCTTCTTTTTCTGATTTTCCTCTATGCTTCGGCTTTCCTGCTTTTTCTCTTTTCTTTCTTTCTTCTTTCTTCCTTTCTATCTACACGTATATGTGTGTATATATATATATATATATCTACCTCTCACCACCTTTTCTCTCTCTAGAATTTTCTCCCTACTTCATCTCTTTTTCTCCCTTACATCAAATGCCTTCACCGACTTCCCTTTCTCTCCCTTCTTCTGCCACCTTCTGCATTCTTCTACATCATTCTTCTTTCCATTTATTTTGTTGCATTCCTTTTATTTTATTATTTTATTATCATTTATCATCATATGCTCACACATATATATATATATATATATTTATTTCTGTATATATATATATATGTATATTTAATACACCAATATATATCTACTCACGTATACTTTCCCCATAATTTTTGGGTTTATAGTATGACAGCCCTCGAGACTTCAAAATTGCCTATCATTAAACTGTACATCAAATTTTATTTAAATAATAAATTAATGTTTGATTCGAAGTTACATGTCATGGCCTCGTTCAACCTGGGTCGATTACAGTTTATCTTGGGTCGGGGTATTACATTCTCCCCCCTTACAAAAAGTTTTGTCCTCAAAACTTAGCATATACTAAGACAAAAATAAATGAGGATACTTAGCTCGCGTAGGTTCCTCGACCTGGTGATTTCTCCATAGAACTTTGACTAAAGAAATAGTTTTGTTCCGTAACATAAGCATACTGTGAGCAGATCGGTAAAGTACCTGCGACTATTGAGTAGTAGACTGCACATCTCTAGAGTCAGTGTGAACACTCGCCCTGAATGCTGCTGCTCATCTCTCTGCCCCTGACTCTGCATATGTGTCTGTGATCTAGTCCTCGGGGCACCAGTTGGTGCAGGCGATGCAGATGCAGTACTCTCCATCGATCTGTTCCTCTAAGGGCAGCTCGTCTTGAAGTGGTCGGGCTGTATGGGGGTACTTACCAGCTCCGTCGGGGTACTCGCCGGTTCTACCAACGTACTTGTGCTGGCCTGATTTTGTGGTAAGGACTGTATCACTTGTGCCAGCATACGCTCTACCCCGTCTAACCTCTCCTGAATCGTAGGGTCCATTGATACGTGACGTAATACTATCGATCTAATTAAGTCACTGTCAAGACATTAGCAGTTAGCGTTAGATAAATAATCAAACATCTATCATACTAAGCCTCATAGTAACTAACTCTCCTTGAGACTCTACTTGGACATTTGACAATAGTAGTACACCAGTCTTAACTCTTATGTATCACTTATGAACTAGGTTTCCCTAGTCAGTTTGAACCTAATGCACTGATACCAAATCTGTCACGACCTGCAACCCACCCTCTACGGATTAGTGGATCACTGACCATCTGACCCTGCCCTTTCGCCGAACCGGACCTGTTTATCCTGTTGCACTACTCTTAGTGTACTAACATAGCAGAAGATAATAAAGTAAAAATGTCACATGTTCATACCAGTCTGCCAATATAAAAGTATGGTCTGTAAAATTTCTAATCATCACCTCATCCTCAGGACATGAATATGTAAGAGTGTTGTAAGACTAGACTACTATTACCTTTACTTTGTCAAAATGTCCAATCTCTAACTGGAGTCTCCTACCTTCTGTCCTTTGTATCATTCCCTAAATATATATATATATATATATATATATATATATATATATAAATTGGAGTGAGCTACACGAGCTCAGTAAGTAAGTCACCTACTTAGCCATGTATACAAGATCTAAAAGGAAGCTAAATAACGAGAATAAAATAGCTAGTCACCAACATAGCAAGAATCATAGCTCATTAATGAACATCCAAGGATCAGGGAATGATAACAATAATCATAACTCATCAATGAATCTCCAATGAATCAAGAATAGTAACAATAATCATAACTTAGCAAAGTCTATCAACGACTGATTTCTATATTATGATTCTAGTCCTAACAAAAATGAGACTCTGGATGTTGAGTGTCCTTTTAGTTTGTACCATTTTCCCCCTTAAATGTGAAAAAGAAAAAAGGAAGAGAAGTATTATAAGCAGGCTGTTGTTTGCAAAAGTGTGTATTTGAAGCTTTAAGAACATGCCCTGAGGCTCAACTTCTAAGCTCTTGCCTTAAAGAGTAAAAGAGTATGAGGTGCACATATTTTTATCAGTTGTAGTTGGCCCATTTGTGTTTGAGGCATCTACCTTTTATGTTGTTACCGTGTACTATCACACGTAGTATTGTACAACTATACCTTGGAATATGCGAGTATCATTTCTTGAAATATTCCAATATTATTCCCTTTTGTATACCTATATATAGGCCTCTCTTGTACATGAAATATACAGGGTTTTAACCCATTCTCTCTCTCACTCTCTGTCTTTATTCTAATATGGTATCAGAGCCTCTCTTTCTTTGGTCTGATTCTTCTCTGGTTTAATTTACCCTGACTGATTCTGATTCAACAAGTTTACACCTTCCTTCCTTATTAGTTTCTTCTACTTTTTTTGCTTTTTTCAGCCGCTTCTCCTTTTCTCTTTTTATAAAACAGGAACTCTCTTTTTCCAGCCGCTCCTAGTCTCCAAGTCGCAACACAGCTGCCTTTTCCTTTTCTTTTCTTCCCCTGGGCAGCTTTTCTTCTTTTTGATCTCCAGCCGCTAAGCCGTTTTTTCAAGCCTCCAAGCCGACTGCTTCCTCTCCATTTTGCTTTTTCTTCTCCAGTCGCTTCCAGGTTCTCCCTTTCTTAACTTTTTTCCAAATCACCCTTTCTGCTTTTAATCTTTCCAAGCCGCAGCGCCCCTTTTGTTTTCTTTCTGCCCAGCATTTTGCGCAGCTGTCTTATCTTTTTTTTTTTCTTATTCTTTTTATTTCTTTTGTCGCTGCTCTACTTTTCCAAGCTGTTTCTTTTCCTGCTGTGTCTGCTCTACTCTTTTTTTTTTTTTTTTTTACCTCTTTACCAAAGCACATCCACTAGGACGCCATCATGATTTAGTTTCAAAACTCAAGTTGGTCTCTACTACCCCTACTTGAGTTTGAGGGGGGTGTTACTGTGTACTGTCACACGTAGTATTGTACAGCTATACCCTGGAATATGCCAGTATCATTCCTTGAAATATCCCAATATTATTTCCTCTTGTATACCTATATATAGGCCTCTCTTGTACATGAAATATACAGGGTTTTAACCCATTCTCCCTGTCACTCTTTGTCTTTATTCTAATGTGCTATTAGAGCCAGTGTCCCCACAACTGAACACTACTCACCGTCGCTAGTGCCGCCCACCACTGCTCATCACAACCGTCAACGGCGCTACACACTACCGCCACTAGTTCGAGGTCTTCCACTCGTCATCACAGCTTCCAACCACCTTAGTTCAGATCGCCTCTTCGAGATCTGTACAACGCTACCTTTCTCGCTGCCGAAAACCACTCCACGCGCTCTCACGCATAACCCATGCCTCGGCGAGTGAGATCCACTCGCAGCCTAGCCAGCCATACCTTGCCACGCGTCAGCCACACGCTGCCATGCGCCTTCATGCGCTGCCACACGCCTCCACGCGCTTACCACTCAACTCTGCTACGTCAGCATTTTTGCCACATCACCTGCAACGTCAGCATTTGAGCCACATCAGACTGCCACGTCACATGCCATATCCGCAACTTCTGCCACGTCACCTGCCATGTCAACAGATCATGCCACGTCAGCACAGTTTGTTGATTTTTCACATTTTCTTCATTTCTGGGCTGTTTTTTAGCCAATAGGAGGCCATTCCTAGGTATTTTTGACTCCTTGAGTTCATTTTTTACCTCATTTTTGTCTAAATACTCTCCAAGTGTGCAGTTATCAACATCATGAGTACCACAGAGTTGGCTATCAACGTTCTTTTAGTCCTAAATGGCCAGAACTATGTCCTTTGGGCCCAGGCCATGTTTGGCTACCTTCGAGGCCATAAACTTTGGCGCATTGTTACCGGAGATATCATTGAACCCAAGTAAGTGCTGGACAAACTTGAGGCCAAATTTTTGGATCGTCTTGAAGAGTGGGACAGCAAGAATCAAAAAATCATCTCTGCTTTTCACAGTACCTCTATTCCATCCATTGGTATGCAATTTGGCCGTTTCAACACTACTAAAGCCGCTTGGGACTTTCTTGTTGATCGTTACACCACTGCTAGTCTCTCTCATTAGTACCAACTTCAGGATAACCTCCATCGTCTGCATCAAGAACCTGGCAAACTAATCGACACTTTTCACTCCCGTATGTAGGCCTTTTGGGATCAATTGATTGCTTCTGAACCCACTTGGAGCTGTTCTTAGGATGCGTCAAAGTTTCTTAACTACCAAAATCAGCAGCGCTTGATCCAGTTTTTAATGGCCCTCAATGATGTCTTTGAGCCTACTCGTGCAATCTTGCTTCATCGTACTCCACTACCGACCTTGGAAAGTGCTATTTCTGAACTGGTTTCCTATGAGACTCGGCGCTGCACTCGCCCTCCTCCACTTACTGAGTTTGTTCTTGCCGCTCCTTCCTCAGCACGCCCTCCGCATACCACCACTACACTCGCTACTCCTTCTTCTAGGCGTCCTTCTCAACTAGGTTGCAAGTTTTGTCATGCACTTGACCATACTTTACTTCACTGTCCTACTTACGTCTGCAAGCACTGTCACAAGCAAGGACCATGCCATTTCTTACATGATTGCCCCCATAATCCAACACCACAACCATACGCTGACTGTTCCCAAGGCAGTTCATCCTAGTCCAACAGGTTCAAATGTGGCCAACGGTCAACTACTGCGGCTGCCACTGAGGATCCTTCTCCACTTGCCTCTCCCTTTTCCTCTCTCTCTAATGCCAACCTCACTGCTCTCATCAAACAGATCCTCTCCACATTTGGTACTCCTCCTCTCACTGCTCTATCCGTCACACCAGGTACTTCCCTTGGTATTTTGATTCTACTTGTAGTAATCATATGACATCTGATAACTCTCTTTTTACCACTAATGTCACGACCTGAGACCCCACCCTATGCGGATCTCGTGTCGCGCACCCGATCCGACGCTACTTGTCGAACCAAGGGTCTCAACTTGCTACACGATCAGTGCTACTAACATGCAACAACTAAAATGCGGAATAAAATAAATAAAAGCTGCATGTAATTTATATAATGTTTACAAAATGCGGAATACAAAATTTCTTAATACAATTGTTCGTCCCCAAGACGTGGATAACATGGGAGAGCTATAAGGTTGTCCGTACTAATTATTACACTGCAGCTTCAAAAGCAAATGTCCACCTTCTATCTATCAGACTCTAAGGTCCATCCTCGATATCTATGCTTGCATAATTTTGTGTAGTATCTGATGAGCTATGAAAACTCAGTAAGTAATATTCATTTACTCTGCCATGTGTATATGTGTATGTAAAGATGCTAGCCAGTCAATGAATGTATAACTCAATATCAAATGATAGAAGTCAAGTGATAAGGAAATGAAATCTGTTCTGCTGACAATATTATACTGCTACAGTCATGAGCTGTCTCAAGCATATATTGTCTACTTTCAATAAAAAGCTGTGAAATCTCATGATCATTCATAATGAAATAATATGATCAAGCTATGAAAATCAATAATAGATACTGATAACAACAAATGTGGATGCACTTTAACTTGGGGTCCGGCATACCCCTTATTTCATTTTATTCTCTTTTTCCTCGATCTCTCAGCCAATCACTAACCCGTCGGTTCAGTACTCGCCTTGCAGATCCCACTTTAGCTGTCATTTTAATTGCCACTTTTGATTTCCATTTTCTCGACCCATAGGTCTATTAAGCATCAGATGGAGTTTGTGACTGAGCACAAATCCGGCTACAATATAATATATCAAGATCATGCTAAATCCAATAAACAGTAAATGCAATAACACTGTCTCAGCAGCAAAAAGAAATTGTTGCCTCAACAGGCCAATGTAAACTGGGCTGCTGAGATAATAAGTCTTGCCCCTTGAGGCCTGTGTACAGAGCGTTCAGAAATCATGATCAAGATATATAACAGTCAATAAATACTTTCCACAAGATAGAGCAACATCAATGTGGACTCAATAAATATTCTAGCATGTATGGAGTACAATAAATACTATAAGAAAGACTGTTGACATGGCTGGGAATGTAACACCTACAGAGATCAAACATTTACTTACCTCTTAAACCGTTTCTGTTCTTTCACAATAAAACCAAGTCACTGTTCCTTCCTCTTTGAAATCCCTATTCATCAATAGATACTATATCTCAGTTTACCTTTTCATAAGTTATGTTATTCATCAAATTTTATGCATCTTTACTATTAGTTCCTCTTTTACTAAATTAGACTTTACTATTGAATCCAGAATGTCGAACAAAGTCGATTTAGCCTTTCGCGGAATTCAATTCGGACTTTTGTACCAAAAAGGGTAAAATGGTCATTTTATACTTTTACGGGTTTTCACTTTTTGAGACCTCTTTTCACAAATTGGACTCCACAGTTGAGTCCAGAATGCTCGAAATAATAAAAATTTACTATTCTTTTATTTTAATCAGAGTCTGTTTGACTACTTTTTGACTCGGTGGCATTTTCATAATTTTTCATTATTTTAAATTAATTAATTAAATTAATATTTTATTCTGGGGGGGTCAAAGCCTAATAATTAAAATTTGGGGGGTCTATTTGCAAATTTCGTAACTTCTAGGTTCAATTGAAATTTCAGAAAATCTTATCCTAGCTAAGGATAGCTAAACAGTGCTTAGGCTTCAAAACTAGAATAGGATATCCCTATTCTCAAATCAATTTCTATTTTAATTTCTTACGCCTGTAGTCAAACACTCCCAATTCAATTTTAAAATCTTTTAAACTTAACCGATACTGCGTCGTTTTGTTTCACCCATTTTTTATTTCGGTCGGGTCCCGACCCGGATCCGAACCATGACCTGAACCCCACCCAAGATAACAGTGTTGTCTTCCTAGTTTTTCCACTGAGACTTCGGTAGGGTTCCGGTGTGAACAGTTGTCTTCTCCGACGACGGCGAATGAATTTTGGTCATTTTTTAATACTTTTCAAATGCTATTTTCTTCTATTTTTCATGTAGGTCTTATTTCTAAACTTAGTTTTTAATATAACTCGTCAAATCTTCACGAATTTAAGAAAATCTGTAACTCCGGCCAACTGAATATTTTCATTTTCATGCCAATTTCTTGACTATTTTCACTTCTTTCTTTTTCATTTCATTTTCTGCACTTCATAGGAAAACTTCTAAACCATTTAAACAATGTTTCTTGAATAAAATATTATAAATCCGATTATTCTCTCACACTTGCAACTACGATTTTCTCTTTCAATTTTAAACCAAATGAGCTGCTATTTTTTTTTTTTCTAATTTCACCATTTTTCATGCTTTTTCAGACCCTCTACTTTAAACTAAACGAATCATGCTAGAAATTTCAAAACAGAAACAACCACTCACCTTTCAAATTCTGATTTTCTTGGTGCAGGTTCCTCCTTCCTGAATCCTTCAGCCCTTCCTTCTGAGTCCAAAACAATTCTCAATTCCCTCTTTCTCTCTTTTGTTTTCTGTTTCTATCTAAACAACCTACGCACCATATATATATATATATATATATATAAAACTTCAACCGCCTATTTTCTCTCTACTCTCCCTCTCTCTTCCTCATTCAGCCCCTTTCCTTGACTTCCCTCTTCTACTCTATTTAATTCTCTTTTTCTCTTTTCTAAGAATGTAGCTTTGCATTCAATTTTCTAAAGATATTTGTGTATATATCTATATATTATATGTTTACACATATAACACACACACACTTAAGCCAACCGACACACACACACTGCACCCACATGCTACTGCTTGGCAGCTTCCTTTCCCTTTTTTCTTTTCTTTTCTTTTACATTTCAAACACACATACATATATATATATATATATATATATACTTAGATATTATACTATATTATAATTATATATATGTAAAAATACATAATTTATACCCATCTTATACACATATATACACGTATATAATGATTTCTGAGCACATATACATACCCGATATGTCATAAGCTATACATGTGTATGTACATATGTATGCATGGAAATGCGTGCATGTACGCATTACGAGGAACAATTCTGGATCGCTCGGGAATGGCCCGATACTGGCTATATAATTGATATTATTTACTTTCTAAAACCATACAGTACATTTGATATAATAATAGAGAGATTTAAACAGTTCGGTTTACAACTGATAGTACACTACCCGACCCGGTCTACCTCGATATTCATGCTAACCTGGGTCAGGGTATTACAACTAAAGTTCTTGCCTCATATATTCCTGCTATTCACACTATTGATGGTTCCCACATGCTTGTTACTCATATTGGACACATCTCTCACTCCAAAGTATCTCTTCCTGGTACTTATTTTATTCCTCAACTTACTCTGAATCTCATCTCTGTGGGTCAACTTTGTGACCTTGGTCTTACTGTTATTTTTTCTTCCACTGGTTGTCTTGTGCAGGATCCAAAGACGGGACAGACACTTGGGACAGGCCGTAAAGTTGGACGCTTATTTGAACTATTCCATCTCCACATTCCCTCCCGTCTTACCCCGCTTACTCACTGTCACGCCCCGAATTTCTGACCGAAACCCGAGGTGCGACTGACGAGCAGAAAGTAAACAAAATGAAAGGTAATTAATTTGATTTACAAATTTACGACAAATTAGATAAGAGTTCTTTAATTTTCATAAAATTTTGGCAGAACCTCCTCTGTTTTTCGAGCCTTTTTTTCCCTGATAATCACAATACATTACATATATACAAACACATCACAATCCATCCTCACTCGATGGCCACAACTTTATCGAAATTAAATATACATCGCCTACTTATACAACCGAAGACAATTAAATAAATACACACGTACATACGTTCACTTCAGTCAATATATATATATATATATACATGTCTTTGGGCTTAAGCCCGTACATCATAACACATGCCTCACGGGCCAAATATCCTTCTACGTTCGGGTCTCCTCCGCTCTGTGAGACTTCCTCAAGTCTCAGGTGCCTGGAGTGTCATCTGAAAAATGTTGCCCACGAATGGGTCAGCTCAACTGCTGGCATGATACAATGCTAATACAAGGAACAAAATGTAAGGCGTGGCATGTGCAAGTGTACATTTATCTCTATATGCCTTCTAAATCATCTATGCATGGCAATAATAACAATCCACATGCCTTCCACATCATCTAGGCAATATAACGACAATAATCCGCATGCTTTCCAAATCATGCATACCACATAATGGTAATGAACCCATATGCCATCCAATTGTCCATGCAATGTAATGACAATGCACATGAACCACCCACACAACTCTATGCCACATGACAATGCATATGAAATACTCACACAACTCTATGCCACATCCATGTCCACTCTATGCATGTCATGTCAACACCATGCATGTCATGTCTCGGTTTACGGATCGCTCCCGATGGGTAGCCGAGTAACCAACACCTGTTCACAGATCGCTCCCGTTGGGTAGCAGGCACCAATGCAATGGTCGATTTTGGGTTTTTCACCACAGGATCTACACCCTCATAATGCATAGCACCTCGTGCTCACCCACCCTATGTCATCAATGAATCACACTATGCCAAATGCCATGATTCCACCATGCAATGCCACAATCTTAATAAAACATTTCTTGCCAACACATGCGGTATGCTTTAAGTAATGCAACATATTTAAAGCAACGATATCATCTGAATCTCAAAACTTCTTTCACAAGCCTGTATGCTATGAACAGTCAAATTAAACACATGCTTGATTCACACAATCACAATCTCAACAATTCATAAAGAACACATAACTCTATAAAGCACCAATACATCAAACTATCACACATTCCCAAACATATGATATATCAACACGAATGTAAGCCAAAACATAATAATCCAAACTCAGAAGTACGATCCATCTTCACTATAGCAACAAATTATAAAACAATTCAAAGCACATATTAGAGTATATAAGTTATCAATTCTAGGTTCTTCAAGCAGTTATATTCTACGTGATTCCCTAATCATCAAATCAATACATGCATAGAGCAATCAACATGCAAAGCATTCCTAAACTTAATCCTATTCCTTACTTAGCAAAATACCATACCTGACTAGGGCATGTCTCAACCCTAGAAAGATGTGTCCACTACGTAGCCTCTGTACTGTATCTGACTGGAAGGTCTAGACAGCCTCCTCTTTGTCCCTCGATGTTCCTAAAATCAAGCAACATAACTCAGTTTATTTCTACTTGAATTTATGCTATTCATCAAATTTTATGTCTTTTTATGATTGGTATTTCTTCCATTCAATTAACTTCTACCATTGAATTCGGAACGCCGAACAAAGTCAGTTTAGGCTTTCGCGGGATTCAATTTGGACATTCGTACCCTAAAAGGTAAAATGGTCATTTGGTCCTTTCACGGGTTCCTTTATTTGCAGGGTCTCGTTTCACGAGACGGACCTCACCATTGGTTTCAGAATATTCGAGATAGTCAAAATACACTATTTATTTACTTAATTTGGACTTCGGGTTAATTCACAATTAACCATAAATCCTAGGCACAATTATAATTTAACAAAAATTCTATTTTAATTTGAAATAACCAATAATAATTAAATTCAACCTTTGGCTGGTAATTAGCGTTCCACTGGCACTGCAATCATCATTTAACCCTCCAGGTCCTTCTCACTTGGACTGCTGCTTAGATAAATAAATCAAAATCCAAGCCTCCAATGATTCTACTTTTATGGCACCCCAACCATAACCCAATATATAGGTATCAGTATATAACCCAACAATTCCCTCAACGCCATCTATCTGCCGTGGTCCAGCTCTTCTTCAACAACTAGAACAGACACAAAATTTCTCAATACTTCTGTTTTCCTCCTCCTCTGATTGGTGTGGAACAATAGCTTCCGAAGCCATCTATGTCGCTAACCAACCATCCCCCAACACACGGCTATAGGTATCATCTTGAAACAATTCTGAAACTTCAGGCATAATCTGTTTGGACAGAATCTGCAATCAACCCATTCCAAATCAGTTTGTGGTATCGTGACAGCAACTGGATCGCATCAATCCAATCCATTGGCTTTCCCTTGATAAATCAACCCATCTAATTGCACAGCCCAAGTTACCGGTGCAGCTCTATGATTTCTATCAACAAACCCAACTCAATTTCGGTCACCATTCAAGCCAACATAACCAATCTGCTACAAGAATGGAACGGCCCACGCTTGATTCTCCAACAGCATCCAAACCGACCCAATCCGCGTCCCTGATTTGCATCAGGTCTTGCAGCAGTTCAACTGCTGCAGATTCCAACTCTCGGCAACCCAACCGGCCCTTCCAATAGCAGCCTCTGTTACTCTCACGGCTGCACTTCCATAACAAACACACACACATATACATACACACTGGCCTGCTACGCCATCGCTACTGCCACTGGATTGACATCCAAACTGAACCCAACCCACACTCCTGTAACAGCCGCAGCCACGCTTACAGTCATCTCCTCACTGCTCGTCAAGGTCAGCCCACAACTGCCGCCTCAAGTTTGACACAGCAGCTCCAACTCGCTGTAGGTAAATCCAAAACCCGAAGCCCCAAACAACTTTGCTTCAGCAGCAGCCAACTACTATATTTTCATTATCCATGTTTTCCGCTGCTCGAGAAAATCAGTGGAGCTGATTTGGTGAGCTTCCTGGATCACAATAGCAGAACAGGGACACGGTTTTAAGCCGATGCCGATGCTGATGCTGTTGAGGACCTGCCGCTTCTAATTTCACAATCTGAATCCTCCACAAAACCATCTTCTGTTCAAGGTCGACTTACCCTTCTTCCACTCCCACTACAGTTACCTCCTTCTCTCCCCTTGCCAACTCAGTGGCTGCTCATCGCCCTTCACCAGCGACGCCTCCACCGTATCCACCGACATGCTGTTCGCACTAGCACTCTCTCTTTCCCGACTTTCTGTTAGAGTTTCGATCTCCCCAAGACAACCGATCAAATCGTTCGAAAATCAGTGACAAGCCGACTACGGAAAGGGCCACGATCGTCGGACTGAAAATCGAGTTCGAAGACATCAAGATTCACAGACGAACTCACCGACAGATCGATCGCCCTCGCCATCGTCCCCGCAGCCAGGAACGGAGCGTCGGGCGCAATCGCCACCGACGTCGATCTACACCCACCTTTATGGAACCCGTTTTATTTTTTCCAAACCATAATCAAACCCACCTGGTTGTTGAACCCGTCCGCCTACACTCTCAACTGCTCGTCGGCACCGACAGAATATAGCGTCGGAGACCTCCCGATGCCCCTCGATCTCGGACACCCCCGTTCGCAGCTCCGTCTCTTCTTTTCTCTCTGTTCAATCATCCCCTATAACAGCCTCCCCGTTTCTTTTTCTCTTTCCCTTTCTCTTTCCTGATTCATTTAACACCACACAAATGTGGAAGCTCCCCAATTATATATACATATATATATATATATATATGTTAAGCATTGTATGGGCTGAGGTTTGGGCCCTTGATGGGCTTAGATGGGTTTATGTACATCCACGTATCCATGAAGCAATATATTGCTTTATATGGCCATTTATATATATATATATCGCATATATTTCCATTAAGTGTTTTCCGTCTTCACGTAAATTGGATCATATTTAATATTTATTAAATATTTTATTTCATAAAATATTAAATCACAACTCGTCAATAAAGCCAGGAATTTATTCTACCATCATCGGGTCCTTGCTAATGGTTTATTTATTTTCATGTTATTTCCATAGTCGAACTTGAATAAAATAAAATAAACAAATAATTAAATAATAAAAAAAAAAAAATTTCCCCATTTTTCCAGGTCTCTACACTCACTCTGCCGCTTTTTCTTTTTTTGTTTTCTTCCCCTGCTTCAACCGCCGCTTGTTTGTTTTAATTTTTTTGTTCCGCTGTTCCCTCTGATTCTTTTTTTATTCTTTCTTTTCTCTACTACATCTCTGCTGTTCCTTTTCTTTAATTTTTTTTATTCCAGCCGCCACTCTGGTCCACGCTGTTTCTGCTCCTGGTTCTTTATTCTTTCTGCTCCTCTAGTCCACGCCGTTTCGCTGCTCCTCCTTCTTTGTTTCGTTTTTGCTCTTTGCTTTACTCATTTGTTAGTCTTTACTTTTCTTTCGTTCAGTCTCTATTGTTGCTTTTCCTTCTGTCAACGTCCCCAAACAGTTTCGTCATCATTGTAGTCTATTCCACCGTCTCTCAGCCGCAGCTCTGGTTCCGCCTCAACAAGCCGCGGTTCCGTCTCAGTCACAGCCACAGCCGTAGCCCTACATCAGGTTCCACCGTCTCAGCAAGCTGCAACACTGGTTTCGTCTCCGCTGCCACTCTGGTTTTGTCTCAGTCGCCATGTCCGCTTGGGTTACATCTACATTTCAACTCAAATGCCACCACGTCAGCCATCAAGTCAACCCGCCCACATCCAGATTTTGTTTGCAAACTCAAGTTGGTCTACCTCCCACCTTGAGTTTGAGAGGGGGTGTTAGAAGTATATTAGGGTTACATATATAGTATTGTGTTAGGGTTATTTCCTAGTATTGTGTAATTCTAGTAGGATTAGGATTTTATGGGTTATTTCCTTTATCTATACTTTTCATGGACAACCTCGTAACCCTCCTATATAAGGAGCTCTCTTGTTTAATTTCTGTTATGAATTCAGTCTAATATAATGTAGTCCTATGAGTTTTCTCTTCTCTCTGTTTTCTCTCTCACCATGAGCCTCAATCTTATCACGAGGCTCGTACTAACCCTCTTTGGCAGAAAGCTATGGATGATGAATTACAGGCTTTACACCATAGTCGCACCTGGGACTTGGTTGATATTCCTTCGGGTAAAACTACTATAGGTTACAAATGGGTTTATAAGATCAAGACCCGTTCTGATGGTTCCATTGAGCGTTATAAGCCTCACCTCATTGCCAAGGGTTTCACTTAAGAATATGGAATTGACTATGAAGAGACTTTTGTTACTGTTGCCCGACTTACCTCTGTCCGGAGTCTGCTGGCTGTTGCTGCTATTCGCACATGGGGGTTATTTCAGATGGATGTTAAGAATGCTTTTCTTAATAGTGACCTTAGCAAAGAAGTCCATATGCAACCACCTCCAAGGTACGATCATCCTCCTTACAAAGTCTGTAAGCTCCATCGTGGCTTGTATGGTCTTAAGCAAGCTTCTCGTACCTGGTTTTCCAAATTCAGTTCTGTTATTGGAGACATCAGTTTTACTTCTAGTCCCTATGACTCCGCTTTTTTTGTTTGTAAGACTGACCATGGCACCATCCTTCTTCTCCTCTATGTTGATGACATGATTATCACTGGTGATAACTCTGCTGGAATTCCTGCTCTCAAACAGTTTCTCAGCCAGCATTTCGAGATGAAGGATCTTGGTTCCCTTAACTACTTCTTGGGTCTTGAGATTTCCTCTGATACCCATGGCTACTATCTCTCTCAGGCCAAGTATGCTTCTGATCTGCTCACTCGTGTTGGTCTTACCGATAACAAGACTACTTCTACCCTTCTCGAGCCCAATGTCTATCTCACTCCTCTCGATGGTACACCACTCTGCTATGCTACCTTGTATAGACAGTTAGTTGGTAGTCTTGTCTATCTCACCGTTACTCGACCTGATCTTGCCTATGCCGTGCATATTGTTAGTCAGTTTGTGGCTGCCCCTTGATCATCTCATTATGTTGTTTTTCTCTAGATTCTTCATTATCTTAAAGGTACCCTCTTTCATGGTCTTCATTTCTCCGTTAACTCACCTCTTGAGTTACATGCCTACTCCGATGCTGATTGGGCGGGTAACCCAACTGACTGTCGTTCCACCACTGGCTACTATTTTTTTTTCTTGGCACCTCTATTATCTCTTGGTGTAGCAAGAAACAAACTATCACAGCTCGCTTTAGTACTGAAGCTGAATATCGCGCTCTCGCGAATACTACCCAGGAGCTTCTTTGGATTTGATGGCTTCTTGCTACCTTGGGAGTTCCCCTTCCCATTGCTACTGCTCTCTACTGTGATAATCGTAGTGCTATTCAAATTGCCCATAATGATGTTTTTCATGAACGTACCAAACATATCGAAATTGATTGTCACTTTATGCGTCAACACATTACCAATGGTACTGTTCGCCTCCTCTCCGTCTCCTCTACTGATCAACCAACCGACTTCTTCACCAAAGCGCATCCACCAGGACGCCATCGTGATTTAGTATCCAAACTCCAGTTGGTCTCTACTACCCCTACTTGAGTTTGAGGGGGGGGGGGTGTACCGTGTACTGTCACACGTAGTATTGTACAGCTATACCCTGGAATATGCCAGTATCATTCTTGGAATATTCCAGTATTATTCCCTCTTGTTTACCTATATATAAGCCTCTCTTGTACATGAGATATACAGTGAAATATGCAGGGTTTTAACCAATTCTCTCTCTCACTCTCTGTCTTTATTCTAATATTTGTTAACCAACTAAAGTTTATTTCCTCAAAACTAAGGCTTTGAAGTTTTTACCTTTTACCATATATTTTTGTGCATCACAGCAAAAAAAAGAAAGTGTGTCCGGTAATATATAACTGCGAGCTGATGGAATGGTAACAAAGAGTTTTGATATGCATGGACAAAATATAGTATTGATCGACTTCTGGGTGGTCCCTTCCAATCTGGAAAAAATGGGAATAATTGTATTTATTCAGAGGGGGGTCCATTTTGAGTGCTCCAGGTAATGCATGTCATTTTTGCTGCTGTGTAGTTGGACCATCTTTAAAAAAATTTCTTCGTGTTAGGAATATTTCTGCCAATATATTTTTATTGCTAACTGATATTGCATTGTCATTTGAGAATGCAGCGAGAGAGTCTTCCAGAGGTTTTATCCCCTGATCTTGCATTCATCATACAGTCATGTTGGGTTGAGGATCCTAATATGCGGCCCAGTTTCAGCCAGATCATCCGCATGCTCAATGCCTTTCTCTTCATGCTTATGCCAGCCTCACCATTGTTATCAGAATCCAATACCTCAGAGGCGTCAGAGACAAGTAATGGTACAATGACTGAGTTGTCTGCACGTGCAAAAGGGAAATTTTCTTTTCTTCGACAACTTTTTTCTGCTAAGAGGACTAGGAACTCACAATGAGGGGTAAATTTTTGAAAATTTTCTTTTTGTTCCAACTCAAAGAGAAAAAGGCATGCCATAGGAGATATATATATATATATATATATCTTAATTGAAGTTTGTGATCTGATTACCTAAATCATAACAATTAGCGAATGATGAAAATATCAAATAGGAATGATGTTAATGGTGAGACTCATGGAGAAATAAACAGAGATGCATGGACTAATAGTCGTCCAGGTGACCTTATTGTGAAGGAGACACGTGGTTCTAGTGATTTTTCCTGTCTATTTTAATGCTGCCATTTTCTGAAAATGCCTATAAATCTGCGGTTCATTGATTTGTGTTTTTGTTCTAGTTGGTTGAGATTTGTTCTGTCAATTTGGCTGGATGTGTTCCACCACTAGCTTTCAACAGAAGTTTATAACAATTGCAATTTGTATTTACTTATATATTTGAAACCTATGGCTGCCATATGTTTAATGGCAATGGAACTCTTCTTGACTTTGATATTCTCAACTCAACATTGTCCCAAATTTTCTGTATTTTTTTTTTTCTTGGAGTGGAGGGTAAGGATACCTTGATCACTTACTGTAGGATAAAAAGTGGTGGAAAAAGAAATGGTTATTCAAATTTCAAAAATGTGATCGCTTGATTAAGTTTTTATTGGACTCCTGTGGTACAGCTGGTATAAGTTCCTTCCCTGGATCATGGATAATTACATATGGTACAGTTAGCTGGAACGTTTTTGACCGCTCTCTTTCGTCGTTGTACCCGTTGAAAAGGGTATTTTGTAATTTTTTATTTTGCTTTTGGCTTCAAAATTAAATTATCAAGAGCTTAAACTCAAAAGGGAAGGAATAAAAATGCATAATTTCAACATGTGGGAACATGAGCATCTGGATTTACTCTGAATTTGTGGTGCTTTGGGCCATCTATCTGGGAATGCAGCATGCTTGGCCGCCGCCGGGGGGGGTGTTTGTGGAGAAGCAAAGGCATTATAGTTGAAACTGATTCTGAAGATGAGCAAGTGGGATTGAGTTCAAAAGAGAATAATCTTTATGTACAGAGAAGCTTTCAATGATACTGATTTTGACATGCCATTAATCTACGAGCAAAGAGTGGCAATGTACTATTTGGCGTACTTACAGAGAACTTGCAATGCTGGGGATTGGCTTAGGCTTTACCAACAGAAGTCTCGAATATAGAAGCGGGGCTGATGTTTGTGGCTGTCATGTGCAATTGAGCTTTACCCTCCAATTTTCTAATTCACATTCACCCCAACACAATTTGTACATTATAAAGGGGAATGACAGCGAAAGAGAGGGCTTTACATTGAATGGTACCAGCATTTTTTGTAATGGTGCATGCCGGGGGGTGTGATGGTCTGAATTTTTATAATGGCCAGTCTAAGAACACGTGAAAAGTTTATTTAATTATTAGATGCATGTAATTTAAGTTGGTTATTTACAACTCCTAATTATTTAATAATGCAAAAAAATTAATTGGATGATTTAAAGCACAAACAAAATTAAATTGCTTCAAAATTGAATGAGTAATTGAAGCTGAAAGCATAATTGATTAAAATACACACACACACACACACACACACACACCGACACTTCTTCATGTTTAATTGTAATGCTAAATAAAAAAATATTAAAATTAACTGAAATAGCAGAGGAAAATATACTTTTTCACAAGTTTGATTTTTTTCTTTTTTAATTTTTTTTTTTTTATCATTTTTTCATTTTCTCGGATACTTATTGTTTCTCCTTGCAATTATATAAATGTTGTTGATTTGAATTAAAATTTGGTTATCCTGAATTGGAATTGGATCATCTCTCTCAACTACATGCTTCAAGGGATGTGTTAATTTTTTTCCTTTAACATCATATATATATATATATATATATATTTTTATCTTCACCAAAAACATGTACTCTTTCAACTTGCATGAAGATATTTTTCAAAAAAAGTTGGATTTTTTTTTTTTTGGTCTATGTCATTGTAAAGATGTAATCAGTCATGTTGTAGTTTACTTAGTAATTTAATTTATATATATATATATTTTTGATACCACATTAATAGATTTTATGATTGGACAACTATTCATATATTGTATAATTGGACAGCTTTTTTGAGAAGAAGTTGCTTGTTTAAAAACACAGTAGTTACTTTTTATTCTGAATGACTTTTAAACCTTTTAGATGGTATCAGTACTTTATGAGGAAAATGATTATTATATTATTATAATTAAAGAAATAATATCATTTAAATATCTAATGGAATAAAATTACTCACCATATATTTCAAGAGTTTTAAGGAATGACAAGATAAAACTGGAGAAGTAATATTTTTACAAATACGTACGCATGTTGAAACGTTTTGCTATCTGATTTTCTTAGTTAGATTTCAGTGACCAATGAAGTATCTATTTTGTATTGGTAGTTTAAGAATGGAAAAGAGGAGTGTCCAAAACTATATACGATAAATGTCAATGTTGAAATATGTTTTGGAACGGATGAAGTTAATAGTCATATATCATCAGTATTTTGGTAGATGTAATTACACCATCCATACAATCTTGTTTTGGTTCAATATTTGTTTTGGAACCATGAGATTAATAGTCATTTACAATTCATTTAAACAGTATTTTCTTAAGGGTCGCGCATCAATAGGTCCTGCATAACTCTATAATTAGTATATCAACTTGTTTCAACCCAATTTTACTTAACTCAAAAAGTCTCTCATTTTTTAGATCACCAAAATACCCTTCTATAAATATCAACTTGTTTCAGAAATAACCACTCCCGCGCATAAGCTCAAAAAATCGACTCACTCTCAAATCCACGATCCTTCACAAATCTCCTTAAAACCTCTCCTCAATCCCACTATCCTTAACAAAATCTACCCAAAATTGACTCATTCTCATCAGTCGATTGAATCAAAACTATAAAAAATTGAAAACCTAACATCAAAACTTAAGAAGATGTGAATGATTTCATTAAGGAAGCTTAAGAAGTTTCGAACGAAGTGATTTCTTTAGAAAGCAACGATTTCTTCCTTTCAATAAACAGCTACAACAACAAACACAACAAATCGAAGCTTCAGAACTTGTGAATGACGCCAACAAAATCATGAAATCGACAAATATGGCCAAAAAAGGCAAGATACAAATCTAATCTATATTAGGATTTTCTGCAATTAGTTTTATCTTCTTCCTATGTTTCAAAACTCAGTTTTCATATTTCATTCTAATATGATAATACATGATGTGTGGCCCTAAAATAATTCCTTGTCAACACATTGCTATATACAAAATTCACTTGATCATATTTGCTTGTTTCCACTTTATAAAGTTCTCTATCACACACAAAACACATTGCTTTATACGAAATTCTCTGAATTTTAAGCTTTAAGAACATATATAACCTAGCCTGTCTCAAAACTTAAAAAAAATTATCTATTTGAATATATATATATATATATATATTTGTGTGTTTATGTGTATATCTATGCATGTGTGTGTGTGATTGAATATAAAATTCTTTGTTTGATTGGTATTTGATATAGATACATATACATATATGTGCTTCATTAAGAAGTAATGCAACCATTATTCTTTGAAATACAAACAAATATAAAATTCTATCTCCACTGTCCTGTTATATAATGATGCACACATAAAAGTCTCTGTCAACTCATTGGTTTATACAACATGGGATTCTTTATCTCCACAGTCCTGATATAATAATGTTGCACCCACAAAATTCTTTGTTTACTCATTGGTTTATGATGCTGCACTTTTTGACTTGCAACACGTGAGGGCTCCGTGACCTGTAGAACACTCAAAAAGATGATCAGAGGACCACTGGATTGGCTCCGGCGGTAGCCGCTCCGATGCTTAAGTAAGTAAGGGAATTGAAAGACTGTATTGAAAGCCAAAGAATGAGCATAGAGAATAAGGCGTACCTTTAGGGTTTAATTTATAGGCCGTGGCTTTCCTCAGTTGGTGAGGATTTGATGCCATGAATATAGGGATTTGATCACCGGAGATTGTAGTTACCCTGCATAGAGATAACCACAAAAGTCGTGAATATAGGGATTTGATCCCTGGAGATTGCGGCTACCTTGCATAGAGATAACCATAGATGATAGTTTCCTTGTTGAAGAGTGCTTCCTTGTTGAAGACCGCTTCCTTATTCCTTGCTCGGCATCTGTTAAAGTGGTGACGAGTTCTGTAGTGTTGGTCTGAACCCTGTGACCTTGTTCTGGATATATATGTTCGGCCACTTCCGACCTTGTATGATGATCTGAATGCTTGAGTTTTTCCTTATTGGTTGAATGAGAATCATGTTGGCTGAGCATAGGTCGGATTGCGGTTACACGTGTCAAGTGTTGATTGGCCTGTTCTTTTATGGTATATCAGTTTATATAACATGAAATTCTATGACTTGACAATTTACATGAAATTCTCTATATTCACAAATTTCCATTTTGTAATGCTAAATAGAGAATTTTTTCATTTAGTAAAATAACTACTACTTAAACTGATACAAAATACTCTTTCTGCAGTGATGGCAAGAAAGAATACAAAGACAACATCAATTCAAGTTGGAATCCAAAAAAAAAAAGAAAAAAGAAAAACTCAAAAAAGAAGACAAGGTAGAAATTATCTACCACAATACATATCTAATATGGCAACAATTATAAAGCTACTGAACTCCCTCAAGCTCAATGATAAACACATTAAGGGGCTAAAGAAAACTCTTTTTTGGATTTTTTTAATGCGATAGTGTCGGGGAAAGTGAAAAAGAACAATATCAACAAATTAGATACTGTTGTGCTGCAAATTATAGAGTCTTACAAACCAAACCTCAGGGGAATCCAATTGGGAGATCAGAACATCAAGTTAGAAACTTCAGAAATAAAGTTGATACTCGGTATAAAATCAAGAACACTTCATATGAATCTCAACTAGGGAAAGAAGATTCAAACACCATTTGTGAAGATAAGGTTTCCAAATGACAAAAGATTAAAAGCAGCCCGCATCAAAGAAGAAATATTCAAGGCAATAAAATGGCAAAGAAAGACAGATGTTGATGATGTGACAAGGCTAGTTTCCCTGTATGTGTGCCTCACACTTTTCTTCTCAATAACGGGCATAAAAATTGGGTCGACCGTTGTCAAATACGTTGAGAACTTTCAAACAATCTCCCAATACTCATAAATTGTAGCAATATGAGAATCACTCAAGATCTCTTTGAAAAAATTGCACAACACATAGAGAAAATCACTGAATGTGTGACTACATTGTTGGTAAATATAATCAAACCTACAAATTACATTGCATTGTGTTTCTAAATTTAAATTCATGAATTTCAAATACTAACTCTTTTTTTGCTTTCTTTTATACAAGTATTAGTTGTGTGAACACACAACACTTGTAAAACCATATGGAAAGACAATATTTCAAAGATTTCTCAAATGGGACCTAGGGCCGCTAACAAAAATATTGAATGACAAGGACCTTGAAAGCCTCATAGTAAACGAGGTATTAAAACACATTAGTTTCTCTGTCCAAATAGAAATCTAAAAAATAATAAAACACTTCATTTTATTTGTTTTATTTTTTTCACAATGAAGGTGAAGGAAGAATAACTACAACAAACAAAGAAGGAACAAAAAACATTAGAGAATACTACAGAGGATCAGAGAGTTGAAGTTGAAGATGAAAATAAAGAAAATGAAGTTGAAGATGAAAATAAAGAAAATGAAGTTAAAGACGAAACTAAGGTAAAGATGAAGAGGAAAGGGAACATAATGAAGATGAAATATAAAGTGAAGATGAGGACAACAATGAAAAAACAAATGTAGATTAGTATATTCTAGTACCGAGAAATTCCTCAAAGGTATAAAACAACAAATGCAAACTTTTCCTATTTCAGTTCTCTAATATAAAATCACTTAGACAAAATTCTCTATCATAAAAAAATGGATAGAGAATTTCACTCTTAAAGTCAATTTATTCTAACACCACTTAAGAATCTCTCGATCTCTTTTTAGCAAACCAAAAAACAAAGTAGAAAAAGGAAGAAGGATGAAACACAAGGAAGAAGTGATGATGAAGATGAACAAGAACTTGATGATTATAATGTTGTTGCTGTTGATGATGATGATGGTGACAACAAAAATCTCATTGAACCAAAAGATGTTGAATCATGTGACAAACAAGAAAAATTCAAACAAGCACTTGTTACCCAACAACAACACCACCAAGAAGAACAAAATTTGGAACCAGTTGAGATTGTCAAAGAAAAAGATGAACAAAATGTGAAACAATTGACAAACAAATCAAAGAAACATACATAAGAAAATGGAAAAAAATTGAAACTTCCAAGAAAATATCCAATAAAAATTGAGGAAAATGAAGAAACAACACAAATATCAAAGGACAAGGGAAAATAAGTAGGGGATCAAGAACAAAGACATCAAGATATAAACACAACAGAGAATCCTAAAAAGCAATAGGTACACAAGACAAAACAAGGGGAAGTTGATGAAGAAGAGCCAATTGATGAAGAAATAACAAGCTTTCTAAAAAGCACAGAGACAATCATAAAAAACATTCTTCCTAAAGTGAATAAACTCCACCACCACTACTAGAAAACATGAATAGAGAAATGGTACATCTAGGTTACTTTTCAAATATGAATTTTATTCAACAGAGAATCATTGCCTTGGAAAATGAATGTAAACTATTGAGGGAGATCAACAAAAAGGAAAAACAACACATTGAGCAACTTCTAAAGCATAACAATGAAGTAGCTCAAAATCTTCATAAAAAAGAAGAGGAACTCACACTCCTAAAACACACACTTCAAACAAAAATAAAAGATTTCTCTATTCAAAAAATTACAAAAGAATATGTTTCAACAAAAGATGAAAGCAATGCAATATCTCTACTACAAAAATAACTCTGAAAAGTGCACAACATTCAAAACAATCAAGTAGAGAATTTTGACTAAAAAATTCAAAAGAAGAACAAAATGATTAAAAGTTTAGAACTTGGTGAAAAAGCTTCAACAATAGAAATCCCTACCTATACAAAAGGAAACAAGAAGGAAAGCTGACACAGAAAAAATAGAGAAGAAAAAATAAGAAAAACACTCTCTATTAAACAGAAATAGGCAACAAAAAGAAGGCACTGGAAAAAGACAAGACTGCAGATGGACAAAAAAAAGGTCTATGGTAAAAAGAATCAAAACAAAAACAACCAAACAACATAAAATGTAAGATTTTGAATATGAGGAGAAAAAAAAACAAAATAAATACAAACAAAAAGAAAGAAAGGAACAAGAAGCAATTGATGTTGATGAGCTAGTCCAGCAAACAAAAGAGCCCAAAAAGAAAAAACTCTACATCAACAAAAGTTTCATTTGGAAGACCATCCTAAGTAAGGACCTAGAGTTGGTACAAAAAAAATGAACTGAAAGGACTACAGTAAGTACACTACTTCAATATAATTTAAAAATAAACAATATTCTATGTCTATATAACAAAAGATTGTCTGTCTATTGGATAACTGAAAAAAAATACAATGATATGTAGTTTACTTTGATTTCAAATACTAATAAAAACTATGAACATTACAGAGCAACTACGTCGTGTGAAAACAGCTTGGGCTACGTCTCATTGGAAGACATATAAAAAATAGCAAAAGAACAAGAAATAGTAAGCACTATAAGTAAAAAAATAACTTATATTAATTAATGATTTTTCTTTCTAATAAAAACAAAGAAAACACATCAATGACAAACTAACAACATGTAAATGCAAGTCATTGACATTTATGCAAAAATACTGATGAGACAGTAGTTGGAAAGAATACAATAAGGGAAGGTAGATCTAAGTAAACAATGTTACATTTTCACTAGTCATTGCCTTGTAAGTAAAACACAACTAAATGAACAAGTCTCTACAACTGTTTTCATTTTTCATTGTACAAAATTATTGTGTAATTAACTATAATAAAAATATTATCAAAATTCTCTGTCAACAGAATCTCATTAGACAAAATACATTAGGAATAAGAGAAGACATGTTCGACAAAAAAATAATTGAGACTCTCAACAACTATAGATACTACTTGTTCCCTCTCCACAACAACACTTATAACCATTAGACAATTGTTGTGATGGATTCTGAAGAAGGTATGTGGAGACACTACAACTCACTTTATCTAAGAGAAGGGATTGAAGATATGTATGAAGTAGATGCTAAAGAAATGGTAAACAACTCGCATTAAATCCCATTACACTTGTTTATCATATTTTTTTATAAAATAGAGAAATTTGAAATAATGTTTCATCAAACAAAATAATACTAAAATAATCTAAATTTTTGTAGAGAACTTATGTTGACAACTTCTTGACAAAGAAAAATACAACCAGAAAAAGAAAAAATGAACCACAAGACAAAGTAAATATTAATCACCCTTAGGCAATTTTGTCACATGCAAAGATGCCTATCGCGAACTGAGTTCAAATTTGATGCTTTCCTAATATTGTATAAGAGATTTTTACTAGGCGACAACTTTCGAAAAATTCAATCTAGAACCTGCTTCTCAAGAAGCTCTATTTGTTCCTTAATCTCTCTTCTCTCAACAATTTCACTGTTATTCAAAATTATTTTGTGCACAAGTTCCTCTTTTGTGATTGAAGAGAAATTAACAGACTGATATATATGATGAATCAAAGTAACGAGATTGGACAAGAAAGGAAACATCTATTGGTGTAATTTTAAATCAACTTGGTTCATCTTGTAATCTTTAAACAAGCAATCTTTGCTATCCTCTACCTTAGGATGTTTGCTAGAGAAATTCAAGAGCCTAGAAGTAAAAACGTGGTGTAGAGCAAGAAAAGTAGATTGTTCCTAATGACCTTTTTCTCGTCAGTAGTTCCACTTGACAACAAATATTTTGCAAGGTAGGTGACTTTTTATGCAGACTGAGCAACCTCAATGAACAAGTCATTTGATCAAATAACTCAACTATTGTCCTATAGTTCTCCGGAAGTTCGGCTGCTTCCTCATATTTCCTATACTCCATCCTTGGTGACGGAGCAGTCGTCAAATGTCATAAGAATGAAATAATCACAAAAGAGAACTGAAAAAGGCTCCGATGCCCCGAACACTCACTGTCCGTCAAGCTTAGGTCAAAAAAATTTAAGGTCAAGGAATACCACCCTGGGTTGCAAAGATGAAAACCTAATGGCAACTGATCTGCCCTTGTACTGCCCCTTTAGGGCTTTCCATCATAAGTACACACACACATACACACACACACACACACATATATATATATATATATATTTTATCTTAGGGCCATGCTACTTAGCAGCTTTTATACTTACATATATATATATATACACACACACACACACACACACATATATATATATATATTATAATTCCAATCATTGATGCTCCACAACAACCAAGTGGAACATAAGTACCACAAAAACATTAAAATTTTCATAAATAAATATTACAACTAAAAAAAATAGTAACATTGCTACTTTAATGTTTATTTATAGGTTGAATTGTAGGGTTATAGTATGTTATGTATTGAAGTAATAGCTGATTCAGAGAACTATTACATAAACGAATTTCAACATGGGCAACATAAGACACATAAGAAAGTTACTCATACACACCTTCCTCAATGATGGATAACTTTGATGGACAGAAAGAGATTGTCGATATAGACTAAATTTAATTTGAAATAGGATTTCAGCAATGTTAGTTTTCATAAAGACTTATGCATGGTAATGATTGTAATTAATATTAGTGTTTCAAATATTATGTAGTCTATTACAGTTGTAAAACTCTTATAAATACATAATCAAGTTTTTTTTTTTTTTTTAATTTTGTGCTCTCATTTAGGTATAACAATGGTGTAAAACACACATTCACACAACATGACATGAAATATTCTCTGTCAATTTGTCACTAACAAAAAAATGTTTCAATCTCTCAACCAACCTAATATAAAATATAGCCATCAGCAAATAAATTTATGTAACTGTAACCACCACACAGAACAATCATCCACATTAAATGTCACGCCTTGAATTTCCACGAACCCGGGGGTGAGTGTAACGAAACTAAAAGAAAATAAAATAAAGGACAATCTAACGGACTCAACTCAAACTTACATTCATTTCCTTCAATGTACATCCATGTAAAGTACAATCAATAAAAACATTCAACATGTCATTCGGGCTTAAGCCCTACAATACAAAATATGCCCCCACAGGCCAAATATCCTTCTAAGCTCATATCTCCTCCACTCTGCAAGACTTCCTCAACTCTCAAGTGCTAGGAGCGTCATATGTAATATGTTATCCTAGGAATGGGTCAGCTCAACTGCTGGTATAATATAATGCTAATGTAAGGAACAAAATTGAAGTGTGGCATGTGTAAGTGTACATTTATATCTACATGCACAATTTTAACCTACATGCCATCCAATTCATCCATACAATGCATTAAAAAGATTCATCACACATTCATGCAAATTCTCTACCACATCCACGAATTCTTTAGTACGATGTAATGAAAATGTAAGTGACACACCCACACAACTCTATACCACACCCATGTCAACTCTATGTCACACCCATGTTAACTCTATGCCACACCTATGTCAACTCTATGCCACACCTATGTCTCATTTTTGGAACACATCTGATGGATCCAACTCTATGCCACACCTATGTCTCATTTTTGGAACACATCTGATGGATCCTAAGTACCAACACCCGTTCACGGAACACATCCGTTGGATTCTAGGCACCAACGCAACGTCTTATTTTTGGAACACATCCGATGGAACCTGAGTACCAATACAACGTGTTGTTTTCAGAACATATCCGATGGAACCTGAGTACCAATACAATATCCAATTTTTGGGTCTTTCACCATAGGATCTACACCTTCATTATACATAACACCACGTACTCAACCCACACTATGCTTTCAATGAATCACACCATGCCAATATGCCTTGATTCCACCATGCAATAATACAATCTCAGATAAGCAATTTACAAACACATGGAGCATGCCCTTAAACAATGTATTCCACTTAAAGCAATCATAGAATCTGAATTATAAAGCCTCTTCCACGTGAAAGAATACAATACATAATTAACGTAAATACATACTCAAGTCATGTGTTCAAAATCTTAACAACTCTCCAAAAACATAAATCACGTATAACACCAACACATAGAATGAATCACATCTCCATGAAGCAATAAGAAACACATAAGCAACATAAACAATCTACTCAAGGTTTCTTTTTAAAGCAGCATTCCTTATGTGAATTTCTAACATTAGATAAACATATGATTCATTCAATCAACATGCAAATCATTCCTACCTTAATCCTATTCCTTACTTAACAAAATATCATACCTAGATGGGTTGATCTCAACCCTAAGAGGTCGTGCTCGGTGTGTAGTCAAACTAATTAATGAGGATGCAGTCCCTCTATCGTATCTGCCTAAGATAGTCAAATAGCCTTCTCATTTCCCTTCAGTGTTCCTAAGATTCAAAAATATGCCTTAGTTTATAGTTCACATGATTTATGCTATTCATCAAATTTTATGCCTCTCTAATCTTGGTATCTCTTTTATTTGAATGGACCCTACAATTGGATTTGGAATGTCGAACAAAGTCAGTTTAGGCTTTTGCGGAGTTCAATTTGGACATTTGTACTAAAAAGGGCAAAATGGTCATTTTGCACTTTCACGGGTTCCTAGTTCTCGAGGCATCTTTTCATAAGTTAGACTCTACCTTTAAGTTTAGAATATTCGAAATAATAAGAATCCACTGTTCTTTTATTTTAATCGAGGTTCGTTTGACTAGTCTTTGACTCAAGGGCATTTTAGTCATTTTTGGTGTTCTTAGGGGTCTTTTATTTTTTGGGACCTTGCCTCGCAAAATGGACCTCACTGTTGGATTTAGAATTCCCGAGATATGAAGAAAACACTAATGATTTGTTTAATTTGGACTCCGGGCTATTTTGGCATATTTAATTAATTAATTATTTTAGTTACATAATGTATATATTTTTGGAGAATTAGTCACCACGGTTGGTAACCGTCCCACTGGCCATAAGCTCCTTACTGTTCCCTTAGGTTCTGAGTTCGAATCCTACCAAGCTGCTGCGCACCCCTTTTTTTTTTTTGATTTTATATATTAACTAATATATATATATATATATATATATTGGGGCATGTTGGTTACCATGGTTGGTAACCATCCCAGTGGTTAAGGCTTGGCTTCCCTTCCTATGCATCCATGGTTCGAAACTCCCTAGCCTCAGTTCCCAACCTTTTCCCCCTTTTCACTTATTTTCTTTTTAAAACCCCTTTTTAACTAAAGCAGTCAAGCCCAACCCCTTGAGGCCCAATGACTCAAGGAGCCCACTGGTTTAAAAAGAACAATAGAGGCCCAAGGATTTTAAAAAAAGAAAGGCCCAATTCAACAGCCCAAGGGTTTTAAACAAAAGGCCCAATCCTCAGCGTCCTCACGACTTTTCGGTAGGGCACCAGCCTTCTCCGGTCACCCCCTCCGGTGACGCTGACCAGAACCCGCAAAGACAAAGTTTTAAAACCCCATTTTTCTTGCGTTTTCAAAGCTATTTTCATTCCTAATTTATCCTACACATGTTTTTAAAACATTTTGATATAGTTTTGAGTTTCCCCAGCCCAATGAAACAGCCCCCAACTTCCTCTCTCTCAGTTTTTCGGCCAAGGTATTCTCTTACGATTCTAGTATATTCACCCATTGTTTTGAACCCAATCTTGTTCCAAAAGTTTTTCTAAAATTCATAGAACTACACCTAGGTCATTTAATTAAGTTCATAAGCATAAAATATTGGAAACTAAAAATGGTATAAGCCTGCAACTCAACATTGCCAACTGATTCTTCAACCATTTCATTTGATTTTTCTTGCATTATTTTTCTTGTTTCATGCTTAGCAAGATCTTACATTTAAACTAATTTATCATGCTTCTAAAAATTAAAACTAGAAATGAGTCAAATCACCTCCTTTCCTAGGTTTCTCTAGGGTTGCAGTACCTCTCCCCCTTCTGATTTTCTCCCTTCTTGAATATTCAAAATCCCCTTGCTGCTCTCAGTTCCTCACTTGCTTTCCCTCCTTCTGTTTTTCTCTCTAGCTCTCCTGCATACAAGTATGAAAAAAAGATAAATATCACAACTGCTCTCTCTCTCTCTCTCTCTCTCTCTCTCTCTCTCTCTCTCTCTCTCTTATTTCGCTCTCTACCTTCCTGACTCCTCCCCACTCATGATCACCTCTGATTTCTCAAAAACCACACGCCACACTTATGCACATAAAGAAGAAATCATATGCCTGTTGCACTCAATTAGCTAGCCTATATATATATATACACATATACATATACACTGTACACTGCATACACCTGCACATTTACTAACACACACAATCAGTAGCCCCTATTTTCTGACTTCCTTCCCTATTTCTTTCTTTTCCCCTTTCTTTGCATTCAATGCTTGTTTGTATTTTTTTTTTTTGGGTTTTCATGCATATATATATATATGTATATTATATTGCACACACCAACACACTCACTCACCCACTCATGACTGATACTACACACACACACACACACACACACATACTCACATGCTGCTGCACACACAATTTGGGGCACCCATGCTTATACATATATATATATATATATACACACACACACTTAGTTACACATAATCATACTCTTACACATATTCACATATACACATGTAGATTTAATACTAATAACATACATTCACATAATGTGATCTAATTAAATTAAACGTAAATAAGATTTAAGGAAATTCAAATATTACCTTATTAAAAAAAAAATTATTCCAAAATTTCGGATCTTTACATCCTTCCCTCCTTAAAGAAATTTCGTTCCGAAATTTAAAAATAATGTAATTCTTTGACAAAATTCAGAAAGAGTAATATGAAATGTTATTGTGACATGGGGACGTGCAGCCTTATCCATGGATCATCCACCTCTTCCTTAGCCAGGCGACATGGAATGTATTACCCTCTCTCATTACTCTCTCCCCCTAAAGGAACCTCGACCACTTGGGCGGGCGTGCAGTAATGTGCAGACATCTCCACACTCTCTGCTAGGGTCTGGTTCGATCCCATCTGTAACGGCCCACTTCACATGGCACAACACAATGAAATCCTCAAAATACGTTGGCTCCTCAATGCCAATTTTTTTTTTTTTTTTTTCAAATCAACCCAAGTATCGTGACCCACCTCAATAATGCAACATAACAAAAAATAATAATAAATAAATAAAGGAAAAATCCTCAATATTCATAAGGAGACCTTAAAGTCTCTCACACACTTGCTGACCATTTAACAAATCTCAAATTAAGCCATGAAATCACCTAGTGATTTTATCACAATGGCATCATGCACATATCACCCGTACCAAAATGCAATTCAATAACACAGTTCCCAGCATTTTAATCATAAAACTTAAAGCAATGCACCAAGGTTGAAAAGAACAAAACACTAGTTAAGCTCTTCACCAATTTAAAGCATGAACATACATCAATCCTTACTCACATGTATTTAAACACATGTACATATAAACATGTTCAAACATTCTCTTATGCATGCATTAATAACAGTCAATCTGTATATAAAATTGTAGTCGTACTACTATAATAGGTACTAAACTAGTATGCATATATGGAATCAACAAGTAGCATCCAATAGTTAACACATAACCTATCACATCAACACCCAAGTATTAAAATCCATCCCAAGAATATACATATATATATATATATATATAAATAAGCATACAACTTGCTAATAGGTAACTAGGTATACATCCAACCCTATGTATATCCGAGCTTATAGCCTATCTCACAAGCAACAAGCACATAGATGCTCATAAGCATCTAGTCCCAGTTCATTAACAACCAAACATACCACATATAGTACAAATTCACACACTAAAGCAACAAGCACTCAACTAATCACATAATCCAAGCCAACCCAATTAAGTTGAGGTCTAACCTCTCCTACCTATGACAAAGTCCACCCTAGAAAGACCCACGGATACCCTGTGAAATAAAGAAAAACATCTCCCTTAGGAGCACTCACCGTCACTCTCTCCCTGTAGCAATCTATACTCGTCCAAAAGTAAATAACCAATCTATCCTCAACGTAATATCAAAACTAGACATTTCAAGTAGAAGGAAATCAAAAGAAAGAATGCGGTCAGCTATCTCTATCGAGCAATCTCTACAGATCCTCGTTAGGGTCACTCTACCCTAACTGGTGTGTCAGTACGTAATGGCAAATCTGGCCGATTTACTCCTAACCCCAATGACATGGCATGCTGGGTAGACATGAATGAATGTAATGCTCCAGAATCTATAAGTACGTTGACCCATGAACTAAAAACAAGTAATGTACCTCGAACCACAAAAGATCCAAAAGTGGATGCCATCCAAAAATAATACACCTTTCCACAAAAGAGTTTAACACAAGAATATCTCTATATCCACTTTCTAGTCCATACGCAAAATTTTTCACAATTCTAAATTCTCATTTTAGCATTCGAAAGTCTTATGTGTCTTTTTATTTAGGGTTTTCTACCTCATTGATATTTATTCATTTAAGGTTTTATAATTATTTCTTTATTTCTTACTTTTTTATAGCTAGGTGATAACCCTTTATGGATCACAACTCCTTTTGTTACTGGTTGGTGGGGCGCCATCCACCAACTGTAACGTAAGACCTTAGACCAATCCAGTCTGTATAAATATTATAGTCATAATACTATAATCCATGAAAATCGGTTACTAACCTAGCACACACATACAGAATCCACAAACAACAGTCAACCAGGTAGACAAGTAGGTCCACAACCTATCTCATAAATAACTAGGCATACCGCCTATCGTATAGATAACTTAGTGCACAACCTATACCTCAAATAACTAGGCATACGGCCTATCCCATAAAATATGCGGTCTATCGTATAGACGTCAGTTTCTAATCTTAGTCAACCTATTTTATCAGACAATCACCTACTTTCAGTCAATCGGGGAAATCGAGTATAGTTCATACTCGTGCACACCAATGCAACACGTGCACATAAAACATACCACCCAAGTTAGTCTAAATAACTTAAGGTCTAAACTTTCTCCCACTGTCCCTAGGTATTCGAACCTAGGCTCTGATACCACGTTGTCATGCCCTGGATTTCCACGAACCCGGGGGTGAGTGTAACGAAACTAAAAGAAAATAAAATAAAGGACAATATAATGGATTCAACTTAAACTTACATTCATTTCCTTCAATGTACATCCATGTAAAGCACAATCAATAAAAATATTCAATATGTCACTCGAGCTTAAGCCCTACATCACAAAATATGCCCTCACGGGCCAACTATCCCTCTAAGCTCATATCTCCTCCACTCTGCAAGACTTCCTCAAGTCTCAAGTGCTGGTAGCGTCATCTGTAACATGTTATCCTAGGAATGGGTCAGCTCAACTACTGGTATAATATAATGCTAATGCAAGGAACAAAATTAAGTTGTGACATGTGCAAATGTACATTTTTATCTACATGCACAATTATAACCTACATGCCATCCAATTCATCCATACAATGCATTAACAAGATTCATCACACAATCATACAAATTCTATACCACATCCATGAATTCTTTAATACGATGTAATGAAAATGTGAGTGGCACACCCACAAAACTCTATACCACACGCATGTTAACTCTATGTCACATCTATGTTAACTCTATGCCATACCCATGTCTCATTTTCGAAACACGTCCGATGGATCCTGAGTACCAACACCCGTTCACAGAACACATCCGTTGGATTCTAGGCACCTACGCAACGTCTCATTTTTGGAACATATCCGATGGAGCCTGAGTACCAATACAACGTCTCGTTTTCGGAACACATCCAATGGAACCTGAGTACCAATACAATGTCCAATTTTTGGGTCTTTCACCACAGGATCTACACCTTCATTATACATAGCACCACCTACTCAATCCACACTATGCTTTCAATGAATCACACCTTGCCAATGTGCCTTGATTCCACCATACAATAATACAATCTTAGATAAGCAATTTACCAACACATGGAGCATGACCTTAAACAATGTATTCCACTTAAAGCAATCACAGCATCTGAATTATAAAACCTCTTCCAGATGAAAGTATACAATACATAATTAACATAAATACATACTCAAGTCATGTGTTCACAATCTTAACAACTCTCCAAAAACATAAATCACGTACAACACCAACACATAGAACGAATCACACCTCCATGAAGCAACAAGAAACACATAAGCAACATAAACAATCTACTCAAGGTTTCTTTTTAAAGTAACATTCCTTATGTGAATTTCTAACATTAGATAAACATATGATTCATTCAATCAACATGCAAATCATTCCTACCTTAATCCTATTCCTTACTTAGCAAAATATCATACCTAGATGGGTTGATCTCAACCCTAAGAGGTCGTGCTCGCTGTGTAGTCAAACTAATCAATGAGGATGCAGTCCCTCTATCATATCTGCCTAAGATAGTCCAACAGTCTTCTCATTTCCCTTCAGTGCTCCTAAGATTCAAAAATATGTCTCAGTTTATAGTTCACATGATTTATGCTATTCGTCAAATTTTATGCCTCTTTAATCTTGGTATCTCTTTTATTTGAATGGACCCTACAATTGGTTTAGAAATGTCGAACAGAGTCAGTTTAGGCTTTTGCGGAGTTCAATTTGGACATTTGTACTAAAAAGGGCAAAATTGTCATTTTATACTTTCACGGGTTCCTAGTTCTCGAGGCATCTTTTCATAAATCAGACTCTACCATTGGGTTTAGAATATTCTAAATAATAAGAATCCACTGTTCTTTTATTTTACTCGGGGTTCGTTTGACTAGTCTTTGATTCAGGGGCATTTTGGTCATTTTTGGTGTTCCTACGGGTCTTTTATTTTTTGGGACCTCGCCTCGCAAAACGGACCTCATCATTGGATTCAGAATGCCCGAGACATGAAGAAAACACTAATGATTTGTTTAATTTGGACTTTGGGCCACTTTGGCATATTTAATTAATTATTTTAGTTACATAATATATATATATATATATATATATATTTTTGGGGAATTAGTCACCACGGTTGGTAACTGTCCCACTGGCCATAAGCTCCTCACTGTTCCCTTAGGTTCTGAGTTTGAATCCTGCCAAGGTGCTGCGCACCCCCTTTTTTTTCATTTTATATATTAACTATAATATATATATATATATATATATATATATATATATTTTGGGGCGTGTTGGTTACCATGGTTGGTAACCGTCCCAGTGGTTAAGGCTTGGCTTCTCTTCCTATGCGTCCATGGTTCAAAACTCCCTAGCCTCAATTCCTACCTTTTTCCCCGTTTTCACTTATTTTCTTTTTAAAACCCCTTTTTAACTAAAGCAGTCAGGCCTAACCCATTAAGGCCCAACGACTTAAGGAGACCACTGGTTTAAAAAGAACAATAGAGGCCCAAGGATTTAAAAAAAAAAAAAGAAAGGCCCAATTCAACAGCCCAAGGGTTTTAAACAAAAGGCCCAATCCTCAGCGCCCTTATGACTTTCCAGCTAGGCTTCAGCTTTCTCTGGTTACCCCCTCCGGTGACGGTGACCGGAACCCGCAAAAAAAAGGTTTTAAAACCCCGTTTTTCCTGTGTTTTTGAAGCTGTTTTCGTTCCTAATTTATTCTAACATGTTTTTAAAACATTTTGATATAGTTTTGAGTCTCCCCAGCCCAATGAAACAGCCCCCAACTTCCTCCCTCTCAATTTTCCGGCCAAGGTATTCTCTTAGGATTCTAGTATATTCACCCACTGTTTTGAACCCAATCTTGTTCCAAAAGTTTTCTGAAATTCATAGAACTAAACCTAGGTCATTTAATTAAGTTCATAAGCATAAAATATTGGAAACTAAAAATGGTATAAACCTGCAACTCAGCATTGCCAACTGATTCTTCAACCATTTCATTTGATTTTTCTTGCATTATTTTTCTTGTTTCATGCTTAGCAAGATCTTACATTTAAACTAATTTATCATGCTTCTAAAAATTAAAACCAGAAATGAGTCAACTCATCTCCTTTCTTGGGTTTCTCTGGGGTTGTAGTACCTCTCCCCTTTCTGATTTTCTCCCCTCTTGAATCTTCTAAATCCCCCTGTTGCTCTCAGTTCCTCACTTGTTTTCCCTCCTTCTGTTTTTCTCTCTAGCTCTCCCGCATACAAGTATGAAGAAAAGATATATATATATATATATATATATATATCACAACTGCTCTCTTTCTCTCTCTCTCTCTCTCTCTCTCTCTTATTTCTCTCTACCTTCTTGACTCTACCCCACTCATGATCACCTCTGATTTCTCAAAAACCACACGCCACACTTATGCACATAAAGAAGAAATCATATGCCTGTTGCACTCAATGAGCTAGCCTATATATATATATATACACACACACATATACGTATACACTATACACTGCATACACCTGCACATTTACTAACACACACAACCAGCAGCCCCCATTTTCTGACTTCCTTCCCTATTTCTTTCTTTTCCCCTTTCTTTGCATTCAATGCTTGTTTGTATTTTTTTTTTTGGTTTTCATGCATATATATATATATATATATATTTATAAGCATAGGTGCCCCAAATTGTGTGTGCAGCAGCATGTGAGTGTGTGTGTGTGTGTGTAATATAATATACATATAAATATATATATATATATATATACACACACACACACACACACACACTTAGTTACACATAATCATACTCTTACACATATTCACATATACACATGTAGATTTAATACTAATAACATACATTCACATAATGTGATCCAATTAAATTAAACGTAAACAAGATTTAAGGAAATTCGAATATTACCTTATTAAAAAAAAAATTATTCCAAAATATTTGATCTTTACATTAAAAATTACTGTGATTCCATCGTCAACATAAAACATTGATATAAACAGAGAAATTCATTTAACAAATTTATATTTTCAAAATTTTTAATTATTCAACCAACTACAAACAACTAATATCAAACACAAACATTTATATAAAAATAACTTGAACACAAAAAATCAAAAACAGAGAATTGCCTATGTTAGTGCATCATCCACACAAACCATAACCAATAGAAAAAAATGTCTTTGTCACTATATAGAACAAATAATTCAAAAAGTTTGTATCAGCAACCCAAAATTAAAAACTGGGTAATAAATGAAAAAATATTAATGCTTTTTTAATCAAATATAAAATGTACAAAAATAATGACTTTACTTGAATCAAACTATCAAAATTAAAATTCAATAATTCAAAAAATATATTTTTACAAAGCATCCTTGTAATACCCCGACCCGAGTTAGGGACTATTAAACCGTCGCGTCAAATTAGTAATCGACGCCTTAAGTAACAAGGTCGGTTTCAAACCCGATGCACGGACTTTTAAGTAATAGTACATCACTTTCGTTGCAATCACCAACTTGTCGGTTTGATGATAATTTTATTTTCACGTCAACTGCCGATCATCGATACGAGTATAAGAATTGGGCACGCATTACGAGGGTACGAAGGATTAGTATAAAGGGTGTACACTTAAAAGAATAATTAATTTTTAAAGTAATTAATTATTATGATATAAGAAATTAATGTTAGTATATAATAGATAATGATAACAATAATAATAATATACAAAGTATATTTACCATATATATATATATTTAAATACATAAATATGTATATGTATATATACATACATAGACAGGAATATATTTATATATAGAGGCATGCAATTACTCAATGGGTATTGAGGTGTGTGTGTGTCCAAAGGAGTTGGTGTGTGAGCATCATGTGAGTGAGATATATATATATATATATATATGTAAAACAAAACACACACACACACACACACACACACAAAACCGACCATTAAAGGCTTGCCCCAAAACAGTAGAAATCTGAGAAAAGAAGCTGCCACAAGTTAACCAAGTTGGTGGGAAAATCAGGAAGTACCATGATCAAGCATGGGCTTATATGCATATATACACATAATTTTATACGCTTGCCCCCAACACCATTCCATCACACGAAAAGAGAGAGAGGAGTTTCTGAAAGGAATACAGAAGCTAGAGGGAGAAGAAAAATGAGAAGAATGACGAAGGAATACCACCTTTGAGGTAAATCCATAAAAATTTCATAATTTTTCTCTCTAAAAATACATGCATGCCAATGAACTGTTTTAGTGATTTTCATGTATATAAGATGTTTACAGTAAATAGACATGAATAATACATGAAGAATAGACACTGAACACACCAGAAACACCCCACCGTACACTAAACCACCATTGATGACCAATTTAAAGCAGGTCTGAATTGATGGAGATCAAACTCCATTTAACTTATAGGGACCTCTACTAGACCCTTTTTATCTTTCCAAAAACCTATGACTGCGACCTAGAACCATAAGAAAAGACCTCCAAATAATGAGTTACAGGTTTCGGGTTTGAAACCCAACTCTTCAAACTAAATGTGAAGCTCATCTTTATGAATGAAATATGAAGCCTTATGGAAAATAAAACACAATGGAACAAACCCCATGAGATTTGGCTCAAAAATGAGCATGTACGACCGAGGTGCAGGTTTGATTATCAAACCTCTAACCGAACAAATGAGAGCAGTTTGATCCCTTAAACGAATGCCGAACCTTTACATGAGGTCCCATAAGTGATTTAGGTTAAAAACAGTTGGGTTTGGGTGAGTAAAACGGCTCGAAATTGAAGCTCTTTAGCTTCGGGATCTAGGGCAACAGTAGGGGTCGAACGGGGAAGACGACACTGAGTCGACTCGCAAACGTTTAGAATGGTGGGTGGACTCAGACACGTGTTGAGCTACGGGCTAGCCACCGAATAAATGGGGCGACGTCGTTTAGGGGCCCTGATATATATATATATGTATAATCGTTTTAAGTTTTAAAAAGAGGAGAAAGGATTTGCGGTCAGCAGGGTTCGAACCCCTGACCTCACGTGTCCACGCGCCCTTTCTTTCCACTCGGCCACGCATGTGTGTGTCTCTAATGATGGGGCCGAAATATATATATATATATAATATAAATAAATAAAATCAGAAAATAAAAAGGTGCGATTGCACCTATTGGGAATCGAACGCAGTGTCTTTTGGGAGGGAGGTGGCACGCTGGCCAGCGTGCCACCCTATTCGACCTGTAACTTATTCCACTCAAAATATATATATATATATATATATATATATACTATACTTTATAAATTTAATTTAATTAAATCAAATCAAATTAATTAAATTAAACACTCCAAATTAGTCCGGTGTCCAAACCAGATGAGTTATATATGTATTCCTACTATCTCGGACCTTTTGAGTCCACTGGTGAGGTCTGTGACATGAGATGACGTCCCAAAAAATTTAAAGACCCGTAAAAATGCCAAAATGACCAAATTGTCCTTGCACCAAAATTGAGTCAAACGAGGTCCAACTTAAATAAATGAATAGTAGATTTTAACTATTTCGAACATTCTGAATCTAATGGTAGGGTCCGTTTCACGAGACGGGGCTCCAAAAAACTTAGACACGTTAAGGTATAAATTATTAAATTGCCCCTAACATGTCCTAAGCCGAATTAAATTCTAAGAAAGCTTAAATTGACTTTCTTCGACGCTCCGAACTCGATGGTAGAGTCCATTCCACCCCAAGAAGTGTCTAAAATAAAAAGAAATAAAATTTGATGAATAGCATCAGTCAGGTGACTATAAATTTAAAACATTGTCGAAGTGCTAAACTAAGGCACGTACATCGAAATGAAATATGGAAATACACGACACGTCGACATATGAAGTAATTAAAATTAATTTAAAGTTAATGGAACTACCAGAAGAGTATAGTTTAAAAAGAAATGAACTCCTAACACATTAAATGGTGTCGTAGGTTAAAGAGTACAAGTTTATGGAATATCCGTAAATAGGTTAGGACTTAATACGAACTAGGCATAAATTAAGAAGCATCAGTAGGTGATATTGCAGTGATGTGAAGTTAATGAGATTGTTATGGATTGTTCTTAGGAACTACAAAGGAAGTGGGAAAGCGCATTTTTAGCACTAACCCTAAAGGACCAAGGTGAGTAACCCTGTGTTTGAAATGGAGATTTAACTCTAAATATTTGAAGAAGTTTTAAGTTCAAGTCATGTGAAGCATTTGAATATCAAATTCAGTTGTTGATTCCTTTTTTAAATTGTTTTGATATGACATGCTGGTTAAATGTTTTATATTCAATTCTTTTCTTGGAAATATTTAGCATGTCTGGTTGAAAATGCAAATTTCTTTTAAATGTTCTGAATTTGATTATTTCAAGTATTGAAGCCCTATCGTAGAAATTGTATATTTCATGTTTTCAATATTCATGAAAAAGCCTCTATTGAGGTAGCCATGTGATAAATGTTTTATAAGATAAACGGTACTAAGTACCACCCCCTATGATGGTTGAAATCCTTCGGGATTCAACAGTACATGCCCGGTAGTAGGATCTAATCCCCCAGGAAAATATCATTGACAGTATTGGCAGTAAAATGGGAGTCTGGTTTGAAACAGATTGCACCTAATTAAAGAGAAAAGATGACAAATGTTTTTAGAAATGGAAGCAGGTTTTACCCCCATTTTCCTATACATGTTTATATGTTTTGAAGTAACGCTTTTAGAAATGGAAGCAGGTTTTTACCCCCATTTTATTATACGTGTTTGTATGCTTTTAAATTGCATATGCTCTATTTGAAGAAATGTGTATTTAGCTTGAATACTTTAAATGTTTCAAAGCTATCTGTTTTAAGAATGCATATGTTCTGTGTTCTAAAATGTACGAGCAATTGGTAGTGAGTATTTTATAAACTCTCATGTGCTAAACCACTACCAGTTGAAAACCCCATGACGAATACAGGAATTACTCACAAGCTTAGATTAGCTTACCCGGATTTTTATCCGCCCCCTTTCAGGTGACTAATGGCAGGTTAATTTTTGAAGACGATGAGGATGAGTCTAGCTTCTTGGGAAGACTTGCCTAAGTAGTTCTTTTGGGAAATCACATGAACTCTAATTAGTACGTCTTGTATTAGCAGACAATTTAAGGATATGTATTAAGCCCCACGGGGCAGCTGAATTAAGATTGTAATTATGAAGTCTTTTAAGTTTTAGTTATGCTCTGAATGTGTGATTATGTGTACCATTGTGAATAGCGGCAGTATCGGACAGATGTGCAAATTTTAAAATGAGAAAAAAAAAAGAAAAAAAAAAGTTTTTCATGCTTCCGCAACCATATGAAACACATCTGTTCGATACCGCTGTAGATGTGAGCCTTCGCCCCAAGGTCCTCGGGCCTAAGGGTGGCGGTCGCGATGCGAAATCCGCAGAGGGTGGGTTTCGGGTCGTGACAATCCTTACATGTCTTTCTATTATGGCCGTATGTTTGACCACATTTACTACACCTTATCTCCCTAATTTTTTAACCTCTAGAATGAATTTTATTATTTCTTGGTTTACCACGTTGTTTTCTCCATAAAAGGGGCAAGACAATGACATCTTCAAATTAGAACTCCATCTTCTTAATTATATAAATGGGAAATGTTGACTTTGAATAAGCTTCCATATAACTGGCAACATAGAAGTATGGATCTGCAAAATCAAAAATGTTTCTAGCACTCTTCTCAATTGCAGTAATAGCATGCGAACATGGAAGACTGTTAATCTGCCACTAATAATAAGAACAACTCCAGTCACCAATGTCAACAACCGCAGATGGATGTGAATGAACTTCAAACACCTTGTTTGATGACTAGCTAACAACCTACAACTTACCAGCCTCAACTACAAAAATACAACTTTTAACTCCATTATTAGACATAACCGTCTATGCCATCTATGACAATAGACTCTCCTCTTAGACATTTGAGTCATGATCTTCACTTAAATAGTGTCAACCATATTCAATATCGAAAGATGGCGAGCCTCACGAATCTGATTATTAAACGACTCTACTGCATTTGAACACATTTTACCATATTATCGCCCTCTAAAATAAACATTCGACAAATTCTCAAATGGAAAATCACTCAAAAACTTTACCACTCTCTTCTTACCCTTAACCTTTAATTCCTCTAACTTATTATTGAACAATGGGTAAGTTGGAACATAAGCACATTCCTAAAATTTAAACACTATACGTTTCTTGAAATTTTTGTTAAAACCAGCCAACTTATCCCTAAGATTTGCCTTCAGGTGACGCAAACAAAAACCATGGTGGTAGTTAAGGAAAACACCTCAAATAAAATCTATAAGACCTCTATTACAATCTGAAATAAAGGTCAAAACACGATCACTTCCAACTACTTCAAATAACATCTCAGAAAACCAATGCTAATTTTCTTCATTTTCTGAGTGAACAACCGCAAAAGTAACATGAAACAAACCTAAAAAACATAACAAAAAAAAAAGGGAATTATAAAACCATAATACAACTAAAAATAAAGGAATAAAAATAAAAACTAAAACATCAAAAATACTCTATCACTAAATACAAACAAATAAAGTTCTCTGTATTCAATGACAGGGAATTTTCCCTGACTCCCAAACAGTAACGCTTACCTTGATTCTCATATTTTGCTATTCCAACAAGTAAAATTCTCTTATATCTATCTTTAAGAAATGTACCATCTAAAAATAACATAGGGCAATAATACTTGAATCCATGAATACAAGTTGCAAAAAAAATAAAAAAATCTCCTAAAACGTCTATTCTTATCTGCATACTCAAGTTCAAAATGGCTGCCAGGATTCACTCTCAAAGCTTCATACACAAACCATCACAACTAATCAAATGATGAATCATCATCTCCACACACCTGCTTCCTAGCCTTTTCAACACCCAACCATACATTATGATAAGTAATATCAAGACCATAATTCTTTTTGAAATCTTGAACAACGCCAATAGGACGAGTCAATGGCTTTCCTTGAACTTGATCAATAATAACATCCCCAATAATACCTGACGTAATCCATTTATTCCTAGAAGTACAAACTACAACACCATATGTATGAATATTATTCAGCGTCCTGATGTAAAAAAAAAAAAAAACCATTAGACGTCTCCACTAATCCATGCATGTGCCATAAACAACTTTTTGAATCCTTAAAACAACACTCAGTAGTAACGCTAACTTTCTCATTTTTCACATACCGAAACTTAAACCCAACTTTAATTACATATTTGAACAAAACCTAATGGAATTCAATGACTCCGCCTTCAAACACTTGAGTAGCATTTGATATTTATTGCGCCCAATTAGAACACAAAAAATTTTTCTCTGTAAGACTACAAAATTTTGGTAATAAATCTATCTCAACATCAGCATTACCAATACAGTCTTAACACCAAATCATCAACCTTACTAACATCACTAACCTCTTCAACACCAATACAACTAAAATCCTCAATAACAAACACATCAACACAACCAACACATAATCTACAAACCAAAGCCACCATATTAGAAAAGTCATTCTCATTCTCCAAAATATACTTGGGATGACCAACTAAACAATAATAGAAAGAAATATTCTCTTGTCTAATACCATTCCACTTCAAACAAACAAGATCTACCAAATCTACCAAATCTACCAAAGTTAGAATTTGGAAACAACTTCCAAACACCTGTGAAACCTCCATTTCTAGCCATCAATATCACACTACTATCCATGTAGAGATTTGAAAAAAATAAAATAACATAAAATAAAATAAAATAAATTATAAGAATAATATGGGACTTGAACGAGTGGAATAAAACATTTATAAAATAGTTAATATGGTAATATTTCCAAAATAGTTAATATGGTAAAGTAGAAAAAAAAAAAAAGATATAACAATAGATGATTCGGGAGGCTTCTTGAAGCAGTTGAACATGTGATAAAAGGGACAGCTTCTAGATATCAGTAGAAAATGGAAAAAAGAGAGAAAATCGGTGGGAACTGTTAAAGGCATGTGCAATGTATGTTGATATAGCAACACCTAGAAGCTTCCATATATGCATGTGTGTGGGTGTTGAACCAAATAAAGAAGGAAACCGAGAGAGAGATGGGAAAAAAACAGGGGAAGTCGCGTGAAAAACAGGGGGAAGAAAAGAGAAAAAGAGAGAGGGAAGAAGAGAGGAGAAGAGAGGCGACGGCTTGGTGATGGGTTTTGCGATGGTTGGGGCAGCAGGGATTTGTGTGTTTATGTGTATATTGTGAAGCGACGTGGGAGAGAAATAGTAGCGATTTTGAGTGGGGTAGAGATGCTGATCTAGTCGTGTCCATGTTGGAGGTGATCGAGGTGCGTGTTGTGTTGTGGGGATGGAGAGACGGTGCAGAATTTTGTAGCAGACGCTGCTGGATTAGTGAGAAGATGGAGTAGAACTGAGGGAAAGCTCGGTACAGCAGGAAAATTGGTATAGCCGTGAGTGCAGCCGAGGGATGATAGGAAGTGAGGTGCTGTTCTATGGTTGTTGTGATTTGTTGGAGATTGAGAGAGGGCTGTGTGTGTAACGATGTGTGTGTGCAGTGGCGTAAGGAAGTGCAACAGAGGGGATTCTGATATGGCTTGGGACTGTGCGTGGGTGTTGCGGTTTTTGTGAGATGGCTGCTTCAATTAGTTCAGGCGTTGGGTTTTGTGGGATGGTTCATGTGTGTATATTTATATATGTGTGTGGGTGTTAGATGAATCAGGAAAGAGAGATTGGAAGAGAAAGAGTGTAAAAATGGGTTAGTGTATAAGCGGTGCAGCAGGTATATATATTTTTGAGTGTAGCTGTGCAACAGGAAATTGTGTGGGTTTTTGCTCGGTTGTATTGGCATGGATGGGAAATTGAGCATTAAACAGAGCTGCTGATTTGGGGAGACATTGCACTGTAATCTGATTCGATTGGGGGTTGCTACTGGCGTTGCGCTACGGGGGCGATGATGATGTTGTGACAGTAGTAGATGGATGATTGAGGGGTCGATTTGATTCGGAGGGTCGCCAAGGAGAGCCGAGAACAAGGGCTGTTTTAGTCCTGCGCCTCTTGTTCCATGACTGCTTCATTGAGGATTGCTGGGAAAAATTGAAGGAAAGGAGAACTAAGGTTGAGATTCTGTCACGCCCCGAATTCCCGACCGAACCCGGGGACGCGACTGAAGCGAAACAAAGGAAGAAAATAAATAGGCGAATAAATTAATAATTAAATATTTAACGAATTTTAACTAAGTTTACTAATTTATAAATACAAGCCTATTCCACTAACAGAACTATACATCCATCAATCTCTGTCAATACACATACATTCCTGGTTTATAAAAATTTCGGCAGAACCTCCTTTGTTTTTCGAGCCTTTTTCCCCCTGATAAACACAATACATCATATATATATACAAACAGTCACAATCCATCCTCACTCGATGGCCACAACTTTATCAAATTTAAATATACATCGCCTACTTATACAATCCATCACATCTACTTCTACACTTAAACTAAAAGATCATAAATTCCATATTTATTACAATATACAATGTCATTTCCATTCTTTTCAGAAAATACGCCCCAAGGGCCCAAATATTCTTCTAAAGTTATTTCCTCTGTTTGCTCCAAGACTTCATCAACTCCCGCGTACCAGGAGCTTTATCTGAAACCTGTGCCCACGAATGGGTCAGCGCCCACATGCTGGTATGGTACAATACTAATGCAAGGAACAAAATTAAGACGTGGCATGTGCAAGTGTACAGGTATGTCTACATGCCTCTCTAATCATGCATACAATACAATGGCAATGTACAAACCACATCTGTATAAAAACCCTATATCACGTTCACCAATTCATCAACACAATGCACAGGTAATATGCGTGACACACCCATGCATCTCAATGTCACACCCATGTCTCATGATACGGTCCTTCCCCACTGGCATGAGTACCGCCACGTATGTCTCCTTTTCGGTGCGCCCCCGATGGAACGGAGTACCAACGGCCGAGTTTTGGGTTTTTCACCACAGGACCTACGCCCTCATAATGCACCAGCACCTCGTGTTGACCCACACTATGCTTTCAAGGAATCACACAATGCCAATATGCCATGATTTCATCATGCAATAATACAGTTCAAATGAACCATCACTTGCATAAGCATATGCAACATGCTTTACATAATGTATTACATTTAAAATTAAATCACAAGACTTCATCCACAATCTACGTGTCATACTCAATCAATCTCAACACTTACGCAAACCCACGTGTCACGATATCAATAAACCGTTTAGAACATAAATCACATATGATAATAACTCAAGAAGTAAATCACAACTCCCAAATAATCATAAAGAACATGGAAACATATAAACAATCCACTCAAAGAAGTAATCATTCCTATGTGATCTTCTATCCGCAGATAAGCACAAAAGCACTCAATCAATATGCACATCAATCCTAGGTTAATTCTATTCCTTACTTAGTAAAGTACCATACCTGATCGGGTTATCTCAACCCCACTAAGCTGTGTCCACTATGCAATCCAATCAACCAGGTTCATCTTTACTCCACGGTTCCTTCTTCAGCCTTTTTCCCTCAAGCAGATGATGATCCTGACAGATTCTGGTCCCATCCATCTTATCATCCCATCCATCAGATATTGAAGAACTTTCCTTTCTCAATCTCTTTAGACATGGCTTCATTCAAATCCTTAAGTATGCTGGGAACAGCTCTATGTAACGATCCCCCAAGCGTCAGCCTGTCCTTGGCCGTTGCTACTTTGAAGAACCCATATGTTAACGAAAAACCTGTGGCTAAACTGAACTCCCAGCAACCGAATCATGTGTTACACCACCAATATGAGAACTGAGTTTCACAAAAATTCCCTTAAATTTGCCCAACAACCCATCTTCAAGACTTCCAAAGGATACCCCCAAACGTCTGCTAGAAATGTTCCCCACAGCAAGACTAAACTTCATTCAACTAACTTCTTCACTTCCATTTACTGCTGCTACCTCTGCCTCTACTGCTACTGCACTCTCTCCATTTCCTCTAATCGAACCAGTGGCATTAAGCATACCCAATCTACACACCTACTAACATCTAATCTTCCACAAACTCAACCTGAAACTATTGCATCATCTCTTTTTCTTTTTCTTTTGACAATGGTAGATACGATGTAATTAAGCTGGCCGCTGTTGCTTGGCCTTCGAAGCCAATTCTGTCAATAACCGTCCCTCGAAGTAGCATCCATCCCAAAAATCACCATTCCGTGTAGCGAACTGCTCCCAATATTTTCATCCGATCCATCACCGTAGCCACCGACAAAACCGCAAGCATCAGAATCCCCCACCTGAAAGCAGAATTTCTACTATAGCCCGATCACCGAATACAGCCCATCCAACAATAAACCCAACTGATACTGCTGCCCCGCTACACAACACACAGATATATATATATATATATATATATATTTTCCTGCACACAAACACGTACCACACGGCACACACAGCAGTTCCTACTGCATTTCAACCCTTCTCCACCAAATCACGGTTACCTTTTCTGTACATCACCACGCCGGACACTCCACGGCATTCTCACGAACCGCAACATTCACACAACCCCGGGCTGTATCAAAATCCATCACCTGAACCTCCATCGCAGCTGATGTTACACAAATTTCCCAACAGCCGCGACATATCTTCAGCCCCTGTTGTAATTTCCTCTGTTCTCTTATCAATCCAAAATGACAGCAACAGTAGCACAAAAACCACATAAAATTCCTAAATTCAGGTATAACCTTTGCTCTGAAATTAATATGGATTTAACCCATCAAATTGCTGCTGTTTGAATCCAACCGATCCTACTGCCCTGACTGAGAAAGGATCAATGGCTTAATTGGTTCCAACGCTACACACTCATAGAGATATACATCTCTGCACCGTTACTTAATTCGAACAATCCAATACTAACACGCTGCCACCATTTGCCACAAGATGTATCAGAATCCCTTACCTGAATCAAGAGGCCCCAACAATTTGCACCGTTTCGCTACTGGTTCGGCTGAATCAGATTTCCTGTACCAACACGCTACACAGACACAAACACATACACAGATAGATATACATATATGCACACGGGTCTGCAGCGCACCAGAAAATCCTGGAATTCTCTCCACTCTGTCTCTCTCTTTCTCCCTGTTTCACGCAACCTGCGCCGCCCCAAGCTTTTTTCTCTTTTTTTTTTTCTCTCTTTTTCTCTTTCTCTCTTTTTCTCTCTTTTCTTTCCTTCCCCTGTTCTCACGCGACCTCCCCTGTTTCCCCATTTTTCTCTATCTCACGGTTTCTTCTTTTAGTTTCTCTCTCTTCACTCAAACACACACCACACATTATAATGCCCCTCCCAAGGCTGCCGACACTCCCCTTTTTATCTCTTTTTTTTTTTTTTTTCAACTTACCATATTAAATATTTTATAAATATTTTTATGCCACAAAATATTATGAAATGCTAGTAAATTTGATATAAAGTCGGGGCTCAATTTAATTATTTATTTACCAATATTGGATATCGTTCAGGTCCCATTTTATATTCCCTATATTTCATTTTATTATTATTATTATTTTTTTTTTCAAGTCTCTACAGATTCTGAAATTGGGATTTTAATGAGATTTAGTATTTCTATTATTGTCTGTTTTGTTTCGTGAGAAAACAGAGGATTGTGCATAGTTGAGGGTTTGTATTGAAGGATGAAGCGGTGGTCATTGATGTAGCAATTAGAGCTGTCGTTACAGCAGCAATTGAAGTTGCGGTTGAAAGGCTTGGTGCGACAGTTGTGGACAGTCTTGAAGATGAGAAGAATACTGCACAATTTGGCAAGCTCTATGAATTACGATGGGGTCTAGAGTGAGCATAATCAGATTCTGAGCCTTATGCTTGAAGCAGAGGCTCACAAGAAGGGGCTTAAGGAACTTGATGAAATTGGAACAGGCTAAAGAAGCAGCCCAGCGATGGAGGTTGGGAACCTGTAACTGTCAGATGTTGTGATTTTTGTGATGAATTGGAGGAAGGGATTGATGTTGCTTATTTCTTCCACTGTGTTGACATAGTTGATGTTATGTTGTTCATGAGATCAGCAAGATCTTTCAGGTCAGACTACGGGCTGATGTTCCAAATACAACTTATGACAAGTTGTTGCTATATTAGAATTTCTTGGTGCATCAATAGAGCTTTCATGATAGGAAGGAAAAGTTCTTCAATATCTGATGGATGGGATGATAAAGGGACAGAATCTATCAGGATCATCGTCAGCTTGGGAAAAAAAGGTTGAAGAAGCTGATGAAACTGGATTTAAAATGGTTGGCCGACTCGATCAACATGCCGGTGTGTTTCTTCAACTTCCGAACTGTGGACTAAAGACGAACTTGGTTGATTGGATGGCATAGTGGACACAGCTTAGTGGGGTTGAGATAACCCGATCAGGTATGGTACTTTACTAAGTAAGGAATAGAATTAAATTAGGATTGATGTGCATATTGATTGAATGCTTTTGTGCTTATCTGCGGATAGAAGATCACGTAGGACTTAATTGCTTCCTTGAGTTGATTGTTTATGTTTCCGTGCTCTTTATGATTATTTGGGAATTTTGACTTACTTCTTGCGTTGCCATCATACGTGATTTATGTTTTAGAAGGATTGTTGATGTTGTGACATGTGGATTGTATAAGTATTGAGATTGATTGTGCATGATGCATATATTTGTGGATGAGTTCTTCTGACTCAGATGCTATTGTTATTTTTAAGAGGACGATATTGTTTAAAAAGCATGCTTTATGCATTGGTGAAATGTTTTATTGAGATTGCGATATTGCATGACAAAATCATGGCATATTAGCATTGTGTGATTCCTTGAAAGCATAGTGTGGGTCAGCACGAGGTGCTGGTGCATTATGAGGGTGCAGATCCTGTAGTAAAAAACCCAAAATTGGCCATTAGGTACTCGCAGGCCTACGGGGTCCGGACCGTAAAGCGAGACATATATTGGTACTTGCATGCCAACAAGAAAGAACCGTAAAGCGAGACATGGGTGTGACATTGAGATGCATGGGTGTGTCATGCATATTGCATGTGCATGTGTTGATGAATTTGTGAACGTGATATAGAGTTTTATACAGATGTAGTTTGTACATTGCCATTATATATTGTATGCATGATTAGGAAGGCATGTAGATATACATGTACACTTGCACAAGCCACGTCTTAATTTTGTTCCTTGCATTAGTATTGTACCATACCAGCATGTTGGTGCTGACCCATTCGTGGGCACAGGTTTCAGATAAAGCTCCTAGTATGCGGGACTTGATGAAGTCTTGGAGAAAACAGAGGAAATAACTTTAGAAGAATATTTGGGCCCTTGGGGCGTATTTTCTGAAAAGAATGGAAATGGCATTGTAGATTGTAATAAATATGGAATAAATGATCTTTTAGTTTAAGTGTAGGAGTAGATGTGATGGATTGGATAATTAGACAATGTATATTTAACTTTGATAAGGTTGTGGCCATCGAGTGAGGATGGATTGTGATGTATGTATATTTATATGATGTTATATGATGCATTGTGATTATTAGGGGGAAAAAGGTTCGAAAAACAAAGGAGGTTCTGCCAAAATTTTTATAAACTGGGAATGCATGTGTATTGACAGAGATATATGGATGTAGTTTTATGTTAGTGGAATAGGCTTGTATCTCTCTTAACCAAATTAGTAAACTCAGTTAAAATTCGTTAAATATTTATTTATTTATTTACTCGTCTATTTATTTTCTTCTTTTGTTTCCTTCAGTCGCGTCCCCGGGTTCGGTCGGGAATTCGGGGCGTGACAATCCATCTCACTTGAAAAAACAGATGAAAAATAATTAATTTAGATTAACAAATGCAAACAAAACAAAAAATTATCTAACAATGACTCACCAAAAAAATAATAATAATAATAAACAGAGACAAATTTTCTGTTAGTGATATATACAAAATAGAGATAAAAATTCAAGATAACTAAATGACAAACAGAGAACTTTCCTTTTAACTAATTAACAAACAGAAAAACAAAATTAACAAATAACTTTCTGTTTCACTGATGAACACACAAAACATAAAAGAGAGAATCTAAACATAAATAGGAAATAATTTCTATAGCATACAAAACACAAAAGAAAATAGAGAAATTTGCATTTTATGTCAATTTTAACATACCTGAACATACACAAAAACAATAAAAAACTATTAATATATAAATAAAACAAAACTGAAATAGAGAAAATAGAGAATTTCTATACAATTAAAAAAAATACACAAAAATAAAAAAATCAACAAATAACTAAATACAATCAAATCAAACTCACCAAAATGATTAATTTACGCAAGTAGAAGGATCAAACTCGAAATTGTTCCAGATTTGATCATGCAAACAAAAGGATCGAACACAGCAATGATGATCTCAACACAAAGTTTTGACTCCATAACACAAAGCTTCGATCAAAATAAATCACAAACTTCAACCAATCCAACAACTTCCAACTCTAAAAACTCTAGAAACAAGCTCCATTCAAAATAGTAAACACGTTGAAAAAAGGAAATACATCACAAACTTGAACCAATCCAACAACTTTCAACTACAAAAACCTTAGAAACAACCTCCATTCAAAATAGGAAACTTGCTGAAAGAAGGAAATACACTAAGAATCAACAAAAAAGCAAGCGAAAAAAAGAAAAAGACTTCCAAATCTGAATCCAAGAAAGTCGCGTGAATAATAGAGGAAATCGATGACAAAATAGGCAATTTTGTTTTTTTGTTTTTTTAAAAAAGCACATTGACACGTAAGTTACTATGGACCTAAATCAACAAAGTTTTAATAGATAGGGAATTTTAGGGTTAAAATGTTTATCTTTGGACTTTAGACTTTAAACACTTATTTTCAGGGACTTTAAAATAATTAATTATTTTCTTAAATACAATTAGATCATCTGTACAATTTAATTTTGGTTCAATGTTAGTCATGCGGGAAGTTACAATATAATTAATATTTTTTTTCTTTTGATAGAATTGAATTATGGTTATTGAGAAGTGATTACACAAGATTAAGGAAGAAACTAATGGGATATGAAAATGCCTTTTTAGAGTATTTAATCTGTAAAGACCAGGAAAATTTTTTTTTTTTTTTTAGAATAAATAAATTTTCCTGTTCTTTGATTTAATTAGTTATTTTTATTTATTATTATTATTATTATTATTATTATTAATGTTGATGTATGAATGTAATGCGTGTATTGTATGTGTGTAATAATGTGTATGGTGTATGTGCATGTATATATAATATATATATAATTAAAAATCTGATTTTGGAGAATATATATATATATAAATACATATAACAGTGCACAGTGCATTGTGTGTGTGTACTCGGTAGTGTGTGTGTGTGAGTTTGAGTGTATCACACTCAAACAAGTATGGGGGCATGGAGTGTGTAAGGGGGGTGGTTGGAGATGTGTGGTGAAGTCTGTGTATATGTGTGTGGTGGGGGTTGAGAGGGACAGACTTGTCGTGAGGATTGGAGGGAGAGAGAGAGAGAGAGAGATATATATATATAGAGAGAGAAAGTGAAAGAGAATAGAGAGAGAGTGGCGTGTATGCTCTGATTTCTGAAAGGAAAGCAGAAGGAGGGAAGCTAAGGAGGCCAAAGGGGAGGACAGAGGCAAAGCAAGAGGAGAGAAGCATCATCACAGGGGGTAGAAGCCATAACCGTAAGCTTTCTCTCTCTAGAAAAAATCTCTCAAATATCCAACTTGTTTTGTAGCTTATTGTTTAGATTTAATCCTTGGGTTTTATTGCATATGAAAAATGGAACCTAACGCAAAAAGAATGAATGAAAATGAGTGAGAAATGAGAGAGAAAATAGGAGATTATTAGTCGCCGGAAAAATCTATGTGAGTGTCGGAAAACAGTGGATTTTGGGGCCAAAAACTAATTTAATTTATTCCCTATGATCCTAGAATTATTTTGGTGGAAAAAGGGAGAAAAACGGACGTGAAAAACATGAAAAATCGTGGGTTTCACGGTTTTCCGGCGACCGGCGCCGGCGACTCTACCGGGGAAGATGACCGAAAAAACGAGGGTTCTTTTTTTTATTATTTTAGGGCTGACGTCAGCATGACCTGTTAAACCGGTCAGACCGGTTGGTTCACCACAACCCTGGACCGGTTTAGGGTTTTGAATAGAAAATCCACTGGTTCAGTTTTGATTGAACCGGAACTTGTTGAAATCTAACTTTGACCCCTAAAATTTTGGAAAATGACAAATTGACCCTGTACTTTTTTGGAAATTACGTTTTGACCCTAGAACTTTTAAATATTTATATTTCGACCCCCAAAATCTTGAAATAATTATATTTTGACCCCAGAACTTTGAAATAATTATATTTTGACCCCAGAATTTTTAAATAATTATGACTTGACCCACCAGAATAAAATATTAATTAAATTAATTAATTAATTGATTAATTAATTAATTAATTAAATATTCCAAAATAACTCAGAGTCCAAATGGGACAAGTCATTAGTGTATTTTGACTATCTCGGCCATTCTGAGGCCAATGGTGAGGTCCGTTTTACGAGACGGGATCCCAAAAAATAAAAGACCCGTGGTAACCTTTAAAATTACCAAAATGCCCCTGAGTTGAAACATAGTCAAACGAACTCCAAATTAAGTAAACAAATAGTGAAATTTTATTATCTTGAGCATTCTGGACTCAACAGTGGAGTCCGATTTGTGAAAAGAGATCTCAAAATGTAAGGACCCATGAAGAGTGCAAAATGACTGTTTTGCCCTTTTAAACCCAGATGTCCAAATTGAGTTCTACGAAAACCTAAACTTATTTTCTTCAACGTCCCGGACTCAATAGTAGAGTCTAATTTAGCAAAATAGAAACTTATAAAATAAAGACATAAAATTTGTTGAATAGCATCATTCAGGAAACAAATGAACTGAGTCACATGTTATGATTTTAAGAACACGAAAGGGCAAGGAGAAAGTGATCTTATTCTCACAGTGATCCTACTATACTACGAGTACACCTTCTTGAGTTGAGGTCGATTATCAGGTACGATATATTGTGCTAAGTAAGAAATAGAATTGAGATTAGGAATACTTGTTCTGCTGCCTTGATTGTTCACGTGTTTGCTTGATTGTTCACATGCTTATATGTTTCATGCTATCTTGCTGCAAGTTGGGTGATGACATGAATAATGATTGTATGTATATCGCACGTGTTAGTGAAGTGTGTGAATTATATGCTTTGAGAATTGTTGACATTATGAGATATGTGTTTGAAAGCATGCTTCATGTATGAATGAGATTTATCATTGAGATTATATTGTGGCATGAACGAATCAAAGCATCTTGGCATAGTGTGATTCCTTGTGCATGGCGTGAGTTGAGCACTTGGTGCTTTGCATTATGAGGGTGCAGATCCTGTGGTGAAAAACCCAAAATCGGCCATTAGGTACTCGCAAGCCTGACGAATTCCGGACCGTGAAGCGAGACATAGTCGGCGGTACTCATGCCAGCGGGGAAGGGCCGTATCATGAGACATAAGTGGGCATAGAGTTGCATGGGTGTGTCACGCATACTGCTCATATACTGTATACTGTTCATCTACTGTCATCATGATATAGAAGGCCATATAGAAATAACTGTACACTTGCACATGCCACGCCCTTAGTTTTATTTCTTGCATTAGCATTATATTGTACCAGCATGTTGAGCTGACCCCTTTAGTGGGGCAAACATTTCAGATGATGTCCCAGCTGTACGAGACATAAAGACGATCTGATTGGGGATTATGTTGGGCCCAAAGGGCGCTTTTGATATTGTGTAAGGGCATAAGCCCGAGACTGTATTTTATTTTGTATGTTATGAATAAATGGACCAGACCTTATGTATGTATCAGAACAGTATGTGATCGTCCTTAATTATCTTTTATTCCTTTATTATTTTATTTCTTTTTGTCTCGTTACTCGCGCCTCGGGTTCGCTGGAATTCGGGGCGTGACAACGTGGTATCAGAGCTTAGGTTCGAATACCTAGAGACCTTGGGGTGTTGTTTAACGCCATGAGACCCTAGAGAAAAGAATGAGACTTAGTGTGAACCTTTAGCAGCATGTGATAGGATCTTGTGTGCTATGTGGTTTTATATGTCCTGATGCATGACTTGTTGTGATTACGTGTTGATTGATGATATGTTATGATGCATGATTATGTGATTTAATGTGGTAAGGTGCATGACATGTGTAATGTGTGAGAATTTGTTCAGTCTATATTATGACATGCTATACGTACTCCCTAGTCGCTGATAAGAACATGACTGAGCTTTTAGCTCAAATATTTTATATATACACATGTCGCATTGGTATGCACGAGTATGCACTATGCTTGATTTCCCGGTAGATAGGGAGCATACGAATTTTTTTTTGTAGTGGTTGACTAAGATTAGAAACTCATGTCAATATGATAGACCGTATACTTTAGGGGATAGACGGTGTGCCTAGTCATTTGAGGTGTGAGTTGTACACTTAGTTATCTACGCGGTAGACATTACGCCTAGTTACTTAGGAGACATGTTGTGAACGGGGTTGTTTACCTGGTTGACCGTTGTTTGTGGATTCTATATGAGTGCGCTAGGTTAGTAACCAATTTTCATGGATTATAGTACTATGACTATGATATTTATACAGACTGGATTGGTCTCAGGTCTTGAGTTACAGTTGATGGATGGTGCCCCATCAGCCAGTAATAAAAGGAGCTGTGATCCATGAAGGGTTATCACCTAGCTATAAAAGTAAGAAATAATAAAAGACACATCAAACCTTAAAATGCTAGAATAAAGATTTGGACTTGTGGAGCCTTGTGTGTATAGATGGATACTTAGGGTGGTTATCTTTAGATTTTTAAAGATGTTCTTGTGTTGAACCCTGGTTGTGGAGGGACGTATTGTTTTGGATAGTATTCACTGGGAGTTAAACCTTGCTAGTGTTCCAACGTTTAAGTATGCGTGTATTACATTGTTAGATAAAATCCTTCTTAGTAGAGGGCTATGTTAGAACTCGGTGTAAATTGTTTAGTGTAACCAACGGGCGGGGATGATTGATGTTAGTCATATAAGCGTTGATTAGACAAGTGAGTCATGACATGTTGTGTTTATTACTTGTGAAGTGTGAAGCGTTGACAAGTGACTACTTAATGTTCTTTTAACACGTGTGTCTAATGAGAAAAATAGGGTATTAATTTTTCTCTTCTTTGAACTTGTGGACATGCCACCTAGACACGATGAGCCTAGGACCACTGCACCACCGTGGCATAGTTGGCCCTGAGCTGCTGCTTCTGCAGATGGTACAGTTGAGGAGGCCATCACTTTTACACCTGCTCCAGTGGAGGTAAGGCAGACTAGTAGTTCTAGGGAGATAGTGACCATTATGCAGGAATGCCTTCACACTATACAGGAGGTAGTGACTAGAGCTGTTAGGGCTAAGAGAGAGTTGGCTGAGCTTAGAGGAGTTAGAGAGCCCCGGACCCAAAGCGAGGCGACTCCAGCACAGATCCCTAGGTCTACCCCAATATACACTGGTAAGAGACCATCGAAGAGGTCTTGAGCTCGTGCTTCTTCTGCACAGATATCTATACCCGCCCAGACTCGCACTGGTAGGAGACTATCGAAGAGGTTCCAGACTGGTGCTTCTTCCACATTCACATACACATCCCAAGGGACCATTATTTGTTTTTATTGTGGACAGCCTGGCCACAAGATGGTCACTTGTCCTTTGAGGGACCCCAGCTTGAGACAGGGGATCGGGTCTAGTCAGGAGTCATTTCCATCACCAGTACAGAGTCAAGGACGGAGGGCTCCACGACTTTGTTTTGTATGCCACCAGGCTGGCCATGTTAGGGCCAATTGTCCTCAGAGGCCGATTTCTCAGGACTTAGAGGAGCCACATTTCTATCAGTATACCCAAGTGCCTCTGCCACAGCCACTATTGGGTTAGGGACCTTCGGCACCGTATTTTCAGCATGCACCTACAACATTGAGTGTCAGGACTCTCAGTCAGAGGGGTGGTAGGCAGGACCAGACCACTCAGAGTGGCGTTATGCAGTAGCCAGCCTAGAGTCACCTATTTTTTTTTTGGACCTTCAGAGACTTGAGGTACAATTTTTTTTGTGTTTAGTTTATGGACTAGCATATTGATAGACCATGATGCATCTCATTCATTCATATTTACTATGTTGATGTGACGTTAGGGAGAGAGTTATGCTGACAAGAATCTGTAGAGATTACTCGATAGAGGTAGCTGACCGCATGCCTTATTTGGATTCTTTATCTTGTTTGATGCGTCTAGTGTTGGTATTATGTTGGAGATAGATCGGTTATTTACACTTTAGACGAGTATAGGCTGCTACGAGGGAAGAGAGACAGTGTGTACTCCTGAGGTGGATGTTTTCTTTATTCCATGGGATGTCCATAGATCCTTTTAAGATTGACTTTATTGTGAGTTAGGAGGGGTTAGACTTTAATTTGAATTGGGTTGGTTTGGATTACATGATTAGAGGAGTGCTTGTTACCTTGGTTGTGAAATTGTACAATGTGGGGTATACTTGGTTATTGATGATCTAGGATTCAATGCTTACCTTTATACAGTGTAACGAATGAGATTAAATAGTAGACTATATGCTTGTTGTCAGTGAGATAGGCTATGAGCCTGGATATCCGTAAGGTTGGGAATGTGCCTGGTCACCTGTACAATAAATTATGTGCTTATTTATGTATATGTGTATTCCTGGAATGAAATTTTATACTGGGTGCTGATGTGGTAAACTACGTGTTAGCTATTGAATGTTGTACGTTTACTCTATTTAAGCATGCTAGTTTAGTGACCGTTATAGTGCTGCGACTATGACTTTATTTATTTTTATATATACAGACTAGTTGTTATTAATGCATGTATAAAAGAATGCTTAAACGTGTTTATGTGTGTGTGTGGATACATGTGTGTGAAAATTGATGTATGTTCGTAGTGGAAATTGGTGAAGGGTTTAATGTTTTGTTCTTCTGAACCTTGGTATATTGACATAAGTTTCATGATTAGAGTACCTAAAATACATTGTCTGCATTTGTATACCCAGTCGATATATGTGTACACGAAATGAATAGGCTAGTCCTTATTAGTACATGACACTTAGTCTTGGTTATATATAGACTAAGGTGGGAGATGATAGCTTTACTTTTAGACTGTACTGTTGATATCTTGTGGGTAATTAGGGTACTTAGGAAATACTGGATGATGAAATTGCATTGTAGTACAAGATAATGTGTATTTATGCCATTGGGATAAATTACTAGATGATTTCATGGATTAATCTGATGCGGGTTAGATGACATCACATGTGCAAGAGACCTTGGGGTATCCTTGTGAACAGTGAGAAGTTTCCTTTACTTTTTATTGTGTTGAATTGTTGAGGTGAGTCGTGATACTTGGATGGAAATTGAAAGGGATTGGCGTTGATGAGCCAATGTGTTTTGAGGATTTCATTATGTGTTGTGCCATGTGGAGTGAGTCGTTACAGATGGGATTAGCACTAAGACCCTAGCAGGGAGTGTGGAGATGTCTGCACGTCACTGCACGCCTACCGGTGAGGCAAAGCCTACGGGGGAGATGGTAATGGGAGGAGGTAATGCATTCCACATCGCCTGGCTGAGGGAGAGGTGAGTGATCCATAGGTAAGGCTGCACGTCTACATGTTACAATGCATTTTGCATTGATCTTTTATTACTATGTCGAGAGATAGTACGACTACATGGAATTCCCTTATCCATTGTTTTAGATAGGGACCCATGTTTCACTGCCCGGTTCTGGCAGAGCCTCTAGACAGCCTTAGGGACTCAGCTAAGTTTAGTACTACCTTTCATCCCTAGACTGATGGTCAGTTAGGGCGTACCATTTAGATCCTAAAGGACGTGCTTAGAGACTGCGTTATGGACTGTAGGGGTAGTTGAGAGGATCACCTTACTTTGGTAGAGTTTGCCTACAACTGTAGCTATCAGTCCAGTATTAAGATGGCACCATTTGAAGCGTTGTACTGTAGGCTGTGTCATTCACCGGTGTGTTAAACTGGGGTAGGTGAGATAGTTGTTTTGGGACCCGATATAGTCCGTGAAACCACGGACAAGATACAGGTGATCAGGCAGCACTTGTTGATAGCCCAAAGTCGCCAAAAGAGTTATGCAGATGGGAGACGGCGGCCCTTGTCATTCGAGGTTAGGGACCATGTGTTCCTCAAGGTATCTCCCAGACGAGGTTTGAGGAGATTTGGACACGGTGGGAAGCTGTCACCACGATTTATAGGCCCCTTTGAGATTCTTGGGAGGGTTGGTGAGGTGGCTTATAAGCTGGCCTTACCACCGCAGCTATCTGGAGTTCATGATGTCTATCATGTGTCTATGCTGAGGAAGTACCAGCCTGACCCCTCCCATGTATTAGATTGGGTAGATCTTCAGCTAGAGGGCGACACTTCTTATGACCAGAGACCCGTAGAGATCTTGGACTCGAGAGACCAGGTTTTGCGAGGCAGGACCATCCTTTTGGTCAAGGTTCATTGGAACCATCATGGGGTTGAGGAGGCTACTAGGGAGCGTGAGGCTGAGGTCCGTACTAGGTATCCCGAGTTGTTTGATCTTTGATGTATTTTATTTTAAATTTCGGGACGAAATTTCTTTAAGGAGGGAAGGATGTAAAGACCAGGAAATTTTTTTTTTTTTTTGGAATAAATAAATTTTCCTGTTCTTTGATTTAATTAGTTATTTTTATTTATTTATTTATTATTATTATTATTATTATTAATGTTGATGTATGAATGTAATGTGTGTATTGTATGTGTATAATAATGTGTATGGTGTATGTGCATGTATATATAATATATACATAATTAAAAATCTGATTTTGGAGAATATATATATATATATATATATTTATATATATATATATATATACATAGAACAGTGCACAGTGCACTCTGTGTGTGTACTCAGTAGTGTGTGTGTGTATGAGTTTGAGTGTATCACACTCAAACAAGTATGGGGGCATGGAGTGTGTAAGGGGGGTGGTTGGAGATGTGTGGTGAAGTCTGTGTATATGTGTATGGTGGGGGTTGAGAAGGACAGACTTGTCGTGAGGATTGGAGGGAGAGAAAGAGAGAGATATATAGAGAGAGAAAGTGAAAGAGAATAGAGAGAGTGGTGTGCATGCTCTGATTTCTGAAAGGAAAGCAGAAGGAGGGAAGCTAAGGAGGCCAAAGGGGAGGACAGAGGCAAAGCAAGAGGAGAAAAGCACCATCACAGGGGGTAGAAGCCATAACCGTAAGCTTTCTCTCTCTAGAAAAAATCTCTCAAATATCCAACTTGTTTTGTAGCTTATTGTTTAGATTTAATCCTTGGGTTTTATTGCATATGAAAAATGGAACCTAATGCAAAAAGAATGAATGAAAATGAGTGAGAAATGAGAGAGAAAATAGGAGATTATTAGTCGCCGGAAAAATCTATGTGGGTGTCAGAAAACAGTGGATTTTGGGGCCAAAAACTAATTTAATTTATTCCCTATGATCCTAGAATTATTTTGGTGGAAAAAAGGGAGAAAAACGGACGTGAAAAACATGAAAAATCGTGGGTTTCACGGTTTTTCGGCGACCGGCGCCGGCGACTCTACCAGGGAAGATGACCGAAAAAACGAGGGTTCTTTTTTTAATTATTTTAGGGCTGACGTCAGCATGACCTGTTAAACCGGTCAGACCGGTTGGTTCACCACAACCCTGGACCGGTTTAGGGCTTTGAATAGAAAATCCACTAGTTCAGTTTTGATTGAACCGGAACTTGTTGAAATCCAACTTTGACCCCTAAAATTTTGGAAAATGACAAATTGACCCTGTACTTTTTTGGAAATTACGTTTTGACCCTAGAACTTTTAAATATTTATATTTCGACCCCCAAAATCTTGAAATAATTATATTTTGACCCCAGAACTTTGAAATAATTATATTTTGACCCCAGAATTTTTAAATAATTATGACTTGACCCACCAGAATAAAATATTAATTAAATATTAATTAAATTAATTAATTAATTGATTAATTAATTAATTAATTAAATATTCCAAAATAATTCAGAGTTCAAATGGGACAAGTCATTAGTGTATTTTGACTATCTCGGCCATTCTGAGGCCAATGGTGAGGTCCGTTTTATGAGACGGGATCCCAAAAAATAAAAGACCCGTGGTAACCTTTAAAATTACCAAAATGCCCCTGAGTTGAAACATAGTCAAACGAACTCCAAATTAAGTAAACAAATAGTGAAACTTTATTATCTTGAACATTCCGGACTCAACAGTGGAGTCCAATTTGTGAAAAGAGATCTTGAAATGTAAGGACCCGTGAAGAGTGCAAAATGACTGCTTTGCCCTTTTGAACCCAGATGTCCAAATTGAGTTCTACGAAAACCTAAACTTATTTTCTTCAACGTCCTGGACTCAATAGTAGAGTCTAATTTAGCAAAATAAAAACTTATAAAATAAAGACATAAAATTTGTTGAATAGCATCATTCAGGAAACAAATGAATTATGTCACATGTTATGATTTTAGGAACACGAAAGGGGAAGGAGAAAGTGATCTTATTCTCACAGTGATCCTACTATACTACGAGTACACCTTCTTGAGTTGAGGTCGATTATCAGGTACGATATATTGTGCTAAGTAAGAAATAGAATTGAGATTAGGAATACTTGTTCTGCTGCCTTGATTGTTCACGTGTTTGCTTGATTGTTCACATGCTTATGTGTTTCATGCTATCTTGCTGCAAGTTGGGTGATGACATGAATAATGATTGTATGTATATCGCACGTGTTAGTGAAGTGTGTGAATTATATGCTTTGAGAATTGTTGACATTATGAGATATGTGTTTGAAAGCATGCTTCATGTATGAATGAGATTCATCATTGAGATTATATTGTGGCATGAACGAATCAAAGCATCTTGGCATAGTGTGATTCCTTGTGCATGGCGTGGGTTGAGCACTTGGTGCTTTGCATTATGAGGGTGCAGATCCTGTGGTGAAAAACCCAAAATCGGCCATTAGGTACTCGCAAGCCTGACGGATTCCGGACCGTGAAGCGAGACATAGTCGGCGGTACTCATGCCAGCGGGGAAGGGCCGTATCATGAGACATGAGTGGGCATAGAGTTGCATGGGTGTATCACGCATACTGCTCATATACTGTATACTGTTCATCTACTGTCATCATGATATAGAATGCCATATAGAAATAACTGTACACTTGCACATGCCACGCCCTTAGTTTTATTTCTTGCATTAGCATTATATTGTACCAGCATGTTGAGCTGACCCCTTTAGTGGGGCAAACATTTCAGATGATGTCCCAGCTGTACGAGACATAGAGACGATCTGATTGGGGATTATGTTGGGCCCAAGGGGCACTTTTGATATTGTGTAAAGGCATAAGCCCGAGACTGTATTTTATTTTGTATGTTGTGAATAAATGGACCAGACCTTATGTATGTATCAGAACAGTATGTAGAATGTATGTGATCGTCCTTAATTATCTTTTATTCCTTTATTATTTTATTTCTTTTTGTCTCGTTACTCGCGCCTCGGGTTCGCTGGAATTCGGGGCGTGACATAATCAATGGTTGTTTGTTATGGAATTAATTGGCTTGTTTATGGTGAGGAGATTTGGACTCAAATGGAGAATAAGAATGTCATTCCTGATCTTTGAAGTTAGAATGCTAGGTTGGTAGAATTGATTTTTGAGAAGAAAATGGCAAAAGCAGTTAAAGGTATTTTTTTTGGTGAAAGAATTGGAGATCATCAGGCTTAAACCCACTATATTTAGTTATAATGCTTTGATTAGAAGCTGTATTATCTAAAAATGAGAAAGTAGATGAAATCGATCGATGGTATAGAAAAATGGCCAATAGTGAATTAACAAATTAATTTATTATACTAATTAAAATAATGTAAAAAATTCTATACAACCAAATATTACTAATAAGAATAGTAGAATATATATATATATATATATATACACACACACTCAAATAGGCAACAATAAACTAATTTCTAAATCTAAGATAATTTAAAATAAATCAAATAAAAAGTATCAGTTTTTGTTATCTATATAATATTCCCCCTGCATTAATTTAATTTCTATGAAACCAACACTAGTTTTCATGTTATTCAATTTAATTATGTTGGAATATTATTTTTTTAATTAATATTTTCATGAAACTTTACTTAATTAATTATATATTGAGCCTCATTATTATTGTATAAACGTTTATAATTAGTGAACACCAAGCCACATCAATTCGTATAATTGAACAAAAGCAAAAGTGCACATACGTCAATATTGTGTGTGTGTGTGTGTGTGTGAATTAACTGAAAATTTATAAACTCAACCAAAAAAAATTAAGAATTCTAGTGATATAAAAGGACTGTAATGATAGTGATATACCATAAAGTGACAAATCTAGCCAAAACGTGACACATGTATGTGCAGAGCTTTTCCATGTACAGGTCAAGAAAAGATTCTAAATGATGTAGAGTTATCCAGATTAGACAAGCACATAGGATTCAGATATACTTTGTTCAGAATGATGCAAAACCTTCAGCCCTACCTCTAGAGCTAAAATTGTAAAGTATCTACAAGAAGGGATCCCGAACTGGTCATCGCCTTTCATGCCCTATCGACTTCAAAATAAGGAAATAGAGTTCAATATGGCAACTACCATCTCCGGATATCTTCAAATCCCTATTTTTATAGCTCCGAATCTTACTCAACTTAGGAGATCTTCAGGCTATAAATAAAGCCCTAAAATATGCTTTCAATTGACGTTCAATTTACCACCCTCTAATTTTGAATTCTTGGCCGGTAATGAGGGACAGAAGTCCCTCTGATCAGAAAGTGCAACATCAGTTTGGCGCCATATGTGGGAACGATAATCATTCTTGCTAACTTTTTTCTTTGAAAGCAACAAATCCTCTGTCTTTTTCTTCTAAAAAGGTAATGGCTCCCAATATTTGTCCTAGAAAGAATTCTCAAAACCCCCAAAATCAACTTCATACTAGAAGAGGAAAGGGGCAAACACCCAATCATTTACAACAGCAGCTTGATCAGATTCAACGACAATTTGATCAGATACAAGAACAACTTGTCGCCGTGTCACAGGCTTTAGCTTCGTTGGCCCAGAACTAGTGGAGCAATATCCCTCCTCCCCCTCTTACCAACGTTACCCACGAAGGAGCTCAGCCTCCCGCCACCGCCATGAGCGGAGCATCTCCCAACGAAAAGATCCCCAACATGCAGCTGATACACCCCCATGGTACCACCCACATGGGGGCTGACCCCTAAGCATCAACAATAGTAAGGAGAGGGATGCTCATTTTTCACTTAGCTGTCCATTACCAAGTAGAACGAGGATCTCTACTCCAGTAGCTTCGGGAGCTGATCCGGCACCACAAGAGTTCCAGCCTCTAGAGGCACCAACTCTCCTAGTCTTGGGAAGGAAACGTCCTCCTACTAATATCAGACAAACTCATCCCCTGAATCTAGGGTCTAAAGGTGCAGGACAGGGGCAATAGCAGGTCCCAAACCCACAACAAGTCTTGCCCAAAGTCCCTTAAAGGGCAGAAGAAATAGCAGACTCCCAGGAATAAAACATCTTTACCAGAGGGTTCCATGCCCCTCTAGAGCAAGACGAGCTAGAAAAGTTGCTCGGGAGGTTTTCCACGCCATTCACCTCTGCCATAATGACAGATGAGCGGCTAAAGAAATTCATTGTCCCAAATTTCACCCTCTACTACGGGTTTGAGGACCTTGGGGACCATCTATCTCATTACTAGTATAGGCTCTACATGGGGTTACTGACACTTTCATGTGCCGAACTTTCGTGACGAGCCTCAAAGTTACCACTCTAAAGTGGTTCCACAACCTCCCCCAAGAATCGATCAACAATTTCTATGAGCTCAGTAGGAAATTCTTGATCGATTCCTGACCAGCAAAAAGTTAAGAAAATGGCCAGAATTCCTGTTAACTATGAAGCAAGCAAAGAATAGTCACTTCAGGATTACATTGCTCATTTTAATACCGAGCTTATGGAGATACCCAATTATAGCCCAAGCTTCCTAGTGGCAGCCTTTACCTCTGGCCTTGGGCTTGGACGCTTTCAAGATTCCTTGAACAAGAGTCATCCCATCGACATGGTGACACTCATGAAATGAGCTCGAAAGTACATAAACCTTGAAGATATATAGATGTCCTTCCGAAAGGCAAAAAAATAGGCTTAGAAGGATGAACATGTTTAAAAAACGGACACCAGCACTAACAGGAAGAGGATCAAGAGCCTTGACAAGATAACGGCATCCAGAACCTAGAACAATCCTAATTCTAGAAGGTACAAAACTTTTACCCTTCTGAATGCCTCCCTCACTCATATAGTCCAACAGATCTAGATTCATGAAAACTTAAAGTGGCCAGAGTCGCTAAAGAACAACCCCAATACCAGAAATCAAAACAAGTACTATGATTTCCACAAGGAACATAGGCACACCACCGAAAAATGCAGAGCTCTCAAGTAAAAGATAGAACATCTCATCAGAAGAGGATGATTGAGAGAGTTCGTCCGGCAGGACGGGAGGCAGAACCCCTTGACGACAAACCACCACAAAGAAGGCAAAAACAAAGGCCTGAGCAAAGGGAGGTTTGAAATGATCAACCGTGCCAAAAAAATCAAGTCATCTTTTTCCACAATGTTGACAATACGACGACGAGAATGTCTAACCGAGCTAGAAAAAGGTATGCTCTAGAGGCAAGGGAAAAACTACATGTCCTCTAGATTTCAACCATTGAAAAGAAGATGAAGTTGGGACCTCAGATCCAGTTTTTTTAATTGGACCTTGCTGGGATTCATTGCCGCCACAGCGATACTCTCATCATTTCGTTCAAAATTGCCAACTTCGAGATCAAAAAGGTTCTTGTGGATATGGAGAGCTCCACCAACATACTGTTCTATAAACCCTTCAAACAAATTAAGCTCAACCCCAACAACATTAGAGCTACCACCACTGTAATGGTGGGATTCACTGGAAACCTCAGCACCCCATTGGAAAAAATAAACCTCCCGACCACAACGGGTAAAAGGGATAGACAAAAGACACTAATCTCTAAGTACATGGTCTTAGACTTTAAATCCCCTTGTAACGTTATCATTGGGAGGCCCTGGCTCTATCAGATGGGAGCAGTCACTTCAACCCTCCATCAATGCTTGAAGCATGTTCAGAATGACAAGGTCTTCCCCATCAAGGGCTGTCAGCCCACCACCTGGGAATGCCATGCTCTCGCATTAAAGGAAAAAGCCTCCATATAGTAATCACAGTACCCTCATGAAGGGGGGAGTTCTCCACCTTCCGACCTTTATGAGGCAGAGGAGTGCCCCTCTGAAATTGATGAGCCATTAAGCCCCAAGGGAAGGGACAACATGGTCAAACCAATAGAGGAGCCCATTAAAGTTCTCGTCAGCACTGAAAGGGAGGAAAGGTATCTATAGATTGACTCAACTCTATCTTCCTCCGAGCAAGAGGAAATTGTTAAATTCCTAAAAAGTAATCTGTCGGTATTTACTTGGGAGAAAAAATATATGGAGGGAATAGATCCTAACCTTATCTCTCATAAGTTAATAACGGACCTAGACTATCCTCTGATAAGACAAAAAAGGAGAACGTTCGCCCCTGAAAGCCATAACATCATCAACGAAGAAGTTTAGAGGTTGTTAAATATTAGAATGATAAGGGAAGTGTTCTATACAGAATGGCTTGCCAACATAGTTCTTGCCAAAAAGAAGAATGAAAAGTGGATGGTTTGCATTAACTACATCGACCTAAACAAATCTTGTCCCAAGGATAACTTTTCTCTTCCTAGGATTGATCAACTTGTTGATGCCACCGTAGAACACGAGCTCATGAGTTTCATGGATGCTTACTCTGGGTACAATCAGATTCAGATGTATCCTCTAAACTAGGAGAAGACTGCCTTCATATCTGAACGATGTCTTTATTGTTATAGAGTGATGTCGTTCGGTCTGAAGAACACTATAGCCATGTACCAATGTTTGGTAAATAAGATGTTTGGCTCCCAAATTAGAGACATAATGGAGGTTTACATTGACAACATGCTAGTCAAAAGCATTCGAAAGAATGACCACATCCAGCACTTAAGCCAAACATTTAACATCTTAAGGCAACACAGGATGAAGCTGAACCCCTTAAAGTGTACCTTCAGAATCACCAAAGGGAAATTCTTGGGTTTTTTGGTTTCTCAAAAAAGAATTGAGGTAAATCCTTTGTAGATCAAAGCTCTAATCGAATTAGAGTCACTTAAAACCAAGAAGGATATCCAGGGCCTAAACGAAAGGATAGCAGCTCTGAACATATTTATCTCTAAATCTGTGGACCGATGCCTCCCTTTCTTTAGAGCCTTGAGGGGGAGTGAGGCCCTAAAGTAAACCCCTGAATACAAAAAAGCTTTCCAAGAGCTCAAAAAATATTTGGCTTCCCCTGAACTTCTTTTAAAACCAGTATAGGGAGAAAAATTACTCCTATACTTAGCCGTGTTAGAAAATGCCATCAGCTCTGCATTAGTCAGGGAAGACAAGGGGATTGAGAGGCCTGTCTTTTATGTTAGCAAGGCACTTCTGGACACTGAGACGAGATATTATGAGATTGAGAAACTAGCCTTAGCCTTGGTGATACCCGTCCGGAAGCTCAAACCTTATTTTCAGGCCCATCCCATCATAATCCTTACGTCATATCCTTTGAAATCAGTCCTACACAAGCCTGAAGTTTCAGGATGACTGATAAAATGGTTAGTAGAGTTAGGAGAATTTGACATATCTTATGTACCACGGACCTCTATCAAAACGCGGGCACTAGCAGACTTTGTAGCAGAGTTCACTTCAGCATTATATGCTAAAGCTTAAGCCACTACGGTATGATAACTTTACATTGACAATTCATCCATCGATAGAGGTTCAAGAGTGGGCATAGTACTTCAGTCCCTCGATGGAATCGTAATTGAGAAAGCAGTTAGCTTAAGGTTCAGAGCCTCTAATAATGAAGCTGAATATAAAGCACTTATCATTGGGATGAAGCTAGCCTTGTAATGCGAAGCTCTGAGTCTTGAAGCATTCTCTGACTCTCAACTTCTGGTACGCCAAGCCTTGGGAGAATTTTCTACCAAGGATAACAGGATGATCAGATATTCAGAGCTAGTGGAATCACTAAAGCTGTCTTTCCATGAACTCACCATTCAGAAGATTGAAAAAAGCCAAAACTCTAGGGCTGATGCTTTAGCAAACATGGCCTCCCATCTCAAGCCTGAAAGAGATTTAACGGTGAAAATCTATTACCAATCAAAGCCGAGCATTAAGGAAATACAGTCCTTTCGAATTTCAGAACAAATTTAGGACTAGATGACTCCCATCATCCATTATCTAAGGGAAGGGCTGCTTTAAGAGGACAAAATTAGGCTAGAAGGATTCAGATTAAGGCAGCTCGGTATCTAGTCCTAAAAGGAAAGCTTTACCAAAGGTCTTACACGTAACCCCTCTTGTGGTGCTTATCTCCAGAAGAGTCCCGTTATATCCTAGCCAAGATACATGAAGGGATTTATGGCAAACACAATGGTGACAGGACCATAGCCCATCAAGCACTGACTAAAGGCTACTACTGGCCCGACATGTTAAAACAAGCTAAAGAATATGTCCAGAGGTGTGATAAATGTCAACGATTTGCTTTATACTAGCATCGACCTCATCTTGAGCTTATCTCAATCACCGGTCCTTGGTCGTTCGCTCAATGGGGAATGGACATTGTAGGGCCATTGCCAAAGGCCCCTCAGAACAGGAGATTCCTGCTAGTCTCCATCGACTACTTTTCCAAATGGGCAGAGGCTAAACCATTACCTCATATCACAGAGGTGGAAGTGAAGAACTTCACATAGAAAAATATAGTTTGCAAGTTCGGTATACCCTGCGTCATCATTTCAGATAATAGTACAAAGTTTGCTAGGAAGGTGTTCGAGAAGTTTTGTAAAAACCTGCACATCAGTCATCACTTTTCCTCACCAGGGCATCCCCAAGCTAATGGGCAAGCCGAGGTCACCAACCCCACTATTCTCGAGGCCATTAAGAAAAGGTTGAAGGAGGCCAAGAAAGATGGGTGGAACTCCCTTGAGTACTCTGGGCCTACTGAATTACTAGAAGAACCCCAATTGCAAAGATGTCGTTCTCCCTTGCCTACGGCACCGAGGTAGTCATTCTTGTCAAATTGGCATGCCGACCCTTAGGATGGACTACTTTGACCAAGGGACTAACAAACAGCTGCTCGTGGAAAATCTAGAACTGCTTGAAGAGAAATGTGAACAAGCTCGGATCAGGACCAAGGCATACCAACAAAAAATGGCTAAATGCTTTAACCAGGGGTTAGAACTTGTCAATTTTCAGATTGGGGATCTTGTCTTAAGAAGGGTGTTCCCAAACACCAAAGATCCCACCATGAAAAAACTCTCCCCTAATTGGGAAGGGCCTTACAAGATAACCGAGATCGTCATATCCATGACTTATTGGTTGAAGGATGTAACTGGGAAGCCTGTACCCAGGCCTTAGAACATCGAACACCGCAAATATTATCAATAAAGAGTTATTTTTTTATTCACCTCTGAGTATTTTCATTCAATGTACAAACCCCTAAAAGCCTTGTATTTGTCACATCCTGAACCCCACCCTACGCGGATGTTAAGGATGTGATGCTAGTTAGCCACCTTGCTGGTTTGTCGATCGACAATGTGACCAACCAAAGGCAAACTTCTGAACTTACCGATGAATTGCATTCCAAATGTAGGGTCAGAGCAGCAAAATTTAAAACCTTTTTCATCTCGGGAATGCAACTTATTTATGAATACCATCAAGGTATGTACCAAAGAGCAAGTCTAAAATCAAACAGCTAATAACTCTAACCACAGAGTACGTCTAACATCTTTAGAGTACCATTACCATGAGCCATGTCCTAATACATCTAATGCATATCAATGAAGTCAATCGTATCATATGACTCACCTGAATAACCAAATTCAATCCACAAGAGTCCACGTCTCCACAAATCAGTGCCATCAGATCCTTTACTTGGAATGCCACTCGGCCTATCCACATCATATCACAGTGCCTTCTAGTCCAATTAAGATAAGTCCTGAAAAATGTTAGGACAATGGGGTGAGCTTAAATAAGCCCAGTGAGTAACACAGTGATTTCAAAACCTGTTCTTGTTTACAAATCACATAGATAGTTTAGTGATTTCAAAAATCGTAGTTTTATAAATTCACTTAATATAGTTAAGTAGAATAAAATAGAACCAATCTAAATGGAACAATTGATCAGAACAGACAAAACAACACAGGATGCTAGCATATCAATTAGGAGTATAAGCCAATAAATCAAAGAAGACCAACATTATTCCATGTGTAAGGTAATACGAAAGGGTATGCATTTAAGTATTTGCATTTAAACAGTATAGCACATAAAATGGTATAATGTATCAAAATACAGTATCTAGACAGTAAAACTTATACACCAAGTCAGAAGTTCCAAGTTACTCACAAATTGTTCGCTTATCTCCTTGTACAAATAATTTGATATCCTCTAGATACGTTAGGCATCTCCATGCATATCCTGAATAATAATCATCAATCATAGACAGATCAGAATCTAACCATTCACGTCTTATTCATCAGCTTAGGCATCTATCGGATTACCTAAGATAGCCTAATAGCCTATTGCCCTTTCATTAGGTTTCAACCGAGGATATTTCATTCTTTAATTAGGCTTAGTAGCTATCAGGATTATAATCTAAGTCATTTAGACTTCAATCGTTATCAGTTAAGTACTTATTTAACCTTAGGGGTAAAATGATAGTTTCACCATTTTGTCCCGAATGCTGTTGTGGTCCTCAGAATAGTCTACATATCATATATATAAGGTTCTAAGCCTTTGGACTTAAATCGTTATCAATTGAGTACTTATTTGACCTTAGGGGCAAAATGGTAATTTCACCATTCTTGTCCCGGACCCTGTCGTGGTCCTTAGAACATTCCATATATCTTATATATAGATTTTTAAGTCTTTCGGACTTCATTTGGTATCTGCTTTTGATCATTGGGACACATCGGTCATTTGTCATTTTATACGTTGACTATTTTGGAGTCTTATTTAGCCCATCGATTATCATAATTATGCTTATGATAATTTATTAGATCAGATTGACCTTTATTTGCCTCTACTTTGCACTTACCATGCTCAAGGGTATTTTGGTCATTTTACATTTAGTGAGATTCTGACCCCGATTCATCATTTAATTATGTGTACAGTTTCACGAGTATTTGGGCTTCCATCGGTATCAATGTCGTCCTATTTAGACTTCATTTGGGTTTCGCACTATACTAGGGACATTTAAGTAATTTTACACTTTCACGCGTCACATTTTTCGGTACTTCGTTTGCTATTATGGACTCCACCGTTGAGTCCAGAGTGCCTAAAATAGTTAGACTATGCCCCCTCTGACATTCATCTGGCTTTTGGAATACTAAAGGTAAAATTGTCATTTTGACGTTTCACGTGTCTATGGATTCGGGACATTGTTTCACAAAACGGATCCCATCATTGTGTCCGGAGTGTCCCAAAATGTTAAAGTACATAATTTTACAGTCATCAGAGTCTATCTGTTTAAATAACTGATCATCAGGACGTATCTAGAATTATCCTGCTTCATCTAACTGTATTCTTCGGGATTTATTTAGATTTCACGGACCTCACCTTTGGGTCCAGAGCGTCTGACATAGTTAAGTAGACCATCTTTTATGTTTAATTAGCCTTGGGTATCATTAAGGGCAATTCAGTCATTTATAATTTATATGTCTGTATTTTTCGGAACTTAATTTCCCAAATCGGACTCCACCATTGAGTCCAGAATGCCCAACATAATCAAAATGGACTATCTTTTATTTTTGTTTAGCCCTTGGTATCATCAGAGGTAGTACAGTCATTTACCACTTACGTGTCTGTATTTTTGGGGTCTTAATTTCCCAAATTGGACTCTACCGTTGAGTCTAAAATGCCCGAAATAGTAAGAATACACTATTTATTTATTTTATTTGGACTTCGTTTGACCTATTTAGTGTCCAAGGGTAAAATAGTAATTTTACCTAATTAATAAAATAATTAAATTAATTATTTTATTATTGAATTATTTTTCCAAGGGTGTACTTGCATAAAAATCCTAGGGATTGGGCCAAAATATGATTTTGCAGAACAGTTGGGGTCAAAGTGTAATTTTACAAAAGTTCTGGTTTTTCTTTTCATTTTAAAACAGTGAACCAAAGGGTTTATCAACCTAAACCCTAGACCGATCCCTTAATCCACTGAACCAGCCGATTCAATCCATTTTAGAAAACCGGAATACAATAACCAGTCATATTCCTTATCCCTGGTTTGGCTATCCACAAACCTGATTTTTAATTTCATACGGCCGCAACCAAACAGCCTATTTTAGGTTTAAATTTTAAAACCCTTAACTCAAAATGGTGTCGTCCTATTTAAGCCCATATGCGCGATGGGTCGGATCCCGACCCGAACCCGAAACCGACCCGAACCGAACTGCCTACTGCTCATCTTCTTCTTCCCCCCGTGTTGCCCTAAATTCCAGTTTTCATGTTTTCCAGTTTCGTGGCTTTTTAGGATGCTTTTTCCTTCTGTTTTGAATGGTATCGATTACTAAAGATATAGGAAACATTTTGGCATCCATTTGAGAGCTCAAATCGAGCTCAAAAGTTCGGTTTCACCTTACTATGGCCGTACCTGCAACTCCTTAGTAAACCCTCATTTTTCCATCGAAATCAGTGATGTTTGGCTTGCTTTGCTCCTTAGATTATGGACCTTCAGTCTATATTCTAAAAATAATGTTTGGTATCCATTTTCGAGGGTTGACTTTTTTGAACCGTGGCTGCAACTAGGTTTTTAGGGGCATTATTTTGGGGTTTTGGGTTGCGGCTTAGGGTCTTTGAAACCCCTATGGGATCTAGTTCAGGGCTTGACCAACCAAACTTGGTTTGGTCTCGGTTGTTTCAGACCTGTATCTATGGAGGTCATCAATAGCAGTTTGGGCATTGTTCTAACATTTCGAGCTTCCTAGGCTCTCCCAAGCTGTTTAAATCCGTCCCTCACTATTAGATTTACTCATGCATGCAGTTTATATGGCTTAACAACACCAAATAGTACCAAAAATTTTAACAAAGAAAACCAAATAGTTTGAGGTTATACCTCTAAAACAATGAGCTTCCTTCCCTATCCATTGCTTAGTTCTGATCTTTGGTTGTTGCCTCAGTCAATCGTGTCCCCTCAGTTCCTTCCTCCTTCATGGTGCACTTAAGTGAAGCACACACACCATGCACACACATGTATATGAACACCTTCCTCTCACACCATGCCCTCTCTCTCTCCTCTCTCTAACACTCACTCTCTCAGCCAGCTTCACGAACATACATACATACACAAGTTTGAGGCAGCACACTGATTTTTGGAGGGTCAAGGAGTGTGGTTTCCATATATATATATGTATATATATTATATCATTCTCTCACATATACACCTATACATATACATAGATGCATGTATATCAGACTTAGTGGGTTCGGTGACTGATATGAGTTGAAAGGAGATGATATGGGCTAATGATGTGGGGATTGCATGCATGGCCATTGGCCAATTTGGGAGGTGGCCTTAGTTAACTTGGGTTCATATACAATTATGCTGTATATTTAGACACAAAGTCATTGGCAGCCCACTGGTTGAATTTTTGGGTGCCATGTGCTTAATTATTTAGGTCAAGGGTTCAAGTCCCCTTAGCCTCACTTTTGCTCCTTTTTCCACATTTTGGGCTTAGGCCTTGTTTGGCTGCGCAGAATTCTGTTTTAGCTATTTCCTCCGTAATTTCTTTTCTGTTGCTCTTTTTTCGACGCGGTTTCTTCCGGTCATTTCATATTTCAGTTAGCTTCAATGTCAAGGGCCCCGTGTCGTTTATTATTTATTTGGGATTTTCGTAGTTAGCTAATTCGAGTTCTGTCAGTGTTAAAACGACATATTACACCCTTCTTTCTGACGTGTTTAATCATTGTATTGGTCTATCGTGACCGTCGAGAGATAATGATTAATTTCCTTAATCATTCTTTAAGTCGGTGCTAATTAATAATTAGCAACTAATTATTAATTAAGCAAGGTCGGGGTGTTATAGTATTCATTACAAATGCTACAGGTCTGGTTGATTTCACTCAATGTACAGACTCCTAAAAGCCTTGCATTCACTACAAATGTTATAAGTCTGGTTCATTTCGCTCAAACGAATAGTTCAATAAAGGTATCAAAAGCGTTGAATGTCCAGTCCATTTCAATCAAAGCCTCTCATTTCTTATGAATGACACGGGTCTGATCTTATAGATTTGTAGTTGCGCTTGATTTAATTACAAGTGTTAAATATCTGAGGTTAAAGCTTGATTTAATTACAAGTATTGAATAAAGCTTGTTTTAGTTACAAGTATGAAGGGTCGGTATATTATGGCCTATTTTCATAAGTCTGGTTGCTCTGAAGATCATGCTATTTCAACCTCGAAAGGTTATTCCATAAATGCTTTTGAGATTGCAAAGGGTTTGCATTCGCTAATAGTTTGGACGTTAATAGAGATTAATTTTTCAAACACATGACAAAAGCAACAAGAGGAACACAAGTACATGAGATAAATGAGGAACTTTTTATTTAAATTAACCGAAAAGGACAAGAGGATTACAAGTCCAGAACAAAAAATATATATATACAAGAGCCTAACTAAGGATCTTTGGTAGGAAGGCCTTCTCTCTCAGCTTCGGGGGACTCCGTTGGAACGACTTCGGAAGGACTCAGAGCGGGATCATCCAATGAAATCTCGTCCACTCTAAAGATGTCGAGATCAAGACAGAGGTTCTGGATCTTCTTCCGAAATGTCTCGTATCCATGATCTGCAAACTCCCCACCCAGCCTTTGCACCTCTTCTCTAAGGGCTCTCTTTGTCTCTTTTCTTGTCGCTTGAATGTTGGAGGTCAAGTTCGGAGTGGCAGCCGCCTCGACTTCCTCCTTCTCTTTCTTTAAGCTCTCTAGCTCAGAAGCTAGGGCATTTCTTTGTGACTCCAGAATAGCCACATTGGTGACAGACTCTTGGTACCTCTCCTCAACATAGAGAGATGCAAAACGGGTAGTCCCGAGCTGGAGTCGAGCCTCGCCCAGTTTGGCCTAGAGCTTGTCCTCCCACTCTAATTCCTTAGGGCAATCCATGATTGCAGCCATGACATGAACCGCCCAAGGACAACATTTATGGTCCCAAAATCCCAATCGACGGTTGGCTAATAATGGCCTCGATTATTCAATCGGCGGCTAATGCAATGATGAGGCTATAATTGTCCATCAACGGTTATTTTCTTGGAATAAGAAATGGCGCATTAATGAATTGCACGTGACCTTTTAGAAACCCTAACCTCAACTCTACACGGGTCCCATAGAACTGAGGCTCGGGGGAAAGTAGCTGATATTCTATAAAGTGACAAATCTAGCCAAAACGTGACACGTGTATGTGTAGAGCTTTTCCAAGTACAGGTCAAGAAAAGATTCTAAATGATGCAGAGCTATCCAGATCAGACAAGCATATAGGGTTCAGATATGATTTTTTCAGAATGACGCAAAACTTCCAACCTTGGCTCCAAAGCTAAAGTTGTAAAGTATCTACAAGAAGGGATCCCGAACTTGTCACTGCCTTCGATGTCCTGCCGAACTCAGAATAAGGAAATAGAGTTTAATATAACAACTACTTTATCTTCAAATTCCTACTTTTATGGCTCCGAATCCTACTCAACTTAGGAGATCTTCAGGTTATAAATAAAGCCCTAAGGTATGCTTTCAATTGAAGTTCAATTTACTTCTTTCAATTACAGTCTTTTCAATTTACTAACTTTATCATTAGAACGGCTATCACCAGAGCCTATCCAGTGACCCTCTAATTTTGAATTCTTGACAGGTGATGAAGGATGAAAGTTCCTTTGATCAAAAAGTACAACATTAGATAGTATACAATTAAATCACGTACTAAAAAAAAATATACAATTAAAACTTTTCAAAGTTAAGGACTTTCAAAATTTTATAATATGAACATCTCAAATTTTGAATAGAATACAAACGAAGAGATTATAATATTATTTTCTAAATATAAACGTAATAATACTCTTTGTATTTAACAAAATTCAAAAATGTTTTTGTACAAATGAAACATAAGGGTATATTTACAGTAATTTTTTATCCAATTCAAATTTTATTAATTAAATCTGGACACAATTTGTAAGACTTGAAAATTGCTCTGATACTAAATATAAAATTTAAAATCACTTTAATATTAATTGTTGGATAAAAAGAAACAAAATCAGAAAAAAAAAAAATATATATATATATATATATATATATATATATATATATATATATATATATATATACAAAGAAGATGCAATTGTTTCAAGTTTGGTTCTTCAACACAAAGTAGTGAACTTCTATTATTTTCTTTAAATATAACACCTCACACTCACAAATCTAATCTCTCATGACTCTCTCAGTTTTATGGGCACACACCGTTATGGCGGCTTACAACTTAATGTGGCAATGATCCACGTATATATTATGGCGGCTTACAACTCAATGTGATAGAGATCCACGTATATATAATATTGACTCTAAATTTTATATTGATGAAGAGTTCTAATCTCATACAAATTAATAATATTATTCCAACTAAGATAAAGATTCATAATTTCAGTAATAATTAATTACCCAACTCTTATTTAGGATAAAGACTATCCAAAATATATCAAATACTACTATAACTCAAAATTAAGAGTCTGACTAAAACTCTACTAACTTGGTTTAATATAGTGAATAAAAGTAGCATTTGAAGATGTAGTTGTAATTGACCGGTTATGTGTAAATTGTAAAGCAGTATACTAAAATGTAAATTGTAAACAAAAAATATTCATACTTTTATATATAAATAGAATAGATATAGATATAAATATAGATATTAACTATTCATTTGGTTGAATTGTGTAAAAATATTATTTGAATTAAGTATATGATATGATTAAGTATTTGTGTGAAAGTAACAATTAAACATTTGGATATATGCATTTCATAAGTGATTAATTTTTTTAAAAATATATAAAATGTTTTTCTTATTTTTAAATATACGATTTTTGATTAGCAGTGTGATTTATTAATGATATACCATAAAAGAGCAGGCCAATTAGCACTTGACACGTATGATCATGAATCCAACTCATGCTCGGCTAACTCAGCTCTCGCTCAGCCAATGACTAAGAGCTCGAGCATCCAGATCAGCACAAAAGGTTGGAAGCGACCGAGCATCTGCCTTCAGAGCACATATATCCGGATAAGGATCTCAGAGCTAAATACAGGATCTAGACCAACACTCCAAACCTCGTCACCGCCTTAGTGGATGCCGAGCAGGGAATAAGGAAGCAATCCTCAACATGGAGACAGTCTTCAACAAGGAAACAGTCTTCAACAAGGGAACTACCATCTATGGTTATCTCTATGCAATATTCCACAAGGTAACTGCAATCTCCTATGATCAAATCCCTACATTCATGGCTTCGAATCCTAATCAACTTAGGAAAGCCACGGTCTATAAATTAAACCCTAAAGGTATGCTTTATTGTCATGCTCATTCTTTGGCTTTCAATACAGTCTTTCAATTCCTTTTACTTACTTAAACATCGGAGCGGCTACCGCCGGAGCCAATCTGGTGGTCCTCTGATCGTCTTTCTGAGTGTTCTACAGGTCACGAAGCCCACACTTATTGCGAGTCGAAAAGTGCAACATCAGTTTGGCGCTGTCTGTGGGAACGACTAATCTCCAATTGCTCTATTCATAAACTCATCCCTTTCCTCACCGGAAAACTATGGCCCCAAATCTCCGACCACGACAGAATACTCAGGTTCCGCAAAGCTATCAGCATCAGCCGCCTGCTCCACAAGCAAGGGGGCCAACTGTTAATCCCATACGACAAGAGATCGAATCGATCAAATGACACAATGAACTGGTGCAGGAATAGTTGCTTGCCATCACTAGAACGCTGGCAATGCTCACACAGAATCAAGGGATGAACCTTCCTGACCCACCGGTCAACATTGCTGCGGGAACTCAACCTCCTGTTGCCACAGAGAATGAAGAACTTCATAAGCAGGCTCCAAATAACCAGCCCGGGCACCCCCAAGGTGTTGCCCGCGCTGGCAGAGATCCACAACTGTCAGCAGCTCCAGGCTGGGGAACATCAGCCTTCGTTCCTGACGTCCATTACCGGAGCACTACTCGAGCCCCAATTCCAAGGGCCTCGGGAGCATATCCGGCACCATATGAGCCCCATCCCCATGCAGCACCAATCCCTCCGGTTCGGAACCCTCCTCCGTCCGAAGGGCTTACTCAACCCTACTACCCTGAAGCCGAGGCTGTCAGGCAGGGTTCGCAAGATGTCAGACTCAGAGACCCGCGGAGGGTAGAGGAAATTGCCGAGTCTATGGACCGAACAATTGCCTTGAGAGGACCTCAGAACCCTCCAGAGCAAGACGAGTTGGCCAGGCTGTTCGAAAGACTGGCCACCCCATTCACTCACGCCATTATGTCAGAAGAAAGGTCTAGAAAGTTCATGGTGCCAAAGTTCACCCTGTACGATGGGTCTGGAGATCCAAGAGATCATCTCTCGCACTACCAGCATACTATGGCCCTCCATGGAGCCTCTGATACTTTTATGTGCCGAACTTTCATCACCAGCTTGAAGGGAACTGCTCTGAAGTGGTTCCACAACCTCCTTCCGAACTCAATTACCAGCTTCTATAAGCTCGGTAGACAATTCTTGGATAGGTTTATGACCAGCAGAAGGCTCAGAAGGGGACCAGAGTTCCTGTTAAATGTCAAGCAGACTAAGGAGGAGTCCCTCAGAGCCTACATTACGCGCTTCAATGCCGAACTCACGGAGATCACTGACTGCAGCCCAAAGTTCCTTGTAGCAGCCCTAACTGCTAGGCTTGCCCAAGGTGGTTTCAGAGACTCCTTAACAAAGAGCCCCCAGCCGACATGGCTGCATTAATGGATCGGGCTAGAAAGTACATCAACTTGGAAGAAGCCAACCGCACATCCCAGAAGGGCAAAGACCAGACCCAGAAGGATAATCCAAAGATGGAGGATCACAAGAAGGAGGACCACAGAAGAGACTCCAACAAGAAGAGGGCCAAGAGCCCAGAGAAGAGAAAAGCACCCAGAGCTGTGTACAACTCCGGACCAAGGGAGTTCACTAACTTTACTCCTTTGAACACGACACCGAACCAGGTACTCCGGCAGATTCGAGATCGGGAAAACCTGAGGTGGCCGAAACCAATCAAAGGAGATCCCAGTCTTCGGGACCAAAGTAAGTATTGTAATTTCCATAAAGATCATGGACATACAACTAACACATGCAGGACCCTCCGATATGAGATAGCTCAGCTCATAAAGAAAGGGTGTCTTCGGGAGTTCGTCAAGCTAGACGGAAGGCAGAACCCCCAAGAAGACAAGCCTCAACAACGGCCAGACCAGAGGCCCGAGCAGAGGCAGGAGCAGAGGGAAGGACGAAACGAGCCTCAGAGGCAGAACAACCATGTCATCTACGTCCTCCATGCTAACTCCCCTATCACAGGAATGTCCAACAGGACAAGAAAGAGATATGCTCGGGAGGCCAGAGCTGCCCCGAATGTATTACAGATCTCCAACGTAGAAAAGAGGCTCAAGCCAGCACCGGAGATCCAATTCACTAAACAAGATCTAGCAGGGGTACACTGCCCTCACAGTGATGCCCTTGTTATCACTCTCAAAATTACCAACTTCGAGATCAGGAGAGTCCTGGTCGATACTGGCAGCTCCGTCAACATACTGTTCCATGAGCCACTTAAACAGATGGGAATGGATCATGACAACGTCAAGCCCACTACTACCGTGATGGTAGCTTTTGATGGCAATCTCAGCACCCCATTGGGGAGAGTCGACCTTCCTACCACTGTAGGAGAGGGTGAAGGGCAAAAGACCACCATCTCGGAGTACATGGTGTTGAACATGAAATCTCCCTACAACGTCATAATCGGGAGACCCTGGTTGCACTAGATAGGGGCAGTCACCTCGACCCTCTATCAGTGTCTGAAGTACGTCCACAACCAGAACATTCACTCTGTCAGAGGGTGTCAGCCAACCTCCCGGGAAGCTGAGAAGTTTGAGAGATTCCGAAGTGAAAAACAAAAGAGGAAGAAGGAATACTGCAAGGAAAGAGGTAAGAAAAAAACTCTATAATTTCATTTTTTTTTTCACTTCTGGGTTTTGTTATATAAGTTGTTAAAGCTTAGAAATAACTGTGTAGTTTAAATCTATGAATAAAATAGAGCATGTAGGAAGAAACCGTGTGTGAAATGGAAATTTTGATGATTAGAAAATGGAAATTTTGAAAACATGGTTTTCCAATGAGTTTTAGGGGCTAAAAAGGGTGTCTAAGGGCCCTAAAATGAGTTTTAGGAGGATTAAAAGTAAAAAGAAGCTTTAAAACCAAGAAAAAAATGAAGAAAAAAATTAAAAAGAGTAGCAGTTCGATCACTGGCGCCAAAAAAGGTGACCAGAACTGCACTGGAACCTCGCCAGAAAAACAAAGGGGATAGGGGCACTGTTTGGGTCAGTTGGTTAGGGTTGGATCTCTGGTCGGTTCGGGACCCGTCGAGGCACACTAAGGGTTAGTTCCGTATGATGTCGTTTAGGGCATTGGTTTGATTTTTTTAAGTGAAAGAAATAGTTAGGAAGGAAAATCAGGAAAGTGCTGCGGCTGAGGTTCAAACACGGAACCTCAGGCGTATGGGCACTTATCCCCCACACGCCAACCACCATGCCACTAAGGCACGTGTGGTTATATGTTTAACCAAATAATATATAATATAATATTAATTAATTGAACTAAGTAATTAAGTTATTTATTAAAATAAATCCCGATGTTCAAATAAGTTAAATAAATAGTAAATTTTTATTATTTCGAGCATTCTGGACTCAACGGTGAAGTCCAATTTATGAGAATAGGTCCCAAGAAATAAAGACCCATAAAAGTACCAAATTATTATTTTGCCTCTAGTACTACCCCGAAGTCAAATGAAAATCTGAGAAAGCCTAAATTGACTTTCTTCGACGTTCTGGATCCAACGGCGAGGTCCGTATTATCAAATTAAGTATAGAAAAATAAGACATATATAAATGCAAATTATAAATTGCTACGAGTAGTCCGATTTAAAAGGGATAAAACCTATCATAGGAATTTAGGCTTTACACCGTCTAAGAATGAGTTAAGAGCACAAATTAGTGATAATTGAAGTAAATGAGAAATTTATGAGTCCTTCTTAAATGGTTTTAGGAATAACAAAGGAAAAGGGAATGCGTACCAATAGTGCTGTACCTAAGGACCAAGGTAAGTAATCCTGTACTTTGAAGTTGAGATTTAACTCCATGGATTCTGAAGAAGTTTAAGTTCAAAATATCTGAAGTATTTGAAATTCAAATTCAGTATCTACATGATTCCTGTTTTAAGTATTATTGCTTCTTTTGAAAACTCTATTGTGATATGCAAGTTAGCTTTTTTTATTATCAACTTTCTTAAATTACATTTCAGCATGTCTACGTTAAATGCAAGAATTTATTAAATGTTCTGAATTTGTACAAAATTCTGAGTATTTGAAGACTCCATTATGAATTCATGAAAGTTATGCTTTAAAATGCTCTCAAACAACATCTATTTGAAGAAATCATGTTTTTCGTGCTCTTTAAAAAGCATCTATTGAAGAATTTAATGTTTTAAATGCTCTTGAAAAGCAATCATGTTTTCGGTGCTCTTTAAAAAGCATCTATTGAAGAAGTTAAAGTTTTCATTGCTCTTAAAAAGCAATCATGTTTTTGGTGCTCTTTGAAAAGCATCTATTGAAGAAGTTAAAGTTTTGGGTTGCTTTAGAAATGCCTCTGTTTTGCAAACTTCTAATACAAGATAAGGGTGCATAAGCATCATAAATATTGGGTTCCTTTAGAACTTAATGACAAGAAAATGCCCGATAACAGGATTTGATCCCCTAGGCATGAGATTTCCACTGGAAGTAAAACTGGAATCTGGTTTGAAATGGATTCCACCTAATCAAAGTGATAAGATGAATGCGTGCAGAAATAGTAGCAGGATCTGATCCCCCGTTTTCTAAATGTAATGACATGTGTTGATTTCATGAACAAATGTTTTCATAAGATATAATAGCAGGTTTTTGAACCCCTATTGACAAGAAGAAGAAGAAGTGTTTTTAAAAGAAATGACCTGGTCTTAAAATAACAAAGGGTCATGCCCTCTTATTACGAGAAAAAGGATTTACATTCATCCTGTTGAGAAGCAAAAGATTTAAACTTTTTGGGTCACAACTGGCCACTTTATACATGTTTACAAGTTTTTCTTTTGCATATTGCATGCCTCACTCGAATGCTCTAATGTTTCATTTTACATGTTTAAAAGATCCTTATACTCTGTATACAAGAAATATTTGTTTTACTCGAATGCTTTAAAATGATTCGTGTTACATGTTTTGAAGTTTCCTATGTCTTATATTTGAAGAAATACGTGTTTAGCTTGAATGCCTTGAATGCTTCATGATATATGTTTTAAGAAATCTTATATTCTGTATTTGAAGTATACGAGCAATGGTAGTGAATGTTTTTATAAACTCTCATATAACTAACCCACTACCAGTTGAAAACCCATGCCAAGTACTGGAATTACTCACAAGCTTTCATAAAGCTCACATAGATTTGTTACCCATGACTATTTCAAGTAACATAGATGATTGGGAGCCTTACCTATTTTGATAGGAAAGACATGGGAAACTCCACACAGGACTAGCATAATTTGGATATTACTAGGACCCGTAGTTGGTCATTTTTGTTATATAAATTCAAATAGTTATGTATTTAAGTCCCACAGGACAACTAGATATATATTATGTATAAACTTTAGAAGTTTTAGTATGCTTTAGATGTATGACATGTGTACCAGTCTAAAGAGCGGCAATACCAGGTGGATGTGCAAAAAATAATAAAGAAGAAAAAGAAAAAGTTTTTTTGACACTTTCTTAATCTTGGCCGCACCGCCTTCCGGCACTGCTGCTTATATAGTCCACCTGACAGCCTCTGGGCCGAAGGGTGGCGGTCGCGAACCCCTGATCCATACAGGGTGGGTTTCGGGTGGTGACAGAGTGGTATCAAAGCTTTAGGTTCGCTTAAACAAAATTAAGTGACAATAGAAGACTTAGTAACAGATCTATAAATTAGGTAGGTCCTAAGCTACCTATGAAATTTGCAAGTAGAAAATAAGCTATTAAAGAAAACCTTGGTGAAGTATATAATTTGATATGAAGATGGGATATGGGACCCGTACTAACATGAAGTAAATGTTTTGAAGTATATGATTTGATTTGAAGGCGGGGTATCGGACTCGCACTAATACGAAGTAATGTTTTGAAGTACGTGATTTGATTTGACGGCGGGGTATGGGGCCTGCATTAATATGAAGTAAATGTTTTGAAGTATGTGACCTAATGTGAAGGCGGGTATGAGACTCGCATTAGAGTAAGTAAATGTCTAGTAGTACATATTTTGATAAGAAGGCGGGGTATGGGACCCGTAGTTGAGTTAAAGTGGTAAAACGAAGATGAGAAGTAATTGTGGGCTACAAAACCCACCACTAGAATTAGAAAATGATACATGAAGACTTAAACTTTAAATTATAAAGGTAGATAAGTATAACTTTATGCGTTATAGCATATGATGAAAAACTAACTATACTTGTTTCTCATAAACAACGACAATGACGAATACACAAAGAAACATGGGTAATCTCGAAGAACGATTAGACAGGGTCGAACAGATCTTAGAAAAAATAGCTTAGATTATGAGTAATGTCCAAACCCAGATTAAGGCACGACAACAGGCATCAGATCCCCGGCTAACTCAAGATCAGGGACAACCTACTGTAGCCAAAAACATAGCCACACTCCAAGTGCTCCTAAAAAATGAGGGGTATGAGGCTAAACTCACAAACTTGGCAGTTGGAAGTGAACACCATGCAAAAGTCAATGAAAGGGGTGGGGATTAGACTTCTAGAAAAAGGAAGGATAAGGAGATAGGTGAAAAAGATAGTGCCCATCAAGGGATTATAAAACCCCCACTGTGCCCTACCTGTAAGAGACAACACTTTGCGCCCTGCCGGAAACTCACTAGGGCTTGCTATAAGTGTGGAAAGTCGGGCACCACATAAGGGATTGCCCGAAATGGAACCAGGCCATCAAAGAACCTACAAAAGTAGCTTTTTCAGCCACACCACAACCATAAGCCCCCACAACTAAGAAATCGGAAGGAAACGAGGAATCCTTAAAGTATGGTGGAGTATCCAATCTCCTATTTGAGACTGCACGGACACCTATGGGTCAGTTAGACACCTTGTCCAATACTTAATTTCTATCTTATATGCATGCTTTGTTATTTAATTTGACCACTAGATACACAAATATTTTAGATATTGATGACGAAGAAGAAAAAGGAGTAAAGTCTTATAAACGACCGAGAACTCTTGAGTTTTGAGGACAAAACTCTTATAAGGAGGGAAAAATGTAACACCCCGACCCAAAAACACCCGAGCAAATTGGCTTGCATTTTGAGATTAAAACTATAGTTTAGTTTAAAAATTAGAAAAGCCGAGTGTTGGAGTATAATGTGAATAAGTGAACAATGTATTGGGTATATATATATATATGTATATATGTATATCTATAGAAGTGAGTAAATACATAAATCTATATGTATGTATATGTATATATATATATTGATATATATATATATGTATATAATACACATATATGAGTGTGTATATGTGTGTAACAGTGTGTGTGTACGCGACATGTATATATATATTTGTATATACATACATATGTATAAGAATATATATATTTCCTGGAGAGAGTGAATGTCTCTAGACCGGGGATTTTTTACAAACTTAAACTAGACGGTTTGATTGAATGGTTTGGTAGTGATACCTTCACTGTTAGTGGTAAAAGGATAAAGAAGGCACATGAAAGGATTACCAAGGATGACTTCGTCTGTCATATTTTTGACAAGGACAAAGGGAGTTTTGAAACAAACGTTATCTTGACACACATGGGCATCAGATAATTTGTACTGTATGTTCATGTATGAGCCGTTAGCAGACTTAAGGCTTTCATGAGTTTTTTCAAAGTATTTGGTCAGAATGAGACCTTCTTGGATGCAGTTTAGATCTGCGCCTGACTCAACAAGAGCGATAGTCTCAAGTTCAAATTCATCGCAAATAATGATCTTAACTGGACATCGCCATTTCTGAAAATCAATCCTAGTGATTGTTTCTAAAAAATTGGTGCGATCTATGTATGGAGATTTCTGAGTCTTACTGGAAGTTGCTATCTCAGGGAGATCGGGTATGATATTTATATCATCTGAATGAGGAGAAAAAAGATGGGTGTCTACTTTTTGTTCTAAAGAATTATGCTGGATTTGTAAGGACTGGATCATTTGATTTAACCTAGAAATTTCTTTCTTGGTCTGATTTACTTCTGAATGGAGATCTTGGATTGTTATAGGTTTGGATGATGTAAACCTATCAAAGATTTTGTCAACTTGAATGAGAGGTTTAGAAGGAATCTTTAAAGGAGAAGGATTGGATGTTGATGTCTCAGTTTCTATAGTTTGTTGCCATTGGTTTAGATACTAAGATTTGGTGACTGGATTTTCAACATTGTTGATGATATCTAAAAGGAGTTTTTGTTCCTTACTGAGGACGTTAACTGTTTTGCAGCAGCTGCTTTTATAGTTATCTGAACATCGTTATATATATATATATATATATATATATATCATGGGGTGTGTTCAGAAAATGTGTGTATATGAAAGTGTTAGTGAGGCTAGGGGTGTCGGCAGCCACAATGTGTGTGTGTTAGTGTGTGTGATGTGTTGTAATATATATATATATATATATATAATATCTCATAAGCTGCACACATATATAATATAATACATAAAATATCCCTCATGTAAAATAACATAAATCAATGAAGAAGAAAAGAGAGGAAGAAAGCAGAGGAGATGAGAGGGAAAGAAGAGAGAGAGAGAGAGGGGCAGTGTAACTTTCCTATATATATATATATATACATACATTGTATGTGCATTTAGGAAAGGAAACCAAGAAGCTGAGAAGTTTGAGAGATTCAGAAGTGAAAAATAGAAGAGTAAGAAGGAATACTACAAGGAAAGAGGTAAAAAAAAACCTTGTAATTTCAATTTTTTTCATTTTTGGATTTTGTTATAGAAGTTGTTAAAGCTTAGAAATAACTGTATAGTTTAAATCTATGAAGAAAATAGAGCATGTAGGAAGAAACCGTGTGTGAAATGGTGAAGAAATGAGGGAGAAAAAGGAGATGATCGAAAAATGGAAATTTTGAAAACATAGTTTTTCAATGAGTTTTAGGGGCTGAAAAGGGTGTCTAAGGGCCCTAAAATGAGTTTTAGGAGGATTAGAAGTAAAACGAAGCTTTAAAACCAAGAAAAAATGAAGAAATTTTTTTTTTAAAAAAAGTAGTAGTCCGGTCACCAGCACTGGAGAAGGTGACTGGAACTGCACCGGAACCTCGTCGAAAAAACAAAGGGGATAGAGGCACTGTTCCGGTCAACTAGTTCGAGTCGGATCCCGGGTTGGGTCGGGACCCACCTAGGCGCACTAAGGTTTAGTTCTGCATGGCGTCGTTTAGGGCATTGGTTTGATTTTTTTAAATGAATGAAACAGTTAGGAAGGAAAATCAGGAAAGTGCTACCACCGTGCCACTGAGGCACGTGTGGTTATATGTTTAATTAAATAATATATAATATAATATTAATTAATTAAGTTAATTATTAAAATAAATCTCGATGTCCAAATAAGTTAAATGAATAGTAAATTTTTATTATTTTGGGTATTCCAAACTCAACAGTGAAGTCCAATTTATGAGAATAGGTCCCGAGAAATAAAGACCCGTAAAAGTACCAATTTACCATTTTGCCCCTAGTACTACCCGAAGCCAAATGAAAATTCGAGAAAGCCTAAATTGACTTTCTTCGACGTTACGGATCTAACGGTGAGGTCCGTATTATCAAATTAGGTACTGAAAAATAAGACACATGTAAATGCAAATTATAAATTGCATAATGAGTTAAGAGCACAAATTAGTGATAATTGAAGTAAATGTGAAATTTATGAATCCTTCATAAATTGTTTTCGAAATAACAAAGGAAAAGGGAAGGCGTACCAATATGCAGAACCCAAGGACCAAGGTGAGTAATCCTGTACTTTGAAGTGGAGATTTAACTCCATGGATTCTGAAGAAGTTTAAGTTCAAAATATTTGAAGTATTTGAAATTCAAATTTAGTATTTGCATGATTCCTGTTTTAAGTATTACTACTTCTTTTGAAAACTCTATTGTGACTTGCAAGTTAGCTTGTTTTATTACTGACTTTCTTAAATTACATTTCAGCATGTCTACATTAAATGCAAGAATTTATTAAATGTTCTGAATTTGTACAACATGACAAGTATTTGAAGACTCCATTATGAATTCATGAAAGTCATGCTTTAAAATGCTCTCGAACAACATTTATTTGAAAAAATTATGTTTTCGGTGCTCTTTAAAAAGCATCTGTTGAAGAAGTGAAAGTTTTAAATGCTTATGAAAAGCATCTATTTAAAGAAATACTGTTTTCAATGCTCTTTAAAAAGCATCTATTGAAGAAGTTAAAGTTTTAAATGCTTTTGAAAAGCAATCATGTTTTCGGTGCTCTTTAAAAAGCATCTATTGAAGAAGTTAAAGTTTTAATTGCTCTTAAAAAGCAATCATGTTTTTGGTGCTCTTTGAAAAGCATTTATTGAAGAAGTTAAAGTTTTAGGTCGCTTTAGAAAAGCCTCCTATTTGCAAACTACTAATACAAGATAAGGGTACATAAGTTTCGTAAATATTGGGTTCCTTCGGAACTCAATGACAGGAAAATGGCTGGTAGCAAGATCTGATCCCCCAGGCATGAGATCTCCACTAGAAGTAAAAGTGGAATTTGGTTCGAAATGGATTCCAACTAATTAAAATGATAAGATGAATGAGTGCAGAAATGGTAGCAAGATCTGATCCTCCATTTTCTAAGCGTAATGACATTTGTTGATTTCATGAACAAATTTTTTCATGTTTTCATAAGATATGGTAGTAGGTTTTTGAACCCCCATTGACAAGAAGAAGAAAAAGTGTTTTTAAAAGAAATGACCTGATTTTAAAATAACAAAGGGTCATGCCCTCTTATTACGAGAAAAAGGATTTACATTCATCCTATTGAGAAGCAAAATATTTAAACTCTTTGGGTCATAACTGGCTACTTTATACATGTTTACAAGTTTTCTATTTGCATATTGTATGCCTAACTCGAATGCTTAAAAGCTTCATTTTACGTGTTTTAAAGATCCTTATACTCTGTATACAAGCATATCTATTTTACTCGAATGCTTTAGAATGCTTCGTGTTACGTGTTTTGGAGTTTCTTATGTCCTATATTTGAAGAAATATGTGCTTAGCCTGCATGCCTTGAATGCTTCATGCTACCTATTTTAAGAAACCTTATATTCTATATCTGAAGTATACGAGCAATTGTTAGTGGATATTTTTATAAACTCTCATATAACTAACCAATTACCAGTTGAAAACCCATGACAAGTACTAAAATTACTCACGAACTTTCATAAAGCTCACATGAATTTGTTACCCATGACTATTTCAGGTAACACAAATGATTGGGAGCCTTACATGTTTTGATAGGAAGGTCGTGGGAAAATCCACACAGGACTAGCATATTTTGGATATTACTAGGACTCGTAGTTGGTTATTTTCGTTATAAAACTTCAAACAGTTATGTATTTAAGTCCCATGGGACAACTGGCTATGTATTATGTATAAACTTTAATAGTTTTAGTATGCTCTGGATGTATGACGTGTGTACCATTTTAAAGAGCGGCAGTACTGGGCGGATGTGCAAGAAATAATAAAGAAGAAAAAGAAAATGTTTTCACGTTTCTGCAATCCTGGCCGCACCTCTGCTTATATAGTCCACCTGACGGCCCCCCGGCCGAAGGGTGGCGGTCGCGAACCCCTGATCCTATAGAGACTTGAAAATTTAGAATAAATATTTCATTTTTCCAGTAGGGCTCTAATACCCTGACCTGAGTTAGCCAGTACCCGACCTGGGTTTGGACCGAGTCATGACGTGTAATCTTGAACCAAGCATTAATTTAATAAAGAAAAATTTGACGTACAATTTAATAATAGGCAATTCAAGTATTCGAGGCCTGTCGTATTGAAAGCCCGAGACTTGTGAGAAAAAGTGCATTTGAATAATTATGTTATTAATTAAGAAAATAATTAAATAATAAAAGAAGTGAAATTAGAAAAGTGGAAAGCATGTGATAATAAAATAAAATAAAATAAATGAAATAATAAAGTAAGATAAGATAGAATAAAATAATAAAACAAAATGCAACAAAAGAAATGAAATAAAAAATGAGTGGGGACAAGGGTGCATGATAGCTGTGTGTGTGTCATGCGTTAGTAATGCATGCAGTAAGTGAAAGGAAGAAGAGTAAGTGAAGCCGTGTGACGTAGGTGTAGGTGTAATATTATATATATATATATATATATATAATATCTATATATATATATGCATGTCTAGAAGCAATCAAAGAAAAGAAAAGAAAGAAATGAAAAAGTCAAGAAGGGGCGGTGTAATAGAATAATATAGGTATATATATATTTATGTGTTCATGGCGTTTCAAACAAGGAAAGCTTGGGAAAGAAAGTGGTGTTGCAGGTTACTTGTAACAGAGAATATATATATATATATATATATATATATACTTTTATATGTGTGTAGTGTAAAACAAAGGGGAGGTCGGTGTACAGCAAGTGGAGCGTGGCAGTAAGAGAAGTTATATAGTAGATATGTATATGTAATTATGTGTTGGGGCGATACAAACAAAGAAAATTTGGGAAAGAGAGTTAGTGATGTAGGAAGCGTGTAGCAGCAGGTTTATTAGCATATATCTCTATATGCATGCGTGTGGGTGTCAAACCAGAAAGAAAGTAGCAGCAGGTGTGGCGGTGCAAGTAGCTGCAGCAGGGAAAGTAGTGTATATATATATATGTGTGTGTGTGTGTGTGTGTAGGGTGCAGGTTTAGGGGCTGCTGGTTGAGTGTGTCAGATGGGTTGAGTGTGGAAGCAGGTCTGACTTTAGAGAGAAGAGAGAGAGAGAGAGAGAGTAGAGAGAGAAGGAACCATTTGATTATGTATATATATATATATATACATGTATATGTATACATTGCGTGAAATTGGAAGAAAACAGAGAGAGTAAGAAGAAGATATAGAACAAAAGAGAAGCAGAATCTAGGGAGAGAAAGAGAACAAGTTTTGGAGGATTTGGGGAACTAAGGAAAAATTTGCAAACAGGTAAAAGAATTTCCATTCTGTTTTTAATTTTTTTTAGCATGTTACTTAGTTTGATTTATGGAGCCTTGTAGGGTATAGAAAATGTAGTTGAATGCAAAAAGAATCACTTAAATTGGTGGGAAAATCAGTTAGAAAGATGGAGTTGCAGGTTGGGAGCAATAATCGAGTTTCATAGATTTTAAGCCTAAAACCTGTATTTAAGTTTATGAAAATGTTACTAAACGATGTAGGGAACTAAATGAGAGGATTTGGGTTAAAAACAGTGGAAGAAAAGTGTGTAAAATGGAAGAAAACCAGGTCACCGGATTCTGGGTTTTGTTGGCCGAAAAATTCACATAGCCGTCGCAAAACAGTGAAGTTTGGGGCCAAAACTAATTTTAAGTCCTTCCTTAAGGTCCAAGAATTTGATTGGTGTAAAAATCAGAAATTTTGGACGTGAAAGTGAGAAAACAGCGAAGGTTTTCATTTTCCGGCGATAACGCCGGCAGGGTGGCCGGACAAGACGACCGGAAGGTCGTGGGGGGGCATAGCAGCGACTTGGGCCTGTTGAGCTTGGGCTTGTTTATTTAAAAACCCTTGGGCTTGTTTTGGTTTAAGGAGGGTTTGGGCCTATTAGTTTTAAAACTGGAATTGGGCCTCAAGCCTTGGCCCAACAATTTAAAAAGAAAAGAAAGGAAAAACAAAAAAAGGGGTTGCGGGGGTTCGAACCGTAGACGGGAAGGAGGAGAGGGTGACACCTGGCCATGGTGCCACCCAGTATGTGCTCGTTCCTTTATGAAAATAATAAGTATATATATATATATATATTATAATTTAATAATTTGGATTAAATTAAATTTATTTAATTAAGTTAAATAACCCGAAATGGCCCGGAGTTCAAATGGGACAAGACATATATGTATCCTAACTATCTTGGACCTCCTAAGACCAACGGTGAGCTCCATGACATGAGATGAGGTCTCAAAAAATAAAAAACACGTAGAACCCTTAAAAATTATCAAAATGTCCTGTGTCAAAACACAGTCAAACGAACCCCGATTAAAATAAAAGAATAGTGAAACTTTATTAATTCAAACATTCCGGACTCAACCATGGAGTCCAATTTACGAGGAGAGGTATCGGGATGTAAGAATCCGTAAAAAGTGTAAAATGACCGTTTTGCCCTTTTTAACTCAGATGTCTGAATTAAATTCCGTGAAGACCTAAACCTATTTTCTTTGACGTTCCGGACTCAACAGTAGAGTTTAATTTAGCAAAATAGAAAATCATAAAATAAAGACATAAAAGTTGATGAATAGCATAATTCAAGTAACAAATGAATTGAATTACATTTTATGATTTTAGGGACAGCGAAAGGTAGGGAGAAGGTGGTCTGACCTTTTGCATTTTCACTATAGTTCAGATACACCGCGAGTGCGATTTCTTAGGGTTGAGACAACTCATCAGGTACGATATATTGTGCTAAGTAAGAAATAGAATTAAGTTTAGGAATGATTTGCATGTTGATTGAATGGATCATATATTTATCCGTTTAATGTTAGAAAATTACATAAGGAATGTTGCTTTAAAAAGAAACCTTGAGTTGATTGTTTACGTTACTTATGTGCTTCTTGCTGTTCCATGGAGATATGATTTATTCTATGTGTAGGGTTGTACGTGATTTACATTTTCGGAGAGTTGTTAAGATTGTGAACACATGGCTTCAGTATGTATTTTCGTTGATCATGTATTGCATACATTCATGTGGAAGAGGTTTTGTTATTCAGATGTTGTGATTGCTTTAAGTGGAATACATTGTTTAAAAGCATGCTCCATGTGTTAGTAAATTGCTTATCTGGGATTGTGTTATTGCATGGTGGAATCAAGGCATGTTGGCATAATGTGATGCATTGAAAGCATAGTGTGGGTTGAGCACGTGGTGCTAAATATGGTACTCAGCTTCCATCAGATGTGTTCCGAAAATGAGACATGGTACTCAGCTTCCATCGGATGTGTTCCAAAAACGAGACATGGTACTCAGCTTCCATCGGATGTGTTCTGAAAATGAGACATGGTACTCAGCTTCCATCGAATGTGTTCCAAAAATGAGACATGGTACTCAGCTTCCATCAGATGTGTTCCGAAAATGAGACATGGTACTCAGCTTCCATCGAATGTGTTCCGAAAATGAGACATTGCATGGTACTCAGCTTCCATCGGATGCGTTCCGAAAATGAGACATGGACATCGCATAGAGTTGACATGGTTGTGGCATAGAGTTGGCATGGTTGTGGCATAGAGTTGTGTGGGTGTTTCATGGGTATTGTCACTACATTGCATGGATAACTTAGATGTCATGTAGATTATTGCCATTATATGGTATGGATGATTTGGAAGGCATGTGGATTATTGTCATCACATTGCATGGATGAATTAGAATGCATAGAGAGATAAATGTACACTTGCACATGTCACACCTTAAATTACATTAATAAGTTGGATGACATGTAGATTATTGCTAGTACGTTGTATGGATGATATTGAATGACATGTAGAAATAACTGTACACTTGCACATGCCACGCCTTTAATTTTGTTTCTTGCATTAGCATTATATTGTACCAGCAGTTGAGTTGACCCATTCGTGGGACAAACATTTCAGATGATGCTCCCGCTACACGAGATTTAGAGATGCTTTAGTGAAGGAGGGAACTAAGAAGGATATTTGGCCCGTGAAGGCACACCTTGTGATGTAGGGTTTAAGCCCGAATGACATGTTGAATGTTTTTATTGATTGTGCTTTACATGGATGTACATTGAAGAAATGAATGTAAGTTTTGAGTTGAATCTGTTAGATTGTCCTTTATTTCTTTATTATTATTTTTTTTTTCGTCTCGTCAATCGCGCCACGGGTTCGCTGGAATTCGGGGTGTGACAGATCCACACATGGTGGGTTTCGAGTCGTGACATTAGACATTTGGAATTACCTCGCCCAGGTTTGCATTACTTTTACATGAATTGCGTGCTTGTGTGTTTTAAGAAACCCTACTCAGTGTTATAACTCACCCTTACTATTGACGGGAATGGTAGGTACATCAGAAGTTAGATAACAGTTATAGGAGCTATCCAAGGTGGTTGCTAGCTCTACGGATTTAGTCATATTATTTTTTTTACTATTGTAATTGTACAAGGGTGTGTGAACCATATTGGTATAATGATGTACATGTATATATGTTCAACTCATAATTGTAAATAGGAAGTTAAAATGAACTGTGAACACAATGATGTTACCATTACCTATTGTACAACTTGATTTAATTTAATGTTGTTGTATCTTGCCATGGTTTGTAAGATTTGGACCACTAACCCAATAAGACACGTATCTAATTAATCGTAGTATAAGACTTGAACTAATTTAAATTGGACTTGTCGATGATGACCTTCAATTTACCTTCCAATTAAGGTCCCAATGACAAACTCGTGGCATTTGCTTTTGGATCATGATAAAAGGTAACCCTAAACTTAATTTGATTTAAAATAAGAGAACCAATCAAAATCTTTAAAAGGTGATTTTTAGATAGAAAAGGTTTTTTTTTGTTCGGTAGAGACTTCCGTTCAAACATGACTTTTGCCCCGTTTAGACGAAGAAGCTATTGGTTTTGTATTTCAATTTTGTTTCAAAATTTAATGCAATTTCAAAACTACTAAGTATCAAAGGGACAATATTAGACATATTTTAAGTCACTTTTAAGCCTTTAGTCAAAGCTAAAAAGTTCCTAACATATAGTCGTTCAAACATAAGTTCCAATGAGACTCATTATACTAAAATATTAAACTCACACAAATCTTACAAATGCACCTAAGAAGAATATTTGATGTGTACCTTTCTTGTATTAGATTTGAAGTATCAAGAAATTGTTAAAGATGTTCATCTTTATAAGTACAAAGTTATAATTTGAGTTTGACATAACCAAATTTTCATGGAAGTGATTTACTAAAGTTTTCGTTGCAATGAGACTTAATCTAATCTAAAAATTACTATCTTAATAAAGAGTTTTGAAATGAATTGTCAACATATACAATAGTAGAGACAATTTTTACATGCATCGTAACTCAAATTTCCTAACAAAATTATTTCAAGAAACATGATGATATAATAAAAAATTTTAAAATTTATGTTGATAATGTAATAGAATATATTTTTCTTCGGAAAGGAACACTAACAAAGTTTACTATATAGGAATAAAATCATAAATTTTAAAAGATCTAGGATAAATGGATAATTTTGGCATTATGCTTATGATCCATGTGGTTGACTTTGTACGTCCACAGTAAGTCGATGACTTCACGGACTATCCACAATAAATAGAACATGTGAAAGAAAGCCAAATCTGGAAGTCATAGAAAAGATAGCATACCATCAAGGGAGCCCTCACGAGGTTTATTTCCTTGTGATTCATATGCAACAACAAGGCATTCTTACTCGTGGATTGCCATTTTTAATTCCACATCGATTAAGTTTGCATTTATATCTTAGATTTACTTCTCTATATTAAATGGGTAAAGTTTCAATACTCTTCTATTTAGATAAAATTATTTACTTTTTCAATGATTTGGTTTTTTCTACAATTATGGTGATAGTAGATTATGTACATAATGTAAACTAATTGAAGTTGTTTAATGATGGTTTAGATAAAGTCTTAATGAACTTGTATGGGCGAATAGTCATTTTTATTCTAATAAGTGGATTGTTTTCAAAGCTTTTGTTAGCTTTTGATGTATTTTTGGCTTCATTAGGATGCCTAGATACATGAATATCGGATGTCAAAACTTGAATGCATATAGTTACATTACAAAACAAATTATAAGCAAGTGTTGCTTTAATAGGAAAAGAAAGTTCACAATAAGTAAAGAAGCAAAACATGAAAAGGAGAACAGAAAGATGACAAATAATATTGCTAAAGAACCAACAATAGTAGATTTTTGTATTTCTACAAATGATGAATCGTGTCGTACATGTACTACATTCATATAATGAAGAATAACTCTACTGAGTTTTATGTTTGTGCTTCCGTGTGTGTGTTATTTTATTACAGGAGTTGACATTGAAATAAGGATGTTGGTGTTCCAGCATATTTCTTAACATTGTCCCTGAAAGTTGATAGCATGGATCAATATTTTCCAGTAGCTTGAAGTATTGTTGAAGTTGTCTCTCAAAAACATTTATGCTAGTACATGAGGTTTTTTGCACTGGGAATGTAAGGAGAAAGAGTTATTTTCCAATTTCTATTTTCATTGAATAAATTAAAAAATCAACTTTTCTTTATTTATATTAAAATTATGCAAAACAACTATAGTGCAATGGAAATAATGAATTGCCTACAATATGCGTTACAAGATTACCATAGCTATATCCTTTTTATTCATGTGAAAAAAAACATAACCATTTACTTTGTTTCTTCTTTTTTTGTCCAATTGTGGGGCTGTTGGGTTCGTAACCACAGTAGAAGCGATTTTAAAAATTTATTTAGGTTTTTTTTTTTACATTAATTATACAATCTTGAAAAGAGAGTTAGAATTACCTTGTTCTTCATAATCTTGATTGTTGAAGAAGCCTTCTTGAAGGGATTGATGCAATCTTCCTTCTTTTTCTCCTTTAGGTCTTCTTCTATTTTTCCTTAGGCAAATCATATCACAGGAAAGTAGGTTGCCTCTTATTTTTGTCTAGCATAAAAACTTATGATAAACGGCTCCCCATATAACATATATATAGGGCTTAATTAGGGCAAGAGAAGGGATCTAGTGGGTCCCACTAAGTTAACTTTCAATTAATCAATTAAATTTTAATTATCTCATAATTAATTTTAATTGACTAATTAATTTCAATTAACTCTACTATATAATTAAAATTGCACTCCAACTTAGTAGAATAGAGTAAACTCATATACACTATACTTTTGCAGTTGGCCCCTTTATATGGATATTAATAATCAGGATTATACTATCAAATTAATTCTCTAATTACTTTAAGAACCTAATTTAATAATTATTAATCACTTGCAATTGGTCATCATTTCAATAAACAATTTACTAAAATAATTAGCACAAACTCTCTAATATATAGAGTGTAGATTCCATTTTGAGAATATGTGATCCCACAGTCTAAATAATGAATTTCCAAGATACCAAGGTGTTGATCTAAAACACCTCACTCATTAGCAACTCAAAGTCATCACTATTCAGAACTTGAGTTCACTATCCTCTTCGGATTAAGAGCTTACTGCGAATAGTGAATAAGAAACTTATTAAAGATGACAGTTTCAAATAATGCATTTCTTATAGTGATCCAGTTTAGTGTATTCCCAATACACTAATACAATAACCTAGATTCTACTACTTTGATGGTTGAGATAAACCACCTTATCACATAAAGGTTAACTGTGTTACAGCTTTACAGATAAGATGTCCACTCTTATCAATAGCCGCGAATGTTTCTAGAATTACCTATATAAGCAGTTCATATCTTCTGTGTATAAATCTAATTTATACACATGAATCACTCCTAATGACAATTCAAGGACTAATCATCTCATGATATAAAGCAACATCCAAACATATGGTAATATGAAACTCAATAATAAATCAAATCTATTAAATAATAATAAAATGTTTTGGATATGAGGGCACACATCCTAACAGGAGCTACACAACAGGGGATATCTACTATAATCTATGAAAACCTGGGATATTTGAAGAGACAGTCCAACTGTTGGCCTCTAGATATGTTCTACTTCATGATCCATTTAAATGGGAGGATATTTTATGAATCCAAATTGGTTTTTGGGAAGGCTAGCATTCCAAAAGCTCTTACTTAAAATGACTTGTTACTCTTACTATTAAAGTATTTTTCTTTGAGCCTGCAAAAACTCAATGGGCACCAATACAACTGTCTCTTGTGTTACTAGCTTCTGATTTCTACTCAATTCTATAATTCTTTCTCTAATATAGAACATAAATAAAGAATCTAATCAATAATTATTAAATTATTAGCATATATTTGCTTCATGATTAATTTTACTGTTGTTAATGCATCTTTAGTAGAAAATATATAGTTATTCTTATTGTAGCATGTGGAATTTAGTGGTGTACATTCATGTGCTTAACTTGGAATCTACCAGTTGTTAATTTTCAACAAATAAAAAATTAGATTTTTATCACAGAAATAAGGTATGTTTGGGCTTATAGTATCCGTATCAAGAATCTTTGTTTTTTTTGGCCAACAAAACGAGTATCTATTTATAAGTACAACTTTACAAACAATTACAACCTATAACTAGAAATAACATACCCATATTGCCTACAATCCTAGCTTATGGCTAGGAAATAAACCTAACCATATACTATCATGTGTAGGTTACTTAACGTTTGATGGGTGTTTTTCCTAATATGTCAAAGTTTGACCTTAAAGCTCCCCTTGATCAAGTTAATTAAGAATAATGCCTAACTATTCTTAGTATGCCAATTCATGTTAATTAGGTAAACATTCCACTCCAAAGCAACCCCAATAGGCATCTCTTTATGAGTTCTACTTCTAAAACTGTTGGAAAATGAATTTGGGTTAGGAATAACATGCCATTGTTACATGTTAAGAAACTACACATACTTCATGAATAACTTTTTATACACCATTATTTGAGTAAATATTGTTCCTTATGTTATAGTCCATCAAAAATTCCCAATTAAGCATAATTTGCATTATTCTCTAGTCTTTTTTATTCAATCAACCAATGTCAACGCACTTACTGTAACATGTTGACTCAATATTATTGGATAATTAAGAATAATGACAATCATTATTAGAGAATTAGCCCTAGTGAACGATGGGAAATTTTCCTAAGGCAAATAGAATGTGAATTTGGAGACAAAGGTATATGTGTGTGTTGGAGCCATTTAATTGTTGACGGCCATTCCTAAAGATGTGATTGAATGACAAAAATTATTGTTTGATGATCAACCCTAAATTGTGTTAATCATGAATTAACACATGAACAATTTAGGATAAATTAATGCACAACTACACTTAATTAGAAACTATAATCCCTAATTAAATTGTGTATCGGTATGATATTTTGGGGCATGATGATATTGGGCGACATCACAATAACATGATGTTAGAAAGTATTATGTGTGGCCATAATGGTGTAACACAAGCGGAGTGCACCTATACCATAAACACACTAAAGCACATGTATGTGTGTGTGTGTGTGTATATATACATAGATATATACAGAGGAGAGAGAATGACTAGAAGTCTTCACCACTCTCCACTAAGAATTCTGATTTTTATAAGATAAAATGGAGGATGAGAGAAAGATTGGTCAACAAATGATTGCTTGGACACTTGTCAGTTTGAGATTCTCTCAGTCTCTCTCTCTCTCTTTTATATATAGGTATATAATAGCACATTGCTGCATATACATTTTGGTCTCTCCAAGCTCCCTCAGCCATGTCGAGAGAGGGAGAGAGAGAGAGAGAGAAAGAGAGAGAGAAAAACGAGATGGAAAGTAATATCTATGTTTGGAGGAACCACCACTAGAAGGAAAACCAAGAGAATGAGGGAGTGATCAGAGAATAAAGAAATGGGCACACATTATTGTTAGGACCACGAGGTCTATTGTTGTAATTGACTAATCCAGTTTTGACAAAACGTATTTTAATCACTACATTAGTCCTAGGTTTAGAGTATCTCAATGCCTTTTTTATGCCAAGAAGGTTCAAGCTTTATTACTGTGAGCCACTATCGACCTTCTTGGTACTTGAAAGGTAATTGAATAATTTTGACTTTTGTTATGATTTTGGAGCTCGTACACTCACACATTGCATGCATAGCATATAGTTTATTTTATGCCATAATGTGTGAAATGGTCTTGTGATTGTGAAATAGATTTCCCAAACATGCATATTTCAAACACTTAGGGAAATTAATTTCATAAGGCAAGTAGAAAATGAGGACATTATGTTGCTCGTCAAACAAACCTAGTTTCTCGTTCAAACGAACAACAGAATGGTCATTGGCTTGTTTTCATTCATTCGAAAGGTTGAATTCAAACGAAGAGCTATAACCTCAAAGTTTTTCTCGTTTGAGGCTCGTTCCATGTTCGTTTGTACGAAGTAAGTTGGTCGTTCAAACGAGCATACCTTCGTTCGAACGAGCGCTGCGTAAAATAGTTTTTCAAATTGTTTGAGATCCGATCTTCACACAATAAATACATGAAAATTCAATATTGTACAAAAGAAAATAGAGCACTAAGAATTGATCATTGTTAGAGCCCTAGAATTGTTAGATCTAAGAGCTTCTATTGAAAAACTTCATATATGTTGCATATCATGCATTTCTCTATTATTTTCACTGATTGATTTCAATCAATTCCACATGATCCTAATTACATCAAAGAGCCCCCAATTCATAATCTCACCATTGGAGAAGAGAGTTCAAGCTTGAAGATTCAGCGTTGAGCGATCGGTGGATACTGAGGTTATGTGGATTCACAATTGTAAGAGGCCCAATCGGGGTATTTTGAGATCGAAGGAGGATCTGGTTGTATGAAAATTCATCTATGAAGAGCTTGGGGATTCAAAGAAGGTTGATGACATGATCATGTAGAATGGTGCTAGAGGTACTTAGGCCATGTCTAGTTTATGTGTAATCTATCTTTATCATAGTGAATTGCTTCCCCGAGCATTGGCCGACTCTAGAGTTTTCCACCAAAGATGGAGATATTGAAAAATCAATCATATCTATTGTAACGCCCACAACTAATAGATAGGGTGATATGTATGGAAACATTTTTGGACAAATATCGTTAGCTATATACACAAGAGCAACTTGTGATAGAGTTTATGCAATGTAATAGAAACCATCCTAACAAAAGACCATTATAAAAAAAAAATTGCATAGACAATATGGTAAGATTAGAATTAGCGAAACCAAAATTAGGTCCTTATTCCAGTTAAGATTATGACCTAATGTAGAGTTAAAATTTGATCTAACCATACGTAAAACTAACCCAACTGAAGCTAATGAGATAAGGAGAAATTTACATCAAATATTACGAATTACTTCATTAAATGATTAATAAATAAATATTGAGAATAAGGTAAAATACAATAAGAAAATACAAGAAAAATAATCACCACTATTATCCTGTGATTTGCACATGATGAGAGAAGGTAAGACATACACATTAGGTGTGTATATGGGTGTATATATGCAAATGAATACTTATATACCTATAAATGCATATAGATAAATGCAAGTGGGAAGTATTGAACATAAAATTTTGACAATTACTCCCATCAACCATAGTAACCATCTCCTGTCATTAAGTCTTGTCTAGAAAAGATTCCCCCAACAATGATATATATGAAGGAAGATATAAACAAGTGAGGAGCTTTGAGCATAGGATTCCAATAAACCCATGTGAATAAAACAAGACTACCATAGTAGCCATGTCTCACTATTAAATCTTATTTAGAAAAGATGCCCCTAACAATAAAAATTTTGGCTATAAACACATGCATGGGCAAGCTTAGAAAATCACACTAAGTGAGGAAATGAGAGAAATTAGTAAAGCAATGAGGAGTTGCAAGCTTATATAGTGAAAGAATGAGAAGAAATGAGGAAATCTATCCAAACAAGGTAAGAACACTCTTCTTCAAATTCCTTTAAGTCTATATAGTTTTGTAGTTAATTTCATGTATACATGGTGATATATAGAAGTAATTTGAGTGGGGATTGGAGACATTAGAATGAATCCTGCAATTAATCTGGATACTACCAACAAAACTAATTCAACTTTGGAAAGCCATAACTTAATCAATTTAAGTCCAAATCAAGTGAAATTTGGGTTTAAATTGAAACTTTAGATGTCCAGTTTCTATTCAAAATGGTTTTACACGCAAAATTCAAGCCAATGTTTATTTATGAATTTTTAAAGTAAGGTGGTCAAAACTGAAAATTGGATTGATGTAAAACAGTTCACTTCAAACTATCATATTTCTCCCAATTATTTGAATTAAATTCTAAAGTTTTGTAGGGATATATATCTATGTCTTAGCTTTAATTAAATATATTACAAGAATCATTTGGCCATAAGATGAGTTGGATATAGTAAGTTTACCAAAACTATTCAGATTCTGACCTTAGTGAATTGATTGGCTTGTATCTTGAGTTGTAGGTGGAATTTTTGGGTGACTCTAAATCTCAATGAAACTAGATTCCATATGTAACATTTTTGAAAATTTTCATTAAATTTGAACAGAGGAATTGCGAGGAAATCAAATTTGAACACAGGGATACTGCTTAGGAAATTCTAAACAAATTTGGACTTTCACGGTTACTATCTACCCCAAATGGCTTCATTTTTCCTTCCACCTTCCTGATAGTTTAGTTTACATCATAACCATACATAGTTAGGGACACTAAACAGAACTTAAACGTATTTTTGGTGGCCTTGGGTGTCACGACCCCAAATCCGGTCCATGCGAATCGAGGGTTCGTGATCGGCCACCAAGGCCTTTTCGCCAATGATCATAATTCCCTTTAATCACACGCAGCGGAATAAATTTCTTTTTCTATTGCGGAAGCGCTAATCAATACACAAGTCAACATCATTCATCTATTTATACATTCCATAGTAATTACAAATGTACATGATGTAATTTTTCCAAAACCTGCTGATGTCATATTCGATATACAGTCCAAAAATTTTCAAAAGCAACTACATCCTGACTAGCAAAATCCTATTACAAAAAAGGTTCATAGCTTTACAAGCTTCCAGCTAGTCTGACTGAACCTATTATTTCTTTTCCGATATCATCACCTGAAATAGGATAAAAATATTGTAGAGATCCAAAAAATGAGGGTAAATTTTTCGTTTTTGAGGTAGAACACTTTGCATGCATAGTTTATAAATTTTGTTGGTTTTATCGGTAAAGTACCTTTCTACATTTTTTTCATCGAATGACCTATTTAGAGACATATTTAGAGCATGTCATAGAAGAGTAAAGTACTTACAATAACATGAAGTATCCACTGTACAAAAATCAGCCGAAACAGAAATGGTTTCCGGAATTGGACAAAAAGGGTATTCGGGTGACCCGGGTGGAACGGGTCTAAGCCTACCTCAAATGGAAATGTTTCCTTCTAATAATTTTCATTTAAAATAATTTTATGAACATTGGTTAAAACAGAATTTCAATTTGAAGCATTTAGGAATGAGCTGTAGAGTAACGGGGTTACGGCCTCATTAAGGGCAAAATGATCATTTGTCCTTGCCCCTTTGATTCCCCACTATAAATACAGCTCAGATACTTCATCCTTATCAGATATGCATTCAGAAATATCAGAGATCTCGTCCATATAGAGAGAGGGAGAGAAAAGCCCTAAAAACCCATATTTTCAAGCTGCCAGAACACACATTTCGAGGAGGAATTTGGCCGAACTTCCTTCTGAGAAAGTGTTCAGCTCAACGAGTACTAGATACTCACTGAACAGTTTTTCCATCCAGCAAGTACTTCCTTCTCAATTTAAGAAAAACTGATTTAAGTATGGTTTCTTGCTAAACTAGAAATAGATCTAGCTTTTCCTACTTTTCTATGGGTTATTTGAGTTGCTTAGAGATGTATTTGTGGTTAGGAAGTTATTTAAGTGGTGTTATTTTGAAGAACCTAGAGTTAGAAATTTGGAGATTTTTATTTCCTTTGATTTAATTGATGTTTTATCATTATGAATAACATATGGCTTGTCTATGTGTTAGATTACTATGTTTTGATGTGTATTTATGTTGAAAAAATTACTTGATGTCATGAAGAAAATGTTATCGGTTGAGATGGGGAAGCTTTATGAAATTTTAGTAATGAGTGAAAAAGAGGTTTAAAAGACTTGGAAAGAACTTGGAAAAATGGAAAAATTTGGAGCAACAAATAGAGAAAAATTAGACTGCTGGACAGAGAAATTTGCTCTCTGTCCGGAACAGTAATTCTGAAAAAAATCAGAAAATCAGACTGCACCAAGCCTTGTCGCCCAGCCACTGTCCGCGCGCTGCCTGCGAGCGTGTCGTGCACCCCCCTGCGCGCGCGTGCCTGCCTGCCTTGGCCTGTTGCCCTGCTGTCCCACCTGCTGTCCCGTCCTCTTTCGGCCACCTTTTGAACTATCTTTTGGCCATTTTTTGACCTATTTTTAGAACACTTTTTAAGCTATGTTGAGGCATGATTGTGGCCCAAATTGGGCAACCTTTGGAACATTTTTGGGCCACGTTTCAAGGCCATTTTAGACCACATTTGACCTTATTTTTTGGAGCCAAATTGAGGAACTTTTGGGCTATCTCATGGGGCCAAGTAGGGATCCATTTTGGGCAAATTATAAGACACTCCTAGTTATATGTCACAACCATGTGAGGCTTTAATTGAATTTATTTAATGCCAGTAATATAGAGGCTACCAAGCTAAACTAAAAAAAAAACCAAACTAAGGTCTGTAAGCAAATTACATGAATATTAATTAATATTTGTGATGGTTGTTCTAGGACTCCTGGATCTAGGATCAACTGGAAGGCCATTGAAGGTGTGGTCTCAGCATAGATAAAGAATGACATTAAAGGAATTAGCTAAGAACTTGGTCTCACATACGAAGGTAGACATGACGCAATCAGACTGTTTGAAGCTGCTGAGTTAGAATGGGGAGAAAAGTTGCAGTAGCAATATTAGTGGTAGCTTCAGCCTTGCGGTGGTGTAATTGTTGGAGGCTATGGGTTTTAACCTTGCTTATAGCAATCGGAACTACTGATTTGGAACACTCTGCACAGTAATTTGATGAGAAGAAGGGAAAGTTCTTCAATATCTGATGGATGGGATGATAAAGAGACAAAATCTGTCAGGATCATCATCTGCTTGAGGGAAAAAGGCTGAAGAAGCTGATGAAACTGGATTTAAAATGGTTGGCCGACTCGATCAACCTACCGGTGTGTTTTCTTCAATTTCCGAACTGTGGATTAAAGATTAATCTGGTTGATTTGGATTGCATAATGGACACAGCTTCGTGGGGTTGAGATAACCCGATCAGGTATGGTACTTTACTAAGTAAGGAATAGAATTAAATTAGGATTGATGTGCATATTGCTTGAATGCTTTTTGTGCTTGTCTGCTGATAGAAGATCACATAGGAATGATTGCTTCTTTGAGTGGATTGTTTATATGTTTCCATGTTTTTTATGATTATTTGGGAGTTGTGATTTACTTCTTAAGTTGTCGTCCCATGTGATTTATGTTGGAGAAGGATTGTTGATATTGTGACATGTGGATTTGCATGAGTGTTGAGATTGATCGAGCATGACACGTAGATTGTGGATGAAGTCTTGTGATTTAATCTTAAATGTAATACATTATGTAAAGCATGTTGCATATGCATATGAAAGTGACGTTTCATTCGGACTGTATTATTGCATGATGAAAGCATGGCATATTGGCATAGTGTGAGTGGGGCATTTGGTGTTGTGCATACTTGGTTACTCATGTCCTTCGGGGAAGGTCCGTAAAATGAGACATACTTGGTTACTCATGTCCTTCGGGGAAGGTCCGTAAAATGAGACATACTTGGTTACTCATGTCCTTCGGGGAAGGTCTGTAAAATGAGACATACTTGGTTACTCATGTCCTTCGGGGAAGGTCCGTAAAATGAGACATATTTGGTTACTCATGTCCTTCGGGGAAGGTCCGTAAAATGAGGCATACTTGGTTACTCATGTCCTTCGGGGAAGGTCCGTAAAATGAGGCATGGACATGGCATAGAATTGACATGGCATGGAGTAGACATGGGTGTGACATTGAGATGCATGGGTGTGTCACGCATATTGCCTGTGCATTGTGTTGATGAATTTGTGAACGTGATATAGGGTTTTTATATAGATGTAGTTTATACATTGCCATTGTATTGTATGCATGATTAGGGAGGCATGTAGACATACCTGTACACTTGCACATGTCACGTCTTAATTTTGTTCCTTGCATTAGTATTGTACCATACCAGCATGTTGGCGCTGACCCATTCGTGGGCACAGGTTTCAGATAAAGCATCCTGGTATGCGGGACTTGATGAAGTCTTGGAGAAAGGAGAGGAAATAAATTTGGAAGAATATTTGGGCCCTTGGGGCATATTTTGATTTTATAAAGGATTGGTGTGTTTCTAAAAAGAATGGAAATGGTATTGTATATTGTAATAAATGTTCTTTTAGTTTAAGTGTAGGAGTAGATGTGATGGATTGGATAATTAGACAATGTATATTTAACTTTGATAAGGTTGTGACCATCGAGTGAGGATGGATTGTGATGTATTTATGTTTATATGATGTTATATGATGCATTGTGTTTATCAGGGGGAAAAAGGCTCGAAAAACAAAGGAGGTTCTGCCAAAAATTTTATAAACCGGGAATGTATGTGTATTGACAGAGATTGATGGATGTATAGTTCTGTTAGTGGAATAGGCTTGTATCTAAATTAGTAAACTTAGTTAAAATTCGTTAAATATTTATTTATTTATTTACTCGTCTATTTCTTTTCTTCTTTTGTTTCCTTCAGTCGCGTCCCCGGGTTCAGTCGGGAATTCGGGGCGTGACAAATATCCTATGAGCTCAACAGCTCGTGAGTATCCCAACTCGTGAGCATTCCATAACATACTAGAGGTTTCAAAACTACTATATAATTCAATATAGAAATGTCAATGATCAGATATCATATGTTATCTTAATTTATAGTACAAGATAACGGTATCAAATTCGCTTCCAATAAATCTCAATTTAACGAAAATCATAAATCGATAATCAATAACACAGTTCAATAAATCAAAATCACAGTTCAATATCATGGTTAAATTCCTAAATTCATAGTTCAATAATTCATAGTTCGATAATTCAGATTCATGGTTCAATAACCCAAATTCATAGTTCGATAAATCATAGTTCGATAATTCAGATTCATGGTTCGATTTTTAATATTCATATTCAAAATGATATATTCCACTTCTATGGCCAGCAAATTAGAACCTCGCTGACTGAGATCGATGGGCTAGCTAGTTCGATATGCCGTATCAACACCGGCTCACCACAATATACCTTGTGGGAAGGGTTCGATAAATCACAACCTATTCGATAGTGACTAATCATAGAAGAGTGTTCTATTCAAAGCATCAAAATCATATCCAAATCATATCCAAAATCAATAATCATCAATAGCAGTTCAATTATTCAAATCAAAGTTCTTTATTTGATATTTAGTTAAAACAGTTCAAACATTTGTAAGAAGATCATTTAACATTTAAGTACCTTACAAACACATTTTCTTAAGTCAAAGAAGATAATATAGTTGTCAATAAATCGTTCAAAACGTATACAGTATAGCTGTTAAACAAAGGCTATAAAGGAAAACGATTTCATATGTCGATATATCATAACAGAGTTCAATATTTATATCTATACTGAAAATGTCTACCTCAATATGGTATGAAATACTCACCTGAATTCTAAGGACTTAACTCCAAAAATCCTTCCTTTGAAGTTCCCTAAAATCACATTTCAAAGTCCGGTTACATTCCATAATATCACTCTGACTTAATTATCATTAATTCTTTTTCCTATTTTAGTTCCATTTCTTGGGTAGCTTCTTTAAGTTTTAAAGTTTGATTCTATTACCTTACATATTTATGTGTCATATTTTTCTGTACCTTATTTCAACATACGGACCTCACCATTGAGTCCAAAACATCAAAGAAAGTCGATTTGGACTCCTTCTGACTTCCATTTGGTTTTAGGGACACTAAGGGTAATTTGGTAATTTATACTCTAACATGTCCTATTTTTTGGTGTTTTGTCTCATGAAACGGATCCTGCCATTGGGTTCAGAATGCCCAAAATAGTCAAAATGCACTATTGGTTTACTCAATTTGGACTTCGTTTGACTAATTTTGGTTTAAGGGTATTTTCATAATTTCCTAAATTTAAAAAGGATTTTAAATTAATTATTATTTAATTTTCTGGGCAATTTTGTAATTAACCGAAAGTTTGGGGGGTCAAAATAGGATTTCCAAAAACTGTTCAGTGAACCGTCCGGTTTTGTCCCAATTCAATTGGGCCGGTCCGGTTCAGTCAGAAACCAAAAGGGTTTAGTTTGGTTACTGCGTCAGCATGACATCATGCTGATGTCAGCAGTCACAAGCCCATTTTCAAACGGTCAGGACCCGTACCCGGATCCGAACCCAGACCCGAGCCCATCAACTAAACAGGACCCTTTCTTCTTCGTTTTTTCGGTAGAACTCCGGTAGGGTTTCGGTGTGAACAGTCGCCTTCTCCGGCGACGGTGACCAGAATTTTGTCAGTTTTGAACAGTTTTTAAATTCCATTTTTCTTCTAAATTTCATGTAGATCTTATTTCCAATGTTGGTTTTCAATTTAAAGCACCAAATCCTCACGAAATAGGGCAAACCCGTAACTCCGGTGGCCTGAAAATTTCCATTTCTACGCTCGGTCGCTCACTGTTTTGACTCATCTTTTTCTCTATCTAATTTTTGCACTATATGGGATCAATCCTATGTAATTTAAATCAAGCTTTATGCATAAAATACCAAACTTCCGATTATTTTCTCCTACCTGCAACTCCATTTTTCTCTTTAAATTCTCAACCATTTTTTCTGATTTTTCTTGCATTCAATTTCTTATTTCATGCTTTATAAAACCCTATGCTTTAAACTAAATGAATCATGCTATAAATTTGAAAACAGAAGACCTACTTACCTTTTAATTTCTGATTTTCTCTTTGTGCAGGTTCCTCTTCTTCTCTCTTCTGTTCTAACTTAGCCTTCCAATGAGCTTCTTCTTTCTGATTTCTATCTTAATAACCCACGGATGTATACACATACATATATAAACCCACAACTGACTTAACTTTCTCTCTCTATCTCTATCTACTTGCAGCCTTCCTTGGCCCAACTCTCTGCCCCATTAAATTTTTACTTTCTCTTCTTCTAAGAATACATCTTTGCATTTAATTTGTGTAAGATATTTGTATTTTTGTTTGATATTTTACATATAATGTATGCATATATATATATATATATATATATCTACACACATATACACTTGACAACACACACACTACTGTTCACATATATACATATATATATATATATTTAACTATTTATTATTATTATTATTATTATTATTATTCTTTTTTTAATTTATTATAGTTCGGGTTATATGCCATGGCCCGGGTTTACCGGGTCGGGTACCGGCTAACTCGGGTCGGTCCCACCTAACTTGGGTCGGGGTATTACATTGGGTATGTTTGTTATACATTGAGATTTTATTGAGTATAATAAACTCAATGATGAAACTAGTTTAACCAAATAAAGCTAACAAAGTATAGGTTCTTAAGAAAGATAACATTAAAATAATATTTAATAAATGTTAATGGCTTTTATAGTACCTGGAAAGGCTAAGGAGCATTCAAGAGTGACTATTTTGCTAAGTATTAAGCAAAAGTGAGTAACCCTGAACCTTGAAATTAAGACTTTCCATTAAATACAGTTCCTTATAGTTTTATAATATTACATGCAGTTTCTTTCAACTTATTAACGTATTTTAGATTATTATACTAAATGTTTCAAATACATGACCGTTTTCAGAATACAAAGTTGAATTTTTGAATTGCATGCCTTTAAGAAGAATCTT